>CAWWDK010000296.1:600000-800648 GCA_963942575.1 Priocnemis perturbator
TTGCCCTCTACATGGCAACAGAATGCGATATGTCAAAATTAAAATTCTTCGCGGCGTATGTGACGACGTATCCGCGAATGGCTGAGGTGGCCCTTACCGTTTTCCTCAGCCGTTTGAAATAATAAGGTTCTGAGACATTTGTGCTGTACGCGAAATCCGTTGGCTAGCCGGAGAAATTATACATCGATTTCGCCAGTTTTAACAAAAATTTCATACTTGCATACATGCGTTCGTTCATTCTGCTCATTACGAGACTTCCGTTCTACGCGCACTACACTCTGGCGGACGGAGCTGAGGGTACCAGCCCGTCCATGGTCTGTCCGGTGTGTGCCTGGTCCTAGGACTGATGGCATCCTGCCACTGCCAGGGGTGTTGGTGGATGTTGCCCACGCGCTCCCTCGTTGATTTCCCAGGGCCATGGTACATGTTGGGGAGGACGGATAATATGTCCTCCAGTTCGTCCTTCGGGGAAGTCGCTGGTTTTCGGGACGTCAGCATTGACGTAACTGCTGTTGTCGTTACTTTGCCCAGGTATGCGATCGTTGGGCTTATGGTGATCGTTCGTCCTTCTTTGTCCGTCTTCGTCTCGGAACATTCTCGTGACCGTCTCGGGGACGTCTCAGGTCGTTTGTTGGAGATGCCCCATTCTCGTTTTTCCAACCTGCCTGTTTTGGGTGTTGGTTCAGGCGGTGGATTTTTTGCGTGTGTATCCAGGTCGATTTCCGGCTCGACTTCCATCGTGCGCATCCTCTCCTGTGGCTGTTCGACTGCCATCGCAGGACCGTGCGTGTTCTGGCGTGGTTGGTCTGGCGTCCGTGGAAGAGCGTGATGCGTCATGGGCGGCGTTATTCGACGGATTGTTAGTATAGGAATCTCATCGTCTTCGACTTCCGGTGTTAGAGCCGTGGTTGTCGTCTGGCCTCCGTAACTTAAGATCACGGAGCTGTTTGCGAAATTGATGTGTGCATTCGCATGTCTCAAAACATCAGCTCCAATGATCGCCGTACAAATCAGGTCCGGTACGACAACTATGATTGTCGGTATCTGAAGGTCGTTTATCGTCAGCATTGTCCAGAATTGAGTCTTTACTCGGCTCGATTTGTGTCCGGTCGCTCCTTTTATAAAGGTGTTAGCGATGGGTAGAGTTGGACACTGTTCGAGCAGGTGTTGGTGCTCCATGTACCATAACAATGATACACCAGTGATCGTGCTTCCGGTATCGATCAATGCTTTCAATTTTATTCCTTCAATTTCCACCGTGATTTGAGGGCTTTTGTGGGTACTTCTCATTGGTGGTTTCGAGATTGGTTCTTCCAGTAATTCTTCTCTTATGTTTGAGAAGATCGTGATTATTGGAAAAGTCCATGTGATTTCCCCATTCTTGATCTTGGAACGCTTCTTCGGCCGCTTCGGGGTGTCAACGGGCCGTGTGTGATGAGCGCTCCTTAATCGTTTTCCGCTTCGACAGGTGTTGTTGTCATTTCTGGCGGTGGTTCCTCCGTTTCCAATGAGCGCATCCGCTCATTGTGTCCTCTCGTGTCTCGTGGCGGGCCTCTCGTATTTTGTGGAGGGCCTCTCGGTGCTGGATCGTTTTGCAATGGCGGTCGCGGTGGTATGCGACTCGTCATTGGTTGTGGTATGGTGTCCCTCCTCCATTGCGTCTCTCGTACGGGTAAATTCGTCTCCTTGGCTCTTGGTCGGTTGACGGTCCCTCCGTTATCGAAGCGCTCGAGGAGTAGTAGCAGATCGTCCACAGTGTTTATGTTTTGGCCGACAACGCAATTATCGACCTCCTGCGTAAAGTGACGTGAGATGGTCAGCACGATTTGATCGTCAGACTGTCGAGGTGACAGATCCCTTGCGTTGCCGACCAGACGCATGGCGTAGGTGACGCGCGAGACACCATCCTCCGGGCAGTAAAAACCATTCTCCAGCATCCCTCTTACGCGCCTTTGTACCGCTGCGCTCCAAAATCGCGCCTTGAAATGCTCAACGAACGACGCCCATGAGTTGATACGAGTGGATATGACGTCCCACCACTCGCCTGCAATGCCCTTTAATGCTTGACTCAGGACAAAATTAAGGTCTCCGTCGGCTGTTCTTGTAGCCTCCACGAATGTCTGCATGTCTCGGATAAAACGAGACGGTTTTTCGTCAGACTTTCCCTCAAATGTCGGTAGCGTCGGTCTTATTGCGTATTGTCTTGGCACCGTCTGCTCGTCACGCGGGTCTTGATCGTGCATATTCCGTCGTACATCTTGGCGCGGCTCCCCCGATGTCGGTAGAGGTTGGTCGGCCGTAGTTAAGTGTCGTTGTCGTCTTAATTGGTACGGTTGTTCGTTTGTACCCATACCACTGTCGCGTATCTGCCGGACATTTCTTTCTGTTACGACGAGCTGATCTAATGCTCGTCGTACCATTGCCTCTTGCTCTTTCTGTATGCGCACCAGACTGTCGATTCTCGCGTCTAAATTTTTGAAAACGTCGCGGAAGTCTTGTTTGAAGTCATTGACGTCCCGGGACATTTCGTCTTGCGCTCGAGCTATTTTTATGTCGATCTGGTGGTCGCACCATGCTTCGATGTTGTTCATGCGTCGTTTAACAGTATCGAGCTCACTTGTTAAACGCGTTATTTCTCTCAGTGGGTTGATCGCGGCTTCCGGAACGGTGTTTGTTTCCGGGCTCGGGCTTGCGTGTGCCCTCGCGACTTCGTCAATGATTCGGTCCATCGTATTCTCCCCCAGTTCTCGCACGATTCCTGTCGACGATAGCGTCGCGATATGTGTCGATCTTTCGCGCGACATTTCGGCGTTGACGTTACTCGCGTCCCTTAGATCTTGCGAGGTTCTCAATGCAGCTTCGTCTTCCATACCGTGTTCGTTTTTCGTTAGGAATCTAACCAGACGGCGGGGGACAACAGTCAAGTGCCAGCCGTGCATCCAATCTACCTGCCGATAGCTCGATCAGTACTAATCGAATCGCTGCCTGTCCTGTGCTCTTGTCGCCCCACGTTGGGCGCCAATTGTTGTAACCGTGACTTGTCACAATCTATCTCTCGGCTATTGCGGATGAGCACTCAGAAGGAGTAACGAATCCCTGTGGCAATGGCCGAGAAAAATCAAAAATAAGTATCAGTTAGGTGTCACGACCTATTAAGTGGGCACGTGTGATAATGCCCGTGGATTCGACCACTAGGCGACAAGAGGCAGTGTAATAAGCAGGTTCAGTATGTATTTGGTAGAAAGAGTATATATTCTGTAAAAGATCAGTGCCGTTGTACAGAAGGTATGTATACGCGATCGTTTCGTAGTGCGATACGTGTGACAGACCACACGTATTGCTATTCGGCGTTGTGTGTATGATCTCTGGCACAGAGATATATGCGAGGTAATGTACGCGTTCTATTTATAGGAATATTCGGTATGTTTACAAGGTGATACTGCACACACAGGCGCTCGTGTATACGTCTGGGAACTGCAGACTATGGCTAGAAGAGCCGTACACAGCTGTTCCTTTGTAACAAAAACGCGACGGTGTTTATTGCTCGTCGCACGAATCAGGAAAGCCTGGCGTGAGGTGCACGTATCGGAATGGCAGAGGGCTTTCACCGATGAGTCGCTATAACGCGGCGTCTATCAAGATATTCCCTCTGAGGTGACCTAATATCTTTACGAGTCTATGCAAGTGTACAATTATATATTGTGCCTGTGAGTACTTCGGCGACGACAATGACCGGTCGGCGGGAGATACAGCCAAGTACCAGCCGTGCAACCAATCAGTTTTGCCTTGTTGTCACAGGTTTCTTTTATTTAATGTGTGACTCGGACTTAGGTCAAATACAAGCTAAGTCTCTACTGCAAGTTATTCTTTACAATTCTTACTATGAGAACACTTCGGCGAAGGAATCTAACCAGACGGCGGGGGACAACAGTCAAGTGCCAGCCGTGCATCCAATCTACCTGCCGATAGCTATCTCGTAGTGCTTTCGTATTTACGCAAACTGCCTTCCAGAGGAAAAAGTCCCTGCCAAAGGGGGCTCGCAATTACGCAAAGCCATCAATGACAACACAACCATCCACCGAAAGGTTAACACACTGCGAGGAGTCGGGTAGGCCGAAGACGGACAGCAAGGGGTACAGTTAAGTACCGGTCGAGTGTCTTAGTCAGGCACCTTATTCCTCCGTGGATCTAATAAATATGTCTTACGTTCTACTTTTTGGAAATATCTTGAAGAACGAGCGCGTCAATTCGAACTAGTGCTTCCTCGAGTAAGGGAGTCAGCTTGTAGGATGTTGCATGCGTGAATTTATACTAACGGAACGTTTGTTTAACCCTTTTATAATACTGAGTGAATTTAATACAGAAATTGAGATTTGACTCGTGATTCCCCTATTATTCACACAGGCTCGCCTGAGACGTTTCGACGTTTTCTAAAGACCGTAATGCAATATTCAAATCCCTCGGCTTGGAGTGTACTGAACATACCTCGACTTTGGATACTTCGTAGGCTAGTGAATTTATGATGGGTCTCGTTCTTGCGTAATAAGGGTGGCTGGTCCTTAAACTCAAGATAAGACAAAATTGTATTGCGAATTCGGGGTTTCTATACCCGCGGTGGAGCAATTACACATGCGAGAGGGGGTGTCCCTCTGTCGATGTAACCACCGCGGCGCGCGCGAAAGATGTCCCTCTATTGAGGGCTCGATCCATCATTTGTGGAATATGCGCGGTGCACAGTCATGCGTGCACGTATGTAACGTCGTATAAATACGGTTACAAAGCCATGGCCAGAAGTATGCGAAGCTTACATAATTTTTAACATTTCTTACATTGTAAAAGTTTAACTCTCCAAGATTTGACACATTTCTGCATTTTCATTTTTTAATATTAACTAATCTCACCTGTCTTCGCCAATCGCTGATTGGGTTAGGATCGTTTCGTTTCACGTTTGAACAATATTTTGGAAGCTTTCTAATACAACACATACTTACGGATGAATATATTTATGTCAAAGTATATGATTCGATGTCTCCCAAAAAGTGTTTGTGGTGTCGGTATGTTTACCTTTAGCAGAATGAAGGGCCGGCATTAAACGTTTCAACCCCACAGATAGCAATTTTTCTTAAGAAAATGGGGGCGCACCGAAGAAAAAAATGTTGCAGAACAATTTTCAGAGCGCGGCACCCTACAAGGTACCCACTTCGCCGAATAATAGGCCCGGCACTATACGTAGTACCCTGCAGGACCGTTTGTGACTCCACCGTTCATATTGGCTTCATTCTCCAGATCTTGATCTCGCATCCATTGTATAGAGATCAGTGCATAGCATGCATAGCCAGCACGGTGTTACGGTCGCCCCGAGAAACCTCTACTAGAGCAACACCATGGGCATGTGGTGAGGCGTTCGCCCAGCACTCCGGCTCACCCCCCGGACCGACTCCAAGTCGGGACCCGCAGGGCTCAGCGACGTCGCCGAAGCCACCGACGTGGAAGCCGGCACGGCCCTAGAAACAACGGCAGGCGAAGCGGCGGACACGAGATACGGCGTTAGAAGGAAAAACGGGCGCACCACCCGTAACAAGGCAAGGAGGAAGTAAAGAAAGTCAAATGGGCACAGCCCACGAACCAATCAACCGACGCAACTGCGGAGTGAACGAAAGGAGGGGGCCTGTTCGAAGCTCCAATCAAAGTGTTTCCTAATCTGAGTTATTGCTGCGACCGTGACCCTCCGTGTATCTCAGCTGTTTTTAAAAAGACGTTTGTGTACCTATCGAGATCCCGTCATCGTTTACCCACATGCATCCGTGCAAATACCTATTGTACCGACAGCGATAAGAGTATGGGCTTGTTTGTCTTTAATTTCTCTATAAGGGAGCCTGCGTGCTTCAAGATGCCCTCGCGAATTATCCATGAAGAACATATTATCCTCGGCAATAGAACGGAAAGCTATTATGGGCTTGTTTATTCCTTAAAACTAGTATAAAAGGGAGCCTGCGTTGCTCCACAAAGTCAGTTCTTCTACATCTTTCGCCGTACGTAAAAGTTCAGTTTCTCTACATTTTTCGCTGCGCATAGAGTCAGTTCAGTTCTTCTACAATTTTCGCCGTGCGTCAAGTCTCTGCGTTGGTCGTTCGTACGTCTAGCTTGTTCGGAACAGGTAATAGTCGCTACTCGAGCACCAACCTGTGAGGTACAGAGGTAACATAATTTACCACGATACCTGCTTGCATCACCGTATGCACATTTTTGTATTGTTAGCCTAAGGAAATATACATATATATATATTTTTAATATATATAATATATATATATATAAGTATATATATATATAAGTATATATATATTTTTAATATATATATATATACTTGTACCACCCCATCATTCTCCAATGGCTACGCACCTATCCTCAAAACAGGTATAAGACCTCTTATTCTCAAAGGATAGAGCGAGTCGGGTGGAATTCCCTTTTTTAAACTTGCCGCTCATTTTATCATCATTGCAACACGTTCGAGAGTCGACCACCACAGCATCGATTATTCTCGATTCTTCTACGAGCTTCAGCTCTTCACCTCCAACAGGCGAATCGACAGGAATACCACAAAAACCGGTGACCAAGGGGTCAGAAATTCCGTAAGAAGGGAATTCATCCAAATTCCCCACGGGACTCCACGCCGGGTCGTAACATAATTTTGGTGGCAGCGGTGGGATTCTGCCTGTTACCGGAAGCATAGAAAAATCTTGCATATTTTCCGGAAAGGGGAAGAAAGAGAGAATAAAAAATGCCGATTACACCAAAAGAAGGAATTGATGTCACTGGTTCAGCAAGCTCCCAAGTGCAGACAAGGCAACAGGCGAAAAGTGCACCAACCGGGGAAAAGTCCATTAAACCACCACCACAAGAACCCCCGGTATCAGAACAATTCGAAACATTCATAGTTCCACAAGTTACACTGAAAGATGCGGTGGAAGCAGTACCGTATTATGGTGGAAGGGCAGACACCTTCCGATCCTTCGCTGAAGGATGCAGGAACGCCAAGGATATGGTAGCATCGCGGATGGAGGCAAACTTAGTAAAACTGATTCGCATGAAATTACGGGGAGCACCAAAAGACAATATAGAGGGAAATCCTTTTCGCATTGTAGAGGAACTCATTTCATATTTGGAAAAAATATTCTCGCCCCCGCAATCCGTACCCAGGCTGTACGGACAATTGAGTCGATTACTGCAAGACTCTGCAGAGAACGTCGCTACCTACGGCACTCACACCATGCGACTGGTAAAATTAATAAACGAAACACAGAAGAAAACGTCACGTTCAGGCAACGCGGCAGATGGAGGAGACTTGGAATTTGAAGCCATCATATGCTTTGCGCGCGGGTTAAAGAAAGGCATACACATTAACCCAAACGCCTATGCCAACCTCGCCTTAGCCATACGTGGAGCAATAGAAGCGGAATCAGAGAAACAACAGTATGACGAGCTCCATGGCACCTATCCGTTGGAAAGGAGCATCACCTTTCATCACCAAAGGTCACGATTTCAGCAAAACGATCCGAAAGAGGATCTTCGACGACCTCCACCGCCTCGCCGCAATATCAACCGAGTAGAATGGCAATCACAGCCGTGCTCTCACTGCAGAAAGCCAGGGCATTCTAAGGAAAAATGCTGGGCGAAATACGGAAAACCGGCAGATTGGGAAGAAGAACAATCAGTAGTATGCCAATACTGCCGCAACAGAGGACATACCATCGGGGAATGTCAAAAGAAGATGTACGCCGAGAGAAGCGTCGCCAGAATGAGGACAAACCCGACGACTCCAGGATCCGAATAGTCAATAAAACAAACATTGACTCCCCGTCTGTGAGAATCAACCACCCAGACGGGATACAATTAAAATTATTATTAGATACGGGATCCGAAATTAACATCGTGAAGGAGGAATTGATAGCGCCAGAGTCAGAGATAAACACCTCTGAAGCATGCCGAATTTCGGGCATTACAAATGGAAATACCCGAACATTGGGTACTGTGAACATCGAAATTCTAGATCACATAATACCTTTCCATGTAGTTGGAAACGATTTCCCAATAGCTCACGACGGAATTTTAGGATCTCCGTATTTTATGGAAACACTCGCGACAATCAACTACAAAAGGCATTGTCTAACAATTCACCAAAGAGAAATCCCATTCTTTGGACAGAATTTAATTAATCTACCACCGCGCTCCATGCTTCAAATATGCATCTTGTTAACAGAAGACTCGCCCCCAGAAAGATACATGAAAAGGCTAGACATCGGAGGGCCAAAAGTGTATATCGGGGAAGTGATCGTCAAGAATCACAACGGGAAGGGTTACCTGCAGGCTATCAATACCATGGAAAAGTCCGTGCTGCTCACCTTCCCATCTGTGAAATTAGAAGAAATCGATATCGTAACGTCGCATCCTGCATCCCAAGAATTTCAAAAAGATACCGTAAGCACGGGGACAGAATTGCCTCGCCAGGATCTACTACAATTAGAGGATGCCGTAAGCACGAGGACGGAATTGCCTCGCCAGAATCCAATACAATTACAGAAGGATTTCGTAAGCACGAGGACGGAATTGCCTCGCCAGGATCCAATGCAATTACAAAAGGATTTCGTAAGCACGAGGACGAAATTGCCTCCCCAGGGTCCCGTACAATTTCAAGATTCCGTAAGCACGAGGACCAAAATAAACTTCGCAATCTTACAGGCATGCAGATAGACGTATTACCTCATCAAGAGCAGGAACAGGAAGAGGAAATTTCGCCAATAGCGAGATGCGACTGCGACGAATCACGACTCAATGAGTCCGTTACTATTACGAAGAACGCGCAGGAAAGCGCCATATGAACGGGAGTGGATACGATAAAGAAATTGAACATGATAAAGAACAATCGCGCCAAGTATCCAGCAGGGAAGCAGGATGAATTGATCCCTTTACTACGCCTCGAGCATCTGAATCAAGAAGAAAAGAGGAAACTGCTTCAGTTAATATCAGAATTCACTGACTGTTTCCATTTACCTGGCCAACCATTACGTTCAACGAACAAGGCGCAGCATAAAATCCACACAACGGATGAAATTCCGATCAACACCAAGCAATATCGGTTCCCACCCATACACAGGGAAGAAA
Organism: Priocnemis perturbator; assembly: GCA_963942575.1. Classification (NCBI taxonomy): domain Eukaryota; kingdom Metazoa; phylum Arthropoda; class Insecta; order Hymenoptera; family Pompilidae; genus Priocnemis; species Priocnemis perturbator. The sequence goes on from CAWWDK010000296.1 coordinate 609,160, forward strand.
TTCACAAACAGGTAACCGAAATGCTGGAAATGGGAGTAGTCCAACCGTCCGTTTCACCTTATAATTCACCGCTTTGGATTGTACCAAAGAAGGCAGATTCCAAAGGAAATAAACGTTGGCGTTTAGTAATCGACTTTCGTTCATTAAACGAAAAGACCACGGGAGACGCTTATCCACTGCCAAATATAACGGAAATTTTAGACCAATTAGGAGGCGCCAAGTATTTCTCAGTATTCGATTTGGTCTCGGGCTTTCATCAGATTCCAATGGGCGCGGAAGATAAACAAAAGACGGAGTTCTCAACTCCACATGGGCACTACGAATTTAATCGCATGCCATTCGGTCTAAAAAACGCACCTGCAACCTTCCAGAGACTGATGGATCAAACGCTTACAGGATTACAAGGAACAGAGATGTTTGTCTATTTAGACGACATCGTAATCTACGCTAAATCTCTGGAGGAACACAAAATCAAATTCAGGAAATTAGCTCAGCGGTTGAGACAGGCAAATCTCCAGCTACAACCCGACAAATGCGAATTCTTACGAAAGGAAGTTACATATTTAGGACATATAATAACTGAAGAAGGCGTATTGCCAGATCCAAGAAAAACGGAATCAGTACGAAACTTTCCATTACCTAAAAATGCAAAGAACATCAAACAATTTTTGGGACTCACCGGGTATTACAGGAGATTTATAAAAGATTTTGCAAAAATAGCCAAACCATTAACACAGTTACTGAAAGACAAGGTTCCGTTCCTTTGGGAACCTCAGCAGCAATCAACCTTCGAAACACTCAGGAACCAGCTGTGTGAAAAACCAATACTACAATACCCGGACTTCTCTAAGATGTTCAACGTAACAACAGACGCATCAGGTTACGCGATCGGCGCTGTGCTTAGCCAAGGGGAGATAAGCAATGACCTACCCATCTCATACGCGTCACGAACACTACAGGGAGCAGAATTGAACTACTCGACTATAGAAAAGGAATTACTCGCTATAGTTTACGCAGTAAATTATTTTCGACCATACATATATGGCAGAAAATTCACGCTTATTACCGACCATAAACCTTTAATGTGGCTTCATCGCGTAAAGGATCCTACGTCGCGACTACTTCGATGGCGATTCAAACTCGCGGAATACGAGTACGACATAATTTACAAGGAGGGAAAAGCTAATAGCAATGCCGACGCACTGTCTAGAAACCCGCCGGAGAGCAAGGTGTTACCACTTAAATATCTCCCGTCAACACCCAACGAGGAGAAGGAAACTGCTGCGATTGCAGACCCTCAGGCAACCACTTCCCGCGCAAACCCGCATTCAATAATTTAGGACGAAGAAATCTCATCCGACACGGAAAGGGAGTAAGCAGAGAACCGTCCGCTGGACACGATACGGGAAGACAATGATGAGGATTCCCAGGAGGACCAACCCGCAAAACTAATTATATCAAAACATAATATTTTAATGCAAAAAGGAGCAATATTATGCTTCACCGACACAAGAGGCAGTCCAATAGACGAGGGAACTCGCATGATATTCAAAGATCGCTCGATCAATCTCATTGGAAATCAAGATTTGAACAGATTAGGAGATAGAAGCAATCTCTTCATAATTGTGATCCAAAATCGGAACGACTTGGAAAGATCGCTTAAAACTGTGAAAGCACAATTGGATCGAGGGGGACACACACTAGTCTCCATGTATCAATCCCGTGAGGGATTATTAACAATTAATTGGCAGACCGTAGAGACATTGCTTAAGGAATACCTAAAGGGAATTACCGTCTTACTTTGCACCAACGAGATTACAATACCGGAGCGAGATCAAATACCGGATATCCTTCTCGAAAATCACGCATCACTTACAGGAGGTCACAGGGGAATAGCGAAATCATACGCCCGAATTAAACAAAATTTTTATCGGGAAGGAATTGAGAAGGATGTGTCAGATTTCGTACGTCTATGCATTAGCTGCCAGAAGAAGAAATTAACTCGTGCAAAAACAAGGCAGCCGATGCTCATCACAGATACATCACCGGAACCATTCTACAAAATATCATTGGACATTGTTGGACCTTTCAGAATTACCAGGAAAGGGAATAAATATTTGCTGACAATGCACGACAACCTGACCAAATTTTCCGTGGCCGTACCTTTAACTGACGCAACCGCACGATGCATAGCCGAAGCCTTCGTAAGAAACTTTATCTGCCAACACGGGACCCCTCGATACGTGCTGACCGACCAGGGGACCGCCTTCATCGGTTCATTCATGAAAGCGCTAACGAAGGTGTTGGGTATTAAACAGCTACAAACAACAGCCTTCCACTCGCAATCGAATGGATCGCTCGATAGAAGCCACCACGTGCTCGTCGAGTATCTAAAGCACTTCATAAATAGTCACAAGGAGTGGCACGATATCATGGACCATTGTATGTTCTCTTATAATACCAGCGTGCATGGGGCAACGCGTTTTACACCCTACGAGATAGTGTATGGAAAAGAAGCACGACTCCCAATATGCCAACCGAACGCCAAGTCTGAAACATATCCGGAGTACGTAAACAGTTTAATTGATACCATGCATAATGTACAGGAGATGGCAAAAACTAACCTACAGCATGCCAAAGAAAGATCCAAAAATTATTACGACCGGCGACAAAATGCTCGCAGCTTCAAAATCGGAGATTGGGTGTATCTACAGAAGAATCAGAAGAAGAGTAAATTTGATGATCAGTACGAAGGCCCTTATGAAATTATAAGAGTATTAATAACGGAAACATTAAAATTCAAATAAGGCATACTGAAAGAATTGTCCACCCGAATCGACTCAAACTCGCTCATGGGCACTATAGACAATAACTGATCCCTCCAATCATTTCAGGCTCTCTGGCATGTTCAGCTCTTGAACATGATAACCACGATAACCGCGCTTATAGCTTATGACTGCGGATCACCCAACATGAATATCACTACCCTCTCGCTTCTCTCGATAGGAGATTGTAACATTCCCAATGTTGAACCAACAGTGACGGAAACATACGTACAGCTACTACAGTTATCTGAATTCTCGAATACACATGTAAAGCAATGTCGAATCGAAGTTGACAGGACCATTTTCCACTGCGGAATGCACTCCCACATCTCACTCGTCAGCAATGGACGAACTGAGTATGTGATGGAAATGAGCGCTGAAGCATGCCTCAAGCTACATATTACGGGAGTATTGAATCTTGGATCCCATACCACCATCACCGGAATAAAATCGAATGAGACGGTCACCAGATCAGCTACTATCGCCGGGAGAATTTCTATGAACGGCGATTGCAAAGGAGTGGAATACTCCGACCCTTACGGTGCATGGAGTGATGTGGTCGTTCAGGCTATAATTCGCATTAGGCTGAGAGATTACACCGCGACAACTCGGCCAGACATAAACAAAATCATATTGAACTCCGGCACGCAGTGCTCGCTATCGGACGGAAATTGCATGGACATGGAAGGGGGAAACACCTTCTGGGCCCCCATCCCCTTCGATCACTGCAGATTTAATAGCTATGACGTGTTATACGAAGGAAAGGCGAATAAGATTTATGACAATGGCACAACCTCGCGTATCTCACAGGAAGTATACGCAATAACAACCGACGACATCACTTTTGCATTAGCCAAGAAGAGCCAACTAACGCTGTGTAATTTTATACTCAGCAGAACTGAACACCCAAAACTTTTTATTCTGGAAACAAGAAAAGGCGAGTCCTTCGCAACGCACCGACCAACAGCAGTCAAAAATTTGGACATCTTCACATATGTAAACAGTAAATTTGTCTATTTAGAAAAACATATGGGAGGTCAAATGAAAGCCCTGTATACAGATGTACTTATGCAACAATGTAATTTGGCAAAACAGATGCTGGAAAACGCATTGACTATAACTAAACTAATGCCAGAGGATTTCGCACTCCATATTATGAAGGGCCCTGGCCATATGGCAGTGGTATCAGGAGAGGTGATCCATGTAGTGAAATGCGTGCCTACAATGGTGAAAAGACGAGAAACTACCGAGTGTTATCTACAACTTCCAGTATATAAAGGGAACATGTCTCTGTTCATGGCTCTGTTACGTCCCAGCGTAACTTTTAACTTATTTGTCTAGTATTTTCCTTGTTCTTGCTACTCCGATCTCCGGTTGCGCCTATACTTGTATATTACGGCGTATGCCTATCGCAGCCGGCGTATCGTTAGAGTATTAGAGTTAAAATCATGTAATTTTCCTTTTACTCCGGGCTTCATATGCGCCTATACTTGTATATTACGGCGTATGCCTAGCGCATGCGTGGTACCGTCGAGCGGTAACTTCAAGTAGAATATTCCTCGCCTTGGAATCACCGTCGTCCCCACCCAATATACCGACTCATGACAATATATATATATATGTAGCATAAGGAACGAATGCGTGTACGCGGTATGCAAGTGTGAGTGTATAGACTTAAGGTTACCGACGAGTTTCCGCTTAAGAATATTGTTTATCCTTTTCTCTCTCTTTTCATTTACTAATTGCGCCACTGTTAGGCATCGCTGCGGAGCAAGACTATTTTTCGTTATCATTAATTCCACCGAAGCGTGCGCTTGAGAGTTACTAAGTTCCTACGTGCCGAGATCGACTTGCACTCATAATAAAATCTGTTAATTAGAGAAAGAGACTAACGAACAAAACCAGCGTCTCACTGTACATAGCCAGCCGAATGTTTGTATATATCGTCGACCGCTATGTGGCCGATTCTGTGAGAGGAGCCTAAAAACTTCCTCTGAGCCGGCCTAGGAACCACCTCCAGACGCGATCATCGTCGCAGTTGGCTGTATAGTCGCGAGGTGCGTAGTCCTCTGTCCGAGGATATCTTAGTTTATTCTTTGTGAGCAAATCTGTGCAAATTCTGACAGTTTAATCAGAGACTCGTTAAATCGTAGTGTTAAAATCTAGCTATTAATAAGAGCAAGGACTCATATTTCTTTTGTTTTTCTTTTTGGTTTCGAATTCTAATCTAGAGTGCGAATAGTGCGATCCGCGTTATTTCCGGCACGTGGTCGGCGAATTGCGCCGAGCCCGTTAGCATATAAGTTTCATTTATAAAGAACATTATATTATTATCCTAAGTAACACTTCCGCACAAGTCTTCTCTCGGTGAGGAATTGGTATTGTATTTAGACTGATTTAAACATCTAGACCGGTCTGAGGAGTCTCTTCGCGAGTAACATCTACAGCTCCGATAACACGAGTGCTTAGGCCATCTCAAGCCTAATCGTATATTAATACCTTTTTACGATTCGAAGGTACTCATCGTAATAGCGCATACGATTTTCCACCGACATACAACCGAACTAAGAGCGAGAGCGAGAGAGAGAGAGTAACACAGCGAGCGACATACCATCGAGCGAGCGTGAGAGAGAGAGAGAGAGAGAGAGAGAGAGAGAGAGAGAGGTCAAAGATTGTCTGAGCGTTTCCAGCAGCACGGTAAGAATATTCCAATTAACCAGCTAGATCATGATTTCTGGCCCGACTCTTGCCCCCAGTACATGTATTACGGGAAACCTAGGGCAATAGTTGTAGAGGCGATCTCGTGCCGTGTGCTCTGAGCGCTGGGCGATCGAAAACTGTTTTATTCTACGAGAATACTCTGTATCAATTATATGACGAATATCACGCGTAAAACGAGCTACTTCGTTCAAACCACGATTATACCACGCGTTGCATACCGGCAAATTGTACTACCGAACATTGCGTAATAGTTAGGCTTTCTGTTTCTTATTATACCAATACTCCGATTCAAGACCGAACATTGTACCCACTGTTAGAAACGTGGAATTGATGTTAGCAGTGGGATACTCCTTCTTTCTGTGTATATATGTATAATATTCTATATTTCTGTTTCTTTATACCCACTTCTAACCGTGGAATTGGTGTCAGAAGTCTGCTTTCAAATCAAATCACCTTTGTATCTGTACCTGAACAGTCATCACAGAATATACACTTTGCTTTTTCACACTATATCCGATTTATCCTTTTATTTTCTTTGCATGGGCTATAACTAACATTATCTGTACTGGAATACAACACGTAACAACTCAGCAACCTGTACGGGTTGATAAGAGAGAGAATCCTATAAGTCCTGCAGATCGAGTAGATTGATTTCGTCTTCGCGTCATTATTCTAATCGGCCATAGATATAAACATATAATCATCTTTTCGGTTTATATCCTTTAGTTTTAAGTATTCACGCGTTGCTCCCGGGCGGAACGGTCGACCGCTCGAACACACACAGTTCCATCCTTGACAATCTTTAGATCGACTTATCGCGATGCCCGGACGTAACAGCTCCTAAAAGCCATATTCTACTGAATACGGGAACTCAGGTTGACTGCAACCCCTATATTCCGTTAATGTATTATTTGGATGGCGTATGGTACAAAATAACGCCCTCAGCTACCTCGGCAGTGGCACCCAACCAATTACAGCCAGCGGTAATGCAATCATGGATCTATACGAATCCCGCCGAACTAGCAACATCAGGGATTTACTCCACGCAAGATCTCGAACAGCTAAGGAATCATATAATGTTTCCAGCCGAAAGACCTGCCGTACTAAATGCCATAGCTAGAGGAATGTCTGGACAAAAGGCAAATATGCATGGCATATCTCTGATAAATATGTTTGATGAAAAAACCTTCGAGGAAATAGCTTCCTCCACCTGGTGCAGAATATGGCAATGGTTTACGGGTTTCGGTACCTTCAGTGCAGGATTATTCGGAATATGGATCGCCATCAAAACAGTAAAATTTGCGATCGACACTGCACCACATGGTTACGCATTACATAACGTCTACGGGTGGGGCATACATCTGATAGGCGCTGTATGGGACTCAGTGACTAACGTCCTGATACATCTTAGGAACCGCACACCGGATGGTGACGAGTCCAGACGCCAAAGCACGGCCCCACAGGCTGAGGAGGCGAACACCAGCCTCGTCCCACCGGAAAACGTAGACACCCCTACCACCACGCCGGGATTCACGAGTGTTCACCCCAAGATATCAGAGGAAACACGCTTCTCGATAAAATCGCAGAATATACACTGCGAATAACTACACAAAGCTAATACATAAATATATAGAACTATAGGTGCGAATACGCATGTGATTACAGATGAAACATACCAGCTCAGGGGACATTGCCAGAACAATGGCAAATCTCGAAAAGGCACAATGTCTCAAAGGGGGATGCTCAACAACAAACCCGACGACACGAGTCCCCCACAATTTATTTTGCCCGGCGTGTACAGGATACCTGCAAAACGAAAATGGAGAGTCGGCATATCTGCCGGCATTTATACACGCATTGGTAGGCACCTACGCTAAACCCTTGAAATGTAGGACATGCGGTACACCAATATTTGTCTCCCGCCCAGCATCGGAATGCTACCAATGCACAGCACTATACTTATGGTATGCCGACCGATATAAACAAGCAGGGATCGAAACGGAAATGTTATATGAAACCATCTTAGCACTAAACACCGATAAGATGTACGACAAGGAGTTTGGAGACCGGGCCCTGGCGTGAGAAAAGGGGGTAGGAAGTCTCCAGTGATGAAGACATAATTTAATCAGCAAGGTCAGAAATGTTTAGATTCAAGCAGAATGAAGGACTTGCAACTCCCACTCAAGCTTTTTCGCAGGGCTGAACCGAACTTATAAATGACCGGACGTCCTTGTACTTGTCAGTCTAAAAAGTGAGATCAGAAGGTGACAAACAGTAAAAACCCATATTGAAAAGTGCAGTAATGGAAGGAGTTTCGGAAGAAGGACTGGCGCCGAACGCCCCGCATTTCCCGGTATGTTTCCTACCGTTGTATGTGCAACTCCCCGTAATCGGGCTTGTTCCACCCATGGAAACAAACATGAGAACGACGCAGCATACTAGAGACAGCCGACCACCCCCGCCACCCTACTACGGGCCACACTACATTTACCGCCCAAATGTGGAGGCACCAACCCTGCCACCGGTCCCGATACAATCGGAGGAAGGACGACACGGAGAAGAAGAACCGGAATGGGACCAGGAATTCTTCAACACTTTCGATGAGGATCTTTTTAACAACCTCCTGGGCGACCTGGACTTGCCGCCAAGAACATCCAATGCGGATATTGGACCACCCCAAGGAGGGGGGGGGGGTGTTACGGTCGCCCCGATAAACCTCTACTAGAGCAACACCATGGGCATGTGGTGAGGCGTTCGCCCAGAACTCCGGCTCACTCCCCGGACCGACTCCAAGTCGGGACCCGCAGGGCTCAGCGACGTCGCCGAAGCCACCGACGTGGAAGCCGGCAGACTTCCGAAGCCGGCCGCTTCGCCTGCCGGCTAGAAACAACGGCAGGCGAAGCGGCGGACACGAGATACGGCGTTAGATGGAAAAACGGGCACACCACCCGTAACAAGGCAAGGAGGAAGTAAAGAAAGTCAAATGGGCACAGCCCACGAACCAATCAACCGACGGAACTGCGGAGTGAACGAAAGGAGGGGGCCTGTTCGAAGCTCCAATCAAAATGTTTCCTAATCTGAGTTATTGCTGCGACCGTGACCCTCCGTGTACCTCAGCTGTTTTTAAATAACGTTTGTGTACCTATCGAGATCCCGTCATCGTTTACCCACATGCATCCGTGCAAATACCTGTTGTACCGACAGCGGTAGGAGTATGGGCTTGTTTGTCTTTAATTTCTCTATAAGGGAGCCTGCGACCGCCGTATAGTTAACAGACAACTATCATAGATTTCGGCTATTTTCGTCTCAATCGTTTACGAATAGTTTACGCAAGTTTACGCAATCGATTTCAGAGTTTACGAAATCGTAGTTGGCCGTAATTAACAATTTCGAGAATCGGGTAATGTAGATCTTGCAAGCGCCTCCAGTGGCCGAAAGGAGAAGTTGAGCAGATGCAAACTCTGGCGAAATAATTTTGACGTATCTCGTGCGTAATGGTCTCAATCGTTTACGAATAGTTTTCGCAAGCTGCTGTATCGTTTTCGGAGTTTACGAAATCGTATTTTGCTCGTTATTAACAATTTCAGGATCGGCTAACGTGCAGCTCGCCAGCGCCGCCGTTGGCCGAGGCGAGAATCGCTCTTCGGACATAAAGTAACTAAATAATTTTGACGTTTCTCATCTCTAACGGTCTCAATCATTTACGAATGGTTTTCGCAAGCCACTGTATCGATTTCGGAGTTTACGACATCGTAGTTTGCCTGTAATTAACAATTTCATAATCGGCTATCGTGCAGCGTTGATTTGCTCGCAAGCGCCGCCGTTGGCGAAAGGAGATGCAGAAAGTGGCGAAATAACTTTGACGTATCTCGTGTATAACGGTCCCAATCGTTTACGAATAGTTTTCGCAAGCTACTGTATCGATTTCGGAGTTTACGAAATCGTAATTTGCCCGTAATTAATAATTTCAGAATCGGCTATCGTTCAGCGTTGATTGGCTCGCAAGCGCCGCCGTTGGCCGAGGCGAGAATCGCTCTTCGGACATAGAGTAACGAAATAATTTTGACATATCTCATCTCTAACGGTCTCAATCGTTTACGAATAGTTTTCGCAAGCAGCTGTATCGATTTCGCAGTTTACGAAATCGTAGTTTGGCCGTAATTAACAATTTCGAGAATGGGGTAATGTAGGTCTTGCAAGCGCCGCCAGTGGCCGAAAGCAGAAGCTGACCAGATGCGGAACCTGGCGACATATCTTTAACATATCTCGTGTGCAACGGTCTCAATCGTTTACGAATAGTTTTCGCAAGCTGCTGTATCGATTTCGGAGTTTACGAAATCGTATTTTGGCCGTAATTAACAATTTCGTGAATGGGGTAATGTAGATCTTGCAAGCGCATCTAGTGGCTGAAATAGAAGCTGACCAGATGCAAACTCTGGCGAAATAGTTTTTACGTATCTCGTGTGTAATGGTCTCAATCGTTTACGAATAGTTTTCGCAAGCTACTGTATCGATTTCAGAGTTTACGAAATCGTAGTTTGGCCGTAATTAACAATTTCGATAATCGGGTAATGTAGGTCTTGCAAGCGCCTCTAGTGGCTGAAAGGAGAAGTTGACCAGATGCAAACTCCGACGAAATAATTTTGACGTATCTCATCTCTAACGGTCTCAATCGTTTACGAATAGTTTTCGCAAGCTGCTGTATCGATTTCGGAGTTTACGAAATCGTATTTTGGCCGTAATTAACAATTTCGAGAATGGGGTAATGTGGGTCTTGCAAGCGCCTCCAGTGGCCGAAAGCAGAAGCTGACCAGATGCAGAACCTGGCGAAATAATTTTGACGTATCTCGTGTGTAACGGTCTCAATCGTTTACGAATAGTTTTCGCAAGCTGCTGTAACGATTTTGGAGTTTACGAAATCTTATTTTGGCCGTAATTAACAATTTCGGGAATAGGGTAACGTAGATCTTGCGAGCGCCTCCAGTGGCCGAAAGGAGAAGCTGACCAGATGCAAACTCTGGCGAAATAATTTGGACGTATCTCGGGTGTAAAGGTCTCAATCGTTTACGAATAGATTTCGCAATCTGCTGTATCGATTTCGGAGTTTACGAAATTGTATTTTGCTCGTTATTAACAATTTCAGGATCGGCTAACGTGCAGCTCACAAGCGCCGCCGTTGGCTGAGGCGAGAATCGCTCTTTGAGCATAGAGTATGGAAACAATGTTGACGTATCTCATCTGTAACGGTCCCCATCGTTTACGAATAGTTTACGCAAGCCACTGTAACGATTTCAGAGTTTACGAAATCACAGTGTGCCCGTAATTAACAATTTCAGAAACGGCTATCGCGCAGCGTTGATTTGCTCGCAATGGCGGCGTTGGCCGAGGCGAGAATCGCTCTTCGAGCATAGAGAATGGAAACAATGTTGACGTATCTCATCTCTAACGATCTCAATCGTTTACGAATAGTTTTCGCAAGCTTCTGTATCGATTTCGGAGTTTACGAAATCTTATTTTGGCCGTAATTAACAATTTCGGGAATAGGGTAACGTAGATCTTGCGAGCGCCTCCAGTGGCCGAAAGGAGAAGCTGACCAGATGCAAACTCTGGCGAAATAATTTGGACGTATCTCGTGTGTAAAGGTCTCAATCGTTTACGAATAGATTTCGCAATCTGCTGTATCGATTTCGGAGTTTACGAAATTGTATTTTGCTCGTTATTAACAATTTCAGGATCGGCTAACGTGCAGCTCACAAGCGCCGCCGTTGGCTGAGGCGAGAATCGCTCTTTGAGCATAGAGTATGGAAACAATGTTGACGTATCTCATCTGTAACGGTCCCCATCGTTTACGAATAGTTTACGCAAGCCACTGTAACGATTTCAGAGTTTACGAAATCACAGTGTGCCCGTAATTAACAATTTCAGAAACGGCTATCGCGCAGCGTTGATTTGCTCGCAATGGCGGCGTTGGCCGAGGCGAGAATCGCTCTTCGAGCATAGAGAATGGAAACAATGTTGACGTATCTCATCTCTAACGATCTCAATCGTTTACGAATAGTTTTCGCAAGCTTCTGTATCGATTTCGGAGTTTACGAAATCGTATTTGGGCTGTAATTAACAATTTCGAGAATGGGGTAATGCAGGTCTTGCAAGCGCCTCCAGTGGCCGAAAGCAGAAGCTGACCAGATGCAGAACCTGGCGAAATAATTTTGACGTATCTCGTGTGTAACGGTCTCAATCGTTTACGAATAGTTTTCGCAAGCTGCTGTATCAATTTCGGAGTTTACGAAATCGTATTATGGCCGTAATTAACAATTTCGAGAATGGGGTAATGTAGGTCTTGCAAGCGCCTCCAGTGGCCGAAAGCAGAAGCTGACCAGATGCAGAACCTGGCGAAATAATTTTGACGTATCTCGTGTGTAACGGTCTCAATCGTTTACGAATAGTTTTCGCAAAGCTGCTGTATCGATTTCGGAGTTTACGAAATCGTATTTTGCCTGTAATTAACAATTTCATAATCGGCTATCGTGCAGCTTTGATTGGCTCGCAAGCGCGGCCGTTGGCCGAGGCGAGAATCGCTCTTCGGACATAACGTAACGAAATAATTTTGATATATCTCATCTCTAACGGTCTCAATCGTTTACGAATAGTTTTCGCAAGCTGCTGTATCGATTTCGGAGTTTACGAAATCGTATTTTGCTCCTTATTAACACATTTCAGGATCGGCTAACTTGCAGCTCGCAAGCGCCGCCGTTGGCCGATGCGAGAATCGCTCTTCGGACATAGGCCCGTATTCAAATACTGCGCTTCGGCCTTGGCTTGAGTCGGGATTACGTAAACCTGGCTCAGATGCGTAATCCGGGTTCACATTTTTCGTGTATTCACAAACGCGGTTTAGACGTCGCGTGGAAGGGAGATCCTGGCTGTCATTGGATAATGGGCGTGGCTAAGGCGTGCCATGCGGCCAGTGCCAGCATATCGAGCTCTGAACACCATGCGTGTTGCAGTGTACGTGCTCGCCTGTGTGCGATGCTAAGGCCCTGATTGGGCCTAAGCTGCGTGCATCGCACACCGACACGCACATACCTGCGACACGAATGGTGTTCAGAGTCGATATGCTGACACTGCATGCGGCTTGCTTCGCTTGCGGGAAACTTCGGAATTATCCGATTTAGGACCACGAATGAGAGAAGAGTGTTGTATTATCATCAGACATGAGCCGCAGGAACTTACTTATATAATATTCCGCATGCTGCGTAACAGTCTTGTATCAACACTGTTCGAAAACCCCGCTTTCGCGCCAGTTCGTGGTAGAGAGGAGCACACGCCACGGCTGCGCACAGCGCCGATCGCCCAGCCGGTTACGTGCTGCCAAGCACGCGCCTAATGGCGATGCGCGCGCGAAATACGCGCTTGCGGCCGTCTCACCCGCCAACACCCCGCTAGCTCGGGGGCCCACCGGCTTCCCGGAGCCGCCAATGTTTTGGCTTTTCAGCCGTTGAGTTTTCGAATAGCTCGACCGGGCGGCTCCTGGAGGTCGGCGGGCATGCGACCGAAGGAGGAGGCGACCGTTGCTTCCTCCTTCGTGTAAGGACCCCCGAGCAGGAAAGACGTGCGATTAGGCGAAAAGGAGAGAGAGAGAGAAAAGAAAGCGAGAAAATAACGAGTTTTTGGTGCGAATCCCGTTAAATTCGGTGACAAACTTTATTCGGTGTGGCAATTCCCGTTCGAGTCGGAGAACACTTTTTAATAGGTTCGGTTTATCGAGGTGTGCGAGCCCGTTAAAGTCGGTGCGTTGTTTTAAAGTGTTTTAGCCCGTTCGAACCGGTGCATCATTGTTCAAAAGGTTTAGTGTCCCGTTCGAGTCGGTGACGAATTCCTCAGGTGCGTTATAATAAAGTGTCGGTGTTAAAGGAGATCTGTGTTCGTTTCACCCCTCCTTTTCCCGCGAACCGCTAAGAACAGTTCGAGCTGCTCACAGCGAGGAGTACGGATACTCTTCGAACAAACACCATCGGCCAAATCACCCATGGGCCGCACGGAGCGCTGAGGTGTAATGCCACCAAAAAGGCGGAACATTCGAGATAGTTTTCACGGCCACCCAATTTCAATTTTAACAAGATGTGCGTTGAAATCGATGCCTTGCCGATTGATTAATTATACCAATTATCGCGAACAATCCGTCTCGGAACTGCAAGTTTCAAATTCTCCTCCTCAATATTTACTTCTTGCTGGTTGTCCATGGCTGAACATTACCTGAACACTACTGAACAGTCGTGTGGACGCTTTTGGTTGTTTTTACAGATTTTGCATTACAACTAATAAAAAGCAGCATTTATTCACTCGCTCATGTACCGTTCTTCTTGTCTGAATCTCGGCTACCCAGACAGCAAGGAATATTGTTGGAATGTTGTATAAATATTACTTTACAATGCGAAACCTTGCAGGTGACTTCGCCGGATTATTGCAAGAATGTTGCAGCGATATTACTATGTCCGCCTCTTCGTAACTTGTGGGAATATTGCATGAATATGACACGGAATATTGCCTCAAAGTTCCAAGAATATTTATTCAATATTACACTCTCCATATGATTCTGTTTAACATTGTAAATAATTCAAGTCAATTTATGTTATAGAATATATTATTTTGATTAATCCTCAATTATCAAGTTCTACTATAAATGTAATAATAAATAATAAATAACCTTAACTTGTTAGTCTGTATTGTAATTACTATTATATTTTTGAGACTGCGACGTAACTATGATCGAAAGGTCATTTTTGTAGTATGTTTTACACGAAAGATGTTATTAAAAAATAATTAGCGAAGTTTTAAGTTTTCTTTCATAAATTTGCAAATCCTCTACACTTTGTACAACTGGAACACCCTGAATGTGCTCATCATCGCGAACAATCTGTCTATTTCGAAACTGCAGTTCTCTATTCTTCTACTCAATTTACTTCTTGCAGATTGTCCATGGGTGAACATTACCTTAACCAACCTTAACACTGCTGAACTGCTAAACAGTCGTGTAAACGTTTGGTTATATTTTTACAGATTTGGCGCGAAAAACGGCCGTAATCCCGGCTCAAGAGGCCTTTCCAAGGCGTCTCAGGCCAGGCTTACATTTCTCGACCCCCACTCCGACCGACCTCTACACTTTTATGCGAGAAGCCTGTGTACCCGTGTAACAACACGGTGGGCGGGGATTAATCGGAGTGGGAGCACGCAAATGTAATCCTGGTTTGAGAATCTGATCCAAGCCAGGTTTCTGAACCCGGATTACGCGTCTGAGTCAGGTTTACGTAATCCCGACTCAAGCCGAGGCCTAAGCGCAGTATTTGAATACGGGCCTATGGCTTCTGCCGTTCGCATACGCAGAGGGCGCTCCAACTTGCCTCGTTTTCTGCTCCGTCGGTATTTCTAGACGTGTGACACAAAGTTCCATAAGATGCGGTGTCTATTCTATACCTCGTCTGTGTCAGAACTCAGAACGGTTGAGAATGGTCGAGACAAACTGACGTTGTATAGGATAAAGTTGGATAGAGATTAACCCGGTTCACAGGAGGCTGGCGACGCAACTTTGTCGCGCCGACCGATTGCCGCAGCGTGTTGCGGACATGGACATAGGAAAAAGGGGACGGAGCACTGATCTCTATACAATGGATGCGAGATCAGGATCTGGGGAATGAAGCCAATATGAACGGGGGAGTCGCAAGCGGTCTTGCAGGGTACTACGTATAGTGAAGGGCCTATTATTCGGCAAAGTGGGTATCTTATAGGGTGCCGCGCTCTGAAAATTGTTCTGCAACATTTTTTTTTCTTCGGTGCGCCCCCGTTTCCTTAAGAAAAATTGCTATCTGTGGGGTTGAAACGTTTAATGCCGGCCCTTCACTCTGCTAAAGGTAAACATACCGACACCACAAACACTTCTTGGGAGACATCGAGTCATATACTTTAACATAAATATATTCATCCGTAAGTATGTGTTGTATTAGAAAGCTTCCAAAATATTGTGCAAACGTGAAACGAAACGATCCTAATCCAATCAGTGATTGGCGAAGACAGGTGAGATTAGTTAATATTACAAAATTAAAATGCAGAAATGTGTCAAATCTTGGAGAGTTAAAATTTTACAATGTGAGAAATGTTGAAAATTATGTAAGCTTTGCATATTTCTGGCCATGGTTTCTTCAACGCACTGATTTGCTTTCAGACACTGTGCAATGTGAAAAAATTGAATGAATCACATAGGAAAAATTGGCTAAATTTTCAAACATACCATCTCAATACTGCATCCTATATCAATTTACGTGAGTACCACCACAATAGGATACATCCGCTAGATCTACAACTACAATGTAATAGACATTTACATTAGTTCACTTTTGTATGTTATAGACTCCTGATGAGGAAACTAATTGTTTTGAAACATGTAAGGGTTGAAATATATTGATTCATTCCATTCTCAACCCAGAAGAGGGCAATCCTACATTATACATTATGTATACGATTCTTTTCCTGATTCCGCTGTTCAAATTGGTGTTGGAAACAAATGTAAAATTGTGTTGCTGCTATGGTGGGTTGGTCCCTGTTCAGGGCATTGGATTTGGAATGAAGTTTCAATGTAATAAATGTCTTCATTTTACAGGTTCATTACCTATAATATATTATCCAGAATGACCTGAGCAGTAAATTGTTCTGGCCCCATATTGGTGACTGGAAGTAACATGGACTGCAAAAGTCATGTACATTATGAGACAATTGATCTGAGGTACGTGTACATTTATATTTTTAGCTATTGACTGTCAATATAAATTTCATCAGTTCTTCACATTATTAAAACAATTTTGTATGAACCCACTTAGCATGATGACATCTTCGGAAAATCGTAAGAACAATCAATACCGAAATAACGAATATCCGGGGGAAATACACATATGCTATTCCGACATGTGGCCTGGATATCGTGAGGAAGAGGAATTCAGAGGTGAATACTACTTCGCCATACATACAGGCGAGATCACGTTAGGCAGCTTTTGAATGTCTGTCAGTTTATATGGATAGGATACGTTTTATTGATTTGACGACGCGAATAAATACCATTGTTTGTAAACCAAAATGTACTTCACATATGTCACTGATATTTGATGTATATTTAGGTGAATTATAATAGGATTAATAAATTGATTACAGTGTTATTATGAATTTACTTGAATGTAACCCTTCAAATATAATAAAAATATCGTATTACATATACTATTACTTATATATATATATACACACTATTTTATGTTACACTATTACTTTAATTTCATATAAATAATTCATTTTAAACCTGCGTTATTGTGTATAATGGCACGTAAATATAATAAAAATTACCGTATTATATATACTATTACTTGTATATATATACACACTATTTTATGTTACACTATTACTTCAATTTCATATAAATAATTTATTTTAAACGTGCGTTATTGTGTATAATGTGCACGTCGCGAGTCCAATGATTTGGAAACCAACGTATATATATTCCTAGTAACTTTTGTAGTTCCCTGCAAGACCGCTTGCGACTCCACCATTCAATTGGCTACATTGAACTATAGAATACCTGGAATGTGCACGGGTGCAGGAACAGCCGCGCCTCGCTGTTAGAGAGAGAAGAAAGATATTTTGGTATTCTGTCTCACTCTTACCACTGGACCTTTGGGACATACAGTCGATTTGCGCCGTTCGACGTAAGTTCCACAGAGATTTGACTAGATATGACCGGTTCGAAAAGAGTTGCTCTCTTCTATTTAGATATTTCAGTAGGTGATGTCAGTATGTCACAGAAATTAATGTATATGATCACAAAATAAAGTAAAAAATATTATCAAACGCATTCAAATTACACATGATTTTTTGTTTTAGAGGTAGTGAAGGTTAATTGTTAATACATATCGAAATTGCTTTCCTTTGGGAATTGTTCATGCTGGATGTAAAAATATAATACTTGCTCATTTTTGGTTTTTTCCAAATAGACATAGACAATAAATAAAATAAATATCACAATAATTTTGATTGATATTATTAATTTTGTTTGAGAAAGTATCCTGTTTAACAGACTTCAAAAATGCACTGAATAATATTAAATAATGTTCGATTTTTGAAGTCGGTGTTACTTTTTTTAAATTTTTCTATGCGTTTGAAAGTAGTGTTTCCTCGTTCAGGTTCACCCATTAACATTTATTTAGGAATAAAATAATATATATACTGGTAATTAACAAGTTTCACATGCTATTGCCACAGTCAGAAATTGTAATAGATGCCTGATTGATTATACACATTTGGAATTATCTCTCTGTATACAAATTGCAAATTATGAAACACATATAGTCTATATTTCTTGTATGGGAACAGTTTTTCTTCAAACACATTCTGTTTTTATTACGACTTACCATAAACCCTTTTGTCATAGAAGCAACAAAAGGGTAGTACAGCAAAGATAGTTCAGTTCCGTATATTTTAACGGCGTACACAACATTATTGAAAGGGTAGTACAGGTAACAAAGGACAGAATAGTATTAAATGCCGAACCAAGTCTTCCATCGTTTTTAATCTATTGTTGCGTCGCTGCAACCGCTTCTGTAGCACTCTTACTTTTTTACGCAAAGTTACCATTTTATCCTGTCTGCTTAAAATCCGGGATGATGTTTGTGTGCCAATGTCCTGTGATCTTCTGTTGATTGCAGGTCCTGACTGTAAAGATAAATTCTACCTTGAATATGACACACTTGATACTATTAACATTTTACAAAATACATGTAACTTTTCAGCATGCAACACATCATCATTAGAAGAGCAGTTCTGGTGAAGTGTGACATTTGTATCACAGCTGGTATTTGCAGCTTCTATTATCTATAATATAATATAAATTTATAACAGTTTCTCAATTTACACTTATAAACACACATGCCTTATATTACTGGCGCGGTCCTATTTTGTATGTCATACAACCTACCATTTCGTTATCGGTATCCTCAATATTTGTTGAATATTTGCTGGGTCCTGCATGCAAATTTTGTATGATCCCTGTACTCGTTGAAGGTTGAACCTAAATCAATCATGGTGCCTTGTGATTAAAGTAATAATACAATTGTACTTACATCGTTAACATATTTGAAACACTTTAACTCTCGGACACCCGACTGAAAAAAGGAGACACGCAATCCCACGTCATTCTAACCCATCCTGCAGGACGGCAACCCGACATTTTATTTGTATAAATTTATGTGAGACGCGAACCGCAAAGTAAATTCAACGCGTTATAAAATACTAACGAACATGTCGCAGAAAATTTTAGAAATTTTGCTCGAAAGAAGTTGTGAACAATTTATAAACAAATTATCAACAATCGTAAAATACATTGCAACGTCGCTATAATGCACGGAAGCAAAAATTTTAATTTTGTAAACAATTTTATAAACAATTTATAAACAAATTGTCAACGTTTAAAATATATTGCAACGTCGCGAAAATGTACGTAGGCGAACATTTTTATTTTGCTCAAAAAATGGGTTGACGATCTTCAGGCTTCCGGTCAAATTGACCCATAGTGGGTATCCGAGGCGATAAGTTTCACTAGAATGATTAAGTAATATGCACGATATAGATATTTACATACCACATTTGTTGAACTACTTGCTATTGAATAATCCACATCGTAGTCAAACAATGTGGGTATTGCTCTCTGCTTTAGGCGGTTCTGTCCAGATGGTGTTACCTGAAATGAATCATATATAAAATGTTTACTGCAAATGGTGGTGTACTTCGTAATTTTTTTTACGAATGTCGGCGGTATTGCCGTTACAAATTCGGCAAATAATGCCGGATCCTTGGGAAAGCTGTAAATAAAGACAATTTGGATATAATTAATTGGGAATAAAAAATGTTTTTCCTCATCAGTGTGAGCATATGGAGCTCTGAACACCATTTGTGTCGCAGTGTACGTGCGCGTCTGTCAGTCTGTGTGCGATGCGCACAGCTTAGGTCCAATCAGGGCCGACACGAATGGTGTTCAGAACTCCATATGCTGACACTATTCCTCATATATGCCACGCAGTTTTACTTTTATTCCTAATTACCTGTGAAAAGTAATATCCCCATTCTTCGTCCACACGCTTTTGCAATTTTTAATACAACACGACATAACCTAGTTTCTGCCGCTTGGATAAAGTGCCTTGATTCAACTGGTTTGCACGTTTGCACTTGTTTGTAATCCACCGATTTACGCGGTTTAATTTCTTGACTGGGCTCTCGTCTGCAACACCGATATTTTTGAAACGGATCGTACAGTTAACAAAGGACAGGTATCCCTGGAATCATACTCTCTCTCTCTCTCTGTCCCGCTTTTCGGCGACTTTACATATGGATGTTTGTAACGCTAGACCTACCCCCACCCCTTAGGCCTGAGGGTTAGGGTCCGCGCCCGTAGTACTTAAGAAAGGCCCTTTTCACCCAAAAGTCAGTTAGCCAGAAACCACCGAGTCTGGAGTTACCAAGTGCGTTTAACAAAGTGTAAAATTATCCACGAATAAGCAACAATAAAAACCTGCTTTTCTTAAAACAACCAAACGTAGAGTTATTTATACTCAAGGAAGACCTTTACCACCGACGGTCCCGTAACAATGTTCTGATTCCAGGTGTATATAGTTCAATGGTTCGGACCACTTGGAGATAGTAGACACGGTTTTCGAGCCTCGCGACCCGCCTTTGTAGTTCGCCGAACGATGAAAAAGACAGCGAACAAAAGAGAGTAAAAAAGCACAGTCGAGGCAACTGAGCCATTTAAAACTCAGCGTACCAAATGCTATATTAAAGACGATTCTTATCGCTTTTTATTATTAAATTTTCCTGTATGAAAAATTGTATAATGTAATCATGAAATTATTGGGATAAAAATGAGATCAAACATGGTGTAATTGAGATCACATTTACTGATCGTAGTATACTCTCTCACATTGTCAGTGAGCTGAAAACCGTAGTATGACAATGTGACAGAGAAGGACATGGTTTTCGCGCCTCGCGTCCTTCTCTCTCACGTTGTCGTACTACGGATCTCAGCTCACTGGCAATGTAAAAGAGTATGCGAGTAAGAGTAGAGCCGAGTAGCGATAAGGACTAAGCCCTATATTTTAAATGTATTAATGTTATATCTCCACGACCGGGATAGAATATTATAAATAAGTGTGACGCGGAACATGTGAAACTGAGATTTTAGATATGTATTTTAAATTGTGACTGGTCCTATCGTCCAGGATTTATATTATTAGGAAGATAAGCAGACAAGCCCGGTAAATAAATTAGGAAATATTCGTAGATTTATTTATTTTATTTGTTGTTGTTTTTTATTATTTTTAACTCGGCCTCGTCATCGATTTATGTCTTTTTATTCGATTCTTTTTTATTTATTATTCGTACAAATTTAATAATGTATATATGCAGCGTATATGAAAATAGAACGTCACAGTAATAAATAAGTAAATATGGTCCGATTAATATCTTGTTTGATTTCATTTTACGCGGAAAAATCTCATCAATATATTAATCACTATTTTAGATAAAAAAAAAAGCAAAATGTGAAAAGTTATGTGATTGTATTATAAAAAACCAAACCGCGAACTCTCGACAAAGGAGCCGCGTCGCTTCACGCCTCATAAACATCACACGCTTGACTGACTCCACTCGAGGTAACATAGGCGCAGGAATGACGCGTACATGGGCGCAGACGCAGCCCATTGACAATGTGACTGGAGCTGAACTAGTGACAATGTGACAGAATTTACTGTAGCTTTGCTATTTTGGCCATTCCATCCATAAATCTCCTGTAATAATCAACAAGGCCTTAGAATTGTTTTAAACTTTCTTATTTTTAGTTATTGGGAAATTCTTGACAGCCTTGACTTTGCCTGGATCAGGTTTTACACCCTTCAATGTTATAAGATGCCCCAAATATGTTATTTCACGACGAAGGAATTGGCACTTTCCAGGTTATAAGGTGAGTCCAGCGTTTTGTCAACGTGCTAAAATATGTTTTAATCTCTGGGAATGTTCTGCCAATGAGCTTGCATAAATAACAATATCATCCATATAAATAAACATTTCAATTCCCTGTAACCCAGATAATAATTAGTCCATGCACTGTTGAAATGTTGTAGTGTCCATTGATAGTTGAGAACGCTGTCGTTGACTTGGATTCGGGGTCCATGGGTGTTTGATGGAACCCCGAAGCCAAATCAAGGATACTAAAATACTTGGCGCCACCAAGATCATCTAAAATGTCCACTATGTTTGGAATAGGATATGAGTCGCTGATGGTTTTCTCGTTCATCTTCCGATAATCAATAAACATCCGTCATTGAGGCTTTCCAGTAGCATCAGGATTTTTTGGAACAATCCAAAAGGAAAATTGAATGCAGATGAGGATGGTTGAATAATATCATTCTCAAGCAAAGAATCTACTTGTTCTTTTATCTCCTGCTTATGTATACATGGAAAGCGATATTGTTTTGCACTTCTTGGGACTTCATCAGTGGTAATTATTGAATGTTTTGCGAGCTTTGTTGCCTGTAACTTGTCATTTGGAAGATGAAATTGATATGAAAATTCATATATATTAGTTTGAGAAGCCTTGTTACCTCCAAATTATTAAGACGTAAATGTAATGATTCAACAATTTTAGAAAAACTCTGCGCATCTGCTTTGGCCTGAGCATTATTAAAATTTCCAACTTGCTGATCATGGTGCTGGAGGCATAACCTCAAACTCTTCTGGTTCTACCGGAGGTAAGGAAAACTTAATTTGATCTGAAGTGGTATTTATGGCAAATAATTTTGCAAAGCCATTTATGTGTGTAACCAAAGCTTCACCTACGTAAGCTTCTGGATTAACATTAAAATTTCTTACATAACCCGATTTGATTCCTTTATTCTTTACAGGAATTGTGACCAACACTTTACTACGCGCTGGCAAATGGAATGTAGAACTAAACTCGAATAAAATTTCTTTGTCCCCGATCTGAATAGAATTTGGACTAGAATTATTCAATTTAACTATTGCATTCTGATTTTACAGAAACCGTATTCCCAGGATACCCGCTACTGCAATGGGAAAGTGTTAGAGAGTAAGCAGCGGATTATCCGCATTCCAACGTACTAGACGGTACTGCCTGCTAACACCCCGGCTTTCCGCACGTTCAATTTTTTCCGAGTTCCGGCATGATAATAGGACGGTTAGTACCATTTCCGAGAATTTTCCGAGGGCCTGGCAGCTCACACCGACATAATCTAGCAAGACAGACACTGTTACGATTCTATTATATCATTTCTCACATAATTTCATTCAATTCTTCGCTATTAAACCTTAGCTTATTCTCTGAAGTACTTTTCGATATTCCTGCATTGTTAATTTGTGTTAGATTCATCTAAAGCGTGAAGCGTACGTTGCCAAGCTGTAAATTCCGCCTGTAAACTTTAAGAACTGCATTGCAGTACCATTGTACATATTAGTTATAGTTCAGGTTAAGCGTACTTACCGTGCTGCAGAATTTCCTTTTCAGAAACTCATCTGCAACAAATTGGAATTTCACTTTCACACCACAAATATGAATGGATGTTTCCCCATTTGTGCAGACTATCTCAGGACCAATACCGGTAAGCTTATAACAAACATCTGTATTCATATTCACATTGTTAATTAATTCTCCCCTTTTTATTATATTGAGAGCCTGTGTCCATTAGAAATTTCGAAATTCCTCCTCTAAATAATATGTCATGAAGGGTTATTGTGGGTATACGGATGATGTTCACATTTATTTTAAATCAGTTGCTGGGTTCCGGCGTGCAATGAATTTTCTGCTCCCTGGTCCGCCATTTGGTGCAGCAGTGTGGCAGTTTAAATTATCGGACTTTTGGAAAGAATTACACACTCCAGGTTCCTTCGCTCTTTGTACAAGCCAATAATTTCCTTTCGGCCTTCTAAAGCACTCGTTCCCCGTGTGATTCGGGCCTCCGCAAATATTGCAACGGGTACAATTGAAATTCTGTGAGTGAGGCTGACTCATTCAATTCTGAGAACAATTCCTTCGTATATGGCATAATTTTCCACATTGATAGCATTTACGATAATCTGTAATTGTTTGATAGATTTTTGTGTTTTGAAGAGTATAACGTGTGAGTCCACAGATTTTAAGTAATTTCCTGTTCGCAAAATAGTGCTTCGTCCATGATCTGTAACAAATTTTGACTTTGATCTATCAGCATATTACTTAAAAGATTATTTTGAAGACCTAAACGAAAATTCCGAACGGCTGTCTTATTCAAGAGCATTGTTATTCCCTGGCATTGTTCCTTCGAAAATTTTCCTTTTGCGACTTCTATTCCCTGATTAAGAATATCTTCAATTCTCAACCCATAATTCTTTAAATTTTCATTTCAACCCTGCTTAATTTCATCATTTTATCTTGTATTTGGTCTAAATTAAAAGATCGCAAATAAATAGATCTTAATAAGTCTAAAAGTTCTTCTAGATTCCTGGGCTGTTGACGGTTTGCTATTAGCCGCTCAGCTCGACCCCCAATCCGATTTTTAATTAAAAGGAAAAGGTTTTTTCGTTCCCTGGGATTTATGACCGAATTCGCCAACTCACTCTGACTAATAAATTTTTGTAATGAACATGAATTTCCATCGAATTTGGGTATTGATTCCGCTGCGAATTTAAAAGACATAAAACTCCGATTGTTTTTAGCGGGGTCAATAAAAGTACTGGCACTATCAATTTCCCCGACAGATCCTTCATTTAGCAGATTTTCCACAACAGAATATCCTTCTGCTGGCACCATACTTACTATTTCAAATCCCCTTGTTTTAGGCAAAGGTTGTACGGGACAATTTTCAACGGCCACATCCTCGACCTCTAACCCATTTGAAATTTCCGATCCTGATGTATAATTTACCAACCTACCTAGCTCGCTTTGCATTTCTCTTTCTCCGACTCATTTTGAATAAATGACTGAACGTTCTTATCCTATTAATTTAACAATACTTTATGCCTGTATCTTCAGGTAGCGATGGACCTCCAGGCAGCTCCCAGCTCCTTCTTCCGGACGAAATCGTTTGTACGGTATCTTCCGAATTATTAGGAGGAAATGATGATTTCTCGGTGCATGTGGATTCCAAGATAGCTTGCACGGCCGTCGGAAGCACTCGTCTCCGGCATTCACCCGTCGCTCCCAGGGAAAACTGTGCAAAAACCCGGGAGAGAGAGATTGCACCTTTCCTTTTCCATCCTCGCCTGTTCCTCCAAGTATCCTTTTCGTTCTTTAGGCACCAGTCCGAAAGGGCGTGGGTTCGAATCAATTAAAATGACACAAAAACGTGTAATTTACAAAAATCCCTATAAAAGAGAGACCCGCGTGCTTCTCGAACAATTCTAAGTCAGTATATATGTATGTATACATGTTGATATAGTCGAGGATATGTTGAATTCTTGTAGAGTTTTACTTGCGTGGATATAGTTACTTTAAGGTTCTATGCAACTAGATTCTGTGGACTTCTGATTGCTGATTTTTGTGCTATTTGCAATCCTATCGTCGGTTGGATTATAAAGAAGATTACACAAGCAATAACATCTTTTCATCCACAACATATCCACTGTCCTAATTGAAACCGGAGTCTACTGGTCACAAAAGAAAGCTGTATGCAGGCCTAAGCAAACGCAGAGTGGAAGTGGTAGGGAACAGCTGCAGCTGAATCTTGGTTTCAAGACAATCAATCTGTGTGCCGCAGGAGACAAGCGACTGGTTTTCTGATGTCAAGTTTCAAGGATTTCCTTGATATCCATTAAAAACAGCCCTTTTCAGGGCCTCAAAGTGATTCCAAATGTTGACAACTCTCGTTCAATAAAATATTCCTGATTATTTCTATGGCTTGTATGGAAGCCATATGGAAGTATGTTGTTGTCAGCGTTAGATGGCTACAAGCGGAATGACATACTTGGTTTCAATATACAAGAGGGACCCAGAAATATGAGAAAATGGGCAAATAATGTATAAATATGCAGGTATTTATGAAAGTTGTGAAAGTTCAAAAACTAACCAATTTCAGGTTTCAAATTTCATTAAATGTTTGTAGGTATGTTATAATTCTAAAAAATAGAATCTTCGACGTAATAACCAACCAATCATTCTATTTATTATTAACGATTACTTAACTTACAAAATCGATTCTACGGCGCGTAGCAACCAACCAACATAACAATTATTATCCACGACTTTTCGACGAATCTATTGTTTACCTTATAAAATCGATTCTTGAAGACAATCGAACATCCCCATACAACATTTGATTCAATCTGAGATCTCAAATTGTTTGGATTTTAGCCCGACACAACTTTCATATATCCTGCACATTTCTACGTCATTTGCCCATTTTGTCATTTCGCACGGTCTCCCTTCTACATGGAAACCTAGACGGTCATTCCGATTGTAGTCATCTAACTCTGGAAATAACGTACTGTTATGCCTTCCTATCACATTTTCCAATCCAATCGTCACATTAGTCGGACTTCCACAAATTCCTTCCTGAACAAACCTACCGATAAATCTTTCCGTTGCCAAAGGTTCCGCCAAAGTAAGCAAACCCTCAACAGGAACATAAACCCATAAAAATTCCCTTCAATTGTTGAGCTTGACATAATGATAAAATTTCACTTTGATTACGTATCAACACCTGAGCAAACTCCAAAAATACTTCCTTTCTAAAACATTCTGTCCTTTTTCAAATTCCACCTCCAAGATCCTTTTAGAAACATATAAAGGTACCCAGGACCGCAAAAGACCATCTCCAGTCCTGGCATAGACACTGTCACTCTGTCAGTTAGTCCTACAATAAAACTCTTGAACTGAAAGACTTTCGAACTCGATTTCGTTACCACCTATTACATTTCGCGTATTTTAAAGTAAACTAGTCGATGCCAATAGGTCGGCACAACAGTACTTTCATACAAGCCATTGAAATAATTATACGTGTGTACATAGGAAATTTTATTGAACGAGAGTTGTCAACGTTTGGATTCACGTTGTAGCCCTGAAAAGGACTGATTTAAATGGATATCCAAGAAATCCTCGACATTTAACGTGAAACAATTAATCTTTTGTGTCACGATCCACTCGAATTCATTCTTTTCAAAGTGTTAGAGATTGGGGCCACATTGCCCACGTTCACTCATGACAGTCGCCGTCTTGCGACAAAACTAATTATTATTTCAAGAGCGCGCGCTAGCGGCGAATCGCGTCACTATGACGTAGCGCGGCATCATTTGCCGATCAGAGCGACGGCCATGTGCGAGCCTGCGTGTTACGCAAGACACCGCGCTTTCCCGCGCTCACCCACGGAAGCGTCCGTGTGTGAGCGGCTCCGCTATGCGTGCAGCGGACGCGATTGGTGCGCACACCGTCGTGTCGCTCACCGATGAGGTTTCGGGCAGGAATCGTGCGAGGTGCCCCTTCCCGATTACTTCTTCTCGTTCCGACCGAGTGCGTAAGCGTATCGTTATATTCATCCGTCAGAGTTCGATTTTCGAAACAGTATTTTCTTCACATACGTGAACATTGCGGCTTTCGCCATAAGTTTAGTTTATACATCCGTGCGGCCTAAGAAACGAATTGGAGTTCTTTATTGCAATAAACACTGTTGTTAGTAATTCAGTGAACGAGTGTTCGACTCAAAGTCCGTTCCTTTCGGAGCCTTCACTTGCCGAGGGCTGTCCCCAGCCTGTGTCCTAGCATTTTCCGCGGGAGAAACTTACACCCTCGACCGCGTATGTTAACTCTTTAACACAAAGAAACAATTGGCTCCTGCTGTTCCCCAACGCAACCATCTTGCATTCGCTTAGTCCGGGATACAGCATTCTTTTGAGTCCTGTAAATTCAGATTTCCATTGGGGCAATGGATATATTGAGGACGTAAATACGTTATTACTTTGTAAAATATTAATGTATTCTCTGATAGCAGTCTTCTCTGTAATCTTATTATTAATATCTTTATGTTACTATTTTCCAAATTTGTAGTGCGGAATCGGAATTCATTCAAACATCTCTATCCTCGTCCAGGACTTCATTATGATCAGAAGGTGTCTTGGCTTCAACTGGCGGTGAATGGTCGTTTCTACAATCCATAACAGGATATATATTTTGAGACATAATTCTATTATAAGTAAAATAAAAAAAATAAAGTTGAAATTATACATTTCATTTCATATGTTATTGCATACACACCCTTTAAGTCTATTCTTATTAGTTGCTTACACATGATGTATTCAGAGCAATTTGTCACCCTAAATTTGGCCCCTGCCATTCACCACCGCATTAATCTTGAATGTCCTTAGAACTATACTGCGTTCTTTTGCGTCCTGTAGACTCAAAGACGTTATAGCTTCTGTAACGATCTCTATAATCCAGTCTTCAAGTTCACTTGTATAAAACCTTAAAGTAACTATTAGCTAATGCAGTGTTGATACAGTATGATATCTCAAATAAAAAGATTTATATTCATTAATGACGAGTCTCTTTACTTATAAAAATAACATAGCCATTTCATAAAATAACCGGAAAACAAACTAATTCGATCCATACATACCTTTCAATCGTGCTCCTTAGTTTCTTTTGAATGAGTTAGAACCATGTCAAAGATGATTTTCGAAGAAATTGTGCCTTGTTCCGAACGACGGACGATTTAGGCCACCTTGGATCAGGTTATGCTCCCACGTGTCACATGTATTTTCAAACTTTACAAGTCGATTTCACGAGTGATTCTCTATATGAATGGTTCAGACTGGCAAGGAACGATTCTGCAGATATTCCACGCGCCCCGCACTGTAACTCTGCACTATTTATGTTACATTTAACGTCCATGAACGTCACGCGGTTGACACGTAGCCCGCAATGTAAATACGCACTGTCCATCCACTATTTTATTGGCACTTTACTATGCAACTCGCCCGTGTGCAATTGATCCGGGTTGCAGCCGGCCCGTATGCAATCGTCGTGTGCAATGAGTCTTGTGCGCAAACAGTCCGTGTGCAATCGCAACGTGAGCAATCGGCCTTGTGCGCAAAAGGGACGTGCGCAATAGTGCTTGTGTGCAACGGGACATCGGCTTCAGGACGTGTGCAATCGGAACGTGAGCAATCGGTCTTGTGCGCAAAAGGAACGTGCGCAATATGTCTTGTGTGCAAACGGAACGTGTGCAATCGGGACGTGTGCAATCGGGACGTGCGCAATTGGAACGTGTGCAATCGGCACGTGCGCAATCGGTCTTGTGCGCAAATGGGCTACACTCCCACGTACGTGGTCGCGTCGTCGCTGTTATAGGTCAGCGCCCGTAGCAAGCATTCGTGGAGTTTCTTCTGCTGATCCAAAATGGCTCACAAGTCCTCCTTGCATTTTTCCCACGTTCGGGGTCTCCCTTTCCATTCTTGGTACCATGCTTTAGCAGAACCCGCAAGCGCATGGGTGACGGCACTCAACCGCTGTTGCGGGGTCGTATCACGAGTGATATGTTTCACTTCGTTGCACCAAGCATTAGCGTCGTCATTCAGTTCGGTACCACGGAATTGCGGCACCATATCCAAAAGAGGAGGTGTCGTTGCATTAATAATCGTCGGGGTAGCCGGCATTACGCCTCTTGCAATTTCGGCTACCACTTGGACGATGATGTCCTCCAAGGACGGGGGAGCACGCGAGTTCTCCATTTTTTCGTGTCCCGATCACGTCCCGGACAAAACGAAAGGGAAAAAAAAATAAAACGAGGAAACCAACAAAAGCACACAAAGAAACACAACACGACACAATCCACAGCACAATTAAATCAACGAAAATGAATCAAGAATTAGCTTTGCAGCTAAGGCGCGTAAAATTCACAATATCCCACTTCTGATGTTAGAAACCCGCAAAATAGCTCGACGAGATGTGTTCGTTATAGCGATTCTGGGGGAAGTGCAGAGGGGTCAAGCTCCGTCCTCTTTCCAACAGGCAAAGCCTGCTCCGATCTTCGGCGAGATTCACTCTCGCATTTGTTTACAATGCTTACTCTTACTGAGACGCAGGTCAATGCACCGGCCGCCGAGGTAAAATATGATCCGCGACTCTCGGCGCCTCCAAAAACAGGTGACACAGCAACGCACTGTCGTGTGCCACTGTCGAATTACCGCGTGTTATGGGCGAAAACAAATGCATCGCTAACACGGCCAAACTGACCTGCTTCGCGTTCTCGAGAAGCCTCATTACCCTTTGAGCAAAACTCTTATTCTCTCATGCATAACAGCTTTCAATACAACAGTATTTTCCAATGTAACACAGCTAGCAGCCACCACGCGCACTTCCATCACACAGCGTCTTCCAGAGATCGTAACGTCTACAGCCACGCGCAGCAACCTGCATCGTGCTATCGTTACTCTCAAACGCAACCAACTTCCATCTTCCAACATACGTTTTCAATCATGCAGCCTCATTCATGGATAGTAAAGTTTTTATATGTGAGAACAAAGAAAAAGGCAATGACAAAAACAAACTTTTTATAGTCATTTAATTTTTTTTTTGTTATTTATTTATTTATTTATTTTCTATTTTCCATGTAAGAGGAACAAAACAACTCAGCTACAAAAGATCTCACATAGTATTAATAAAATATAAGCAAACATAACAAACATAGACAAACATAAACAAACATAAGCAAAAATAAACATACAACGCTAACATGGCTCATTCGTGTTCTCTCGCTCACTATCAGTGGCATCGTTATCAGCCGTCCATTCGCCCTTCCAAGGACGCAATCGGTCCTTAGGCACAATTTGTGGCCTACCACTTTTGCCCAATATCTCATAACGATCATTTGCTAGGGTTTTCACAATTACAAATGGACCCTCAAACTTACGGTCTGTTTTCGCCCTTCTTGTATCGGCGGGTTTTACAAAAACAGAGCCGCCGTCTTTATATACAATATTTGTTCTGCGCGTTTTATCGAAACTGTTGCTTCTGCTTTTCAGCATTTTTACAAAGCCGTTCAAACGCTATCGCCCTATCTTGATTTAGATTGATTTGTTCACCGCCGTATAGTTAGCAGACAACTATCACCGATTTCGCTTATTTTGATCTCAATCGTTTACGAATAGTTTACGCAAGTTTACGCAATCTATTTCAGAGTTTACGAAATCGTAGTTTGCCCGTAATTAACAATTTTAATATCTGGTAATTATCGTCTGCTACCGCGCAGCGCCACAGTGGCCGGGGAGCGAAACTGACCAGATGTAGAACGTGGCGAAATAATTTCGACGTATGTCGTGTGTAACGGTCTCAATAGTTTACGAATAGTTTTCGCAAGCTGCTGTATCGATTTCGGAGTTTACGAAATCGTAGTTTGGCCGTAATTAACAATTTCGAGAATCGGGTAATGTAGGTCTTGCAAGCGCCTCCAGTGGCCGAAAGCAGAAGCTGACCAGATGCAAACTCTGGCGAAATAATTTTGACGTATCTCGTGTGTAACGGTCTCAATCGTTTACGAATAGTTTTCGCAAGCTGCTGTATCGATTTCGGAGTTTACGAAATCGTATTTTGCTCCTTATTAACAATTTCAGGATCGGCTAACATTCAGCTCGCAAGCGCCGCCGTTGGCCGAGGCGAGAATCGCTCTTCGGACATAGGCCCGTATTCAAATACTGCGCTTCGGCCTTGGCTTGAGTCGGGATTACGTAAACCTGGCTCAGATGCGTAATCCGGGTTCACATTTTTCGTGTATTCACAACCGCGGTTTAGACGTCGCGTGGAAGGGAGATCCTGGCTGTCATTGGATAATGGGCGTGGCCAAGGCGTGCCGTGCGGCCAGTGCCAGCATTTCGAGCTCTGAACACCATGCGTGTTGCAGTGTACGTGCTCGCCTGTGTGCGATGCTAAGGCCCTGATTGGGCCTAAGCTGCGCGCATCGCACACCGACACGCACATACCTGCGACACGAATGGTGTTCAGAGTCGATATGCTGACACTGCATGCGGCTTGCTTCGCTTGCGGGAAACTTCGGAATTATCCGATTTAGGACCACGAATGAGAGAAGAGTGTTGTATTATCATCAGACATGAGCCACAGGAACTTATATAAAAATATCAGTCTTCGTCTAACTGTCATAGAGAGCGGGCGTGTGTTTTTGTTTTGATTTCAAAGCGCCGTGCGTCTGAGACATAACAGCTGTGTCGGATATCTAAACCGTCAACGTGCTTAAATCCTGTGCCGTTAATCTCTTGCGCTTTAATCGCTTTATTCTCTTCACCAGTGACTATGCCTAAAAAACTATGTAAGGGATGTGGATCCGTAGTGGCGAATCCTGTTGTGTGCCGGTCGTGTGGGATCATATCCCATCCTGGATCTCACTGTTTAATAAGAACGACTCATCCATGGAGTCCCGGTCATTTAATCGACTGTGCGTCGAAGACACCCACTCCATCCTCCTCGTCGTCATCCTCTTCATCTTCAATGTTGACGCCAACTGCGATCCCGACTGCAAAATTCAAACAAAAGGTGCCTAAAAGCAAATCTGGAGGAGACGGCAAGACTGACAGTGCGATTTCGCCGCTCATTACCCAACTTTCGTCCCTACTAAAAGCGGAGATGGCTCAGCTCTCGTCTAAAATAGATTCTTTCTACACAAAATTAAACGATCTATCAGAGTCCTTCGTCTCGAGGCTGAATGTACTATCTGAAAAAGTACGCTACCTTGATGCTAACAGATCTTCCCTCCGAACCATCGATATTCCAGAAATGGAGGAGAATATAATCGCTGAGATGAGTGATCGTCATAGGAGGGCTAATAACCTTATATTTTACTAAGTTGAGGAATCAAATACCGATAAAGATACCGTCATCTCAGTCCTCAACGAGATTATCCAATGCAACCTCGGTGAAATTCGAACGCTGCGACTGGGTAAGGAAAGGATAGGCGCCGTTAGACCTCTTCGAGTCACCTTTCACTCTCCCCATTTTCCGAGGGAAATACTAAAAAATAAATCGGCTTATAAAGGGAAAATTAGAATCGCTCAGGATTGCACATTGAAGCAGCGACAATACCTCAAAACCCTACGGCAAAAACTTGAGGATATGCGAGACGATTCCATGAGCATAAGATATTTCAACGGTGTGCCGAAGATCGTCGCAAAAGGATCTACGAACACAAAAAACGGGAAAAACGGAAAAAACTCATCAATACATACTACCAGAACGTCAGGGGCCTCAGGACGAAGTTAAATGACTTACAACGCGCGGTCGCCTGCACTTCTACAACATATGACGTCATCATTCTAACCGAAACATTGCTCAACGACTTCTTTTCCTCGTCAGAACTTGGTCTCAACGGCTATCATATCTATCGTAAGGATAGGGACGAAAAAACCAGTCCTTTTGCAAGAGGGGGAGGTGTCCTAGTTGCAGTGCGGAGCTCACTGCCCTCATACGAAGTACAAACATCTAAAAACTGTGTCGAGCATCTGTTCGTGAATGTCAGATCTTCGTCTTTTAATATCCTTTTCGGTGCAGTGTATATTCCACCTGACGCATCGGCAGGGCGGTATTCCGATCACTTCTCAGCTGTGAATGAGATTCTCGAATTTTCGGTATACTCTAATTCCTATATTCTGGGGGACTATAATTTGCCCAATATCGATTGGAACGCGATTTCACTGCCTCGCTTGATTGATTCACGACCAGAACACAGCCTTTCGACTAATACTCTACGCCCAGCCGATATGCTCGTGGAATGCTTGAGCTTCCATAACCTTTCACAGAAAAATAGCACGCTTAATGTGAATAATAACGTTCTTGACTTATTAATTACCGACGATACGGATGTCACAGTTTCCTTACCGACTGGTGCCTATTGATCTGTTGTACTCGTTCGGGTGGGCCCGCAGGCCGACGGATACCTCGACACGGTGGTCATACTCCGCACGCACCCATCAAATGATCGGGATGTCGCCCGATCAACGCGCAATAAATTGCTACCAGTCCATATGGGTTGCTGGCCCCTCATCTTACTGGTGGAGGCGAGGCCTTTCTAAACCTCTCCCATAGTTCTGCCAACCATGGTAAGGCGAGCTGATTGAGTGCAGCTCCCACACCGGGATATGAAGCCCTAGCCAGCTATGGCTTCACCACTGCCACGACGATTGCAACCCCGGTGCCTTAGATAATATAGTCAGTTAGTACCCAGGGTGCCGTCCCAAATGTGGGGGACCGGTGGCAGCTAAGGGCAACGCGGGTGGGACGTTCCCACACGCTACCCTACCACTGCCACCGGTGGGCCCCCCACCCCGTCTACCGATTATCCTCCGGTCGAGTGGACCCACAGCCCAGCAGCCGATTAAGGGTCCAGTACCGGCGTATGTAGGGTCCGTGGGTACGCCAAGCCCCAAAGGTCCCCACCACCAAGGGCGGGACCCCCCTGCGGGGGGTGCCTATTGATAGTTATCATCCGCCACTTTCGCTTATTATCGGTAAGATAGATTCAGATGCTCTCCATGCGCTACCCGAACTGAGATGCGACTTTCGCCGTGCAGATTATAGTGCTATGCGCCAGTTTTTTAACCTTATTGATTGGGACCAGGCTTTGAAAGACTCCTCTCTTAGCAATGCGGTGCAAGTCGTCTATAGTAGTATAAACACTGCTATCGACATGTATGTGCCTAAATATATCAAAAGTCATTCTACCTTTCCTAAGTGGTTCTCTAAAAACTTAAAAAAATTTAATTAGGGAAAAGAAAGCAGCCCATATAAAATACAAGTCCTCGCATAGCATGGAGGATTACCTTGCCTTCTCTAATCTTAGGTCAAAATGTAAGTTAGTGTCTAAAAATGATTATGTAAGATTTGTAAACGCGACCGAATCGTCCATAACGACTAATACAAAATGCTTCTGGACTTTTGTCAATGGCAAAAGAAACTCCAATATCTTTCTATGATAATGGTCAAGATATTGCGAATCTTTTTGCGAATCACTTCCACTAGGTCTATAGGACCAATGACGTATCCGACATCTCGCGTGATGGTGCCTTAGATGAGGACACATCAATGGTCGATGTCGGTCAGATCTCCATCCTTATTAGCGAGGTATTTAACAAGCTCAATACACTCGATTGCAATACCGGCCCTGGAGAGGATGGAATTCATCCAAACCTCCTCTACAACTATAGGTTTGTGCTCGCACGTCCCCTATGGAGGATCTTCAATCTCTCCCTTCTCGAGGGCTCTTTTCCAGATAAGTGGAAGACTAGTCTTGTCACTCCAATTTTTAAGTCGGGTGATAGAGCGAAGGTCAGCAATTACAGGCCGATTTCAAAGATAAGCTGTATTCCTAAGATCTTCGAGAGTATAGTTACTGATAAGCTCGTTCCGATATTTAGGAACGCTTTCGTTGAAGAACAACATGGCTTCCTGCCCGGGAAGTCAACAGTAACTAATCTTGCGGTTTTCACCAACTTTGCTGCCTCCCAAATGGAACGCAACTTGCAAGTAGATGTCATTTTCACAGACTTTAGCAAGGCTTTTGATACCGTTGACCATCGAATATTGTTTCGCAAATTAAGATCCGCTGGATGCCATGGCAAATTACTAGCTTGGTTAACTAGTTATCTGATAGGAAGATGCCAGATAGTTAAACCTTTAGGCTTTGCGTCGGATAAATTTGAAGTGTGCCCGGGAGTGCCGCAGGGCTCGCACCTAGGGCCGTTCCTATTTAATCTATTCATTAATGACATAGTAAAGATATCCAGGTACAGCTCGGTCCTACTTTATGCGGATGACCTAAAGTTATTCAAACCTATTAGTAGCCCCGATGATTCAGCTAAACTACAGGACGATCTTCACAGACTGGATGAATGGTGCCTCTTAAACTGTATGAAACTAAATATAGCCAAATGTCACGTCATGCGTCTGTCATGTTCTCAGTCTCCAGCCATCTTCAATTACACTCTCGGTGATCACCCTCTATCTACTATTTACCAAGTCCATGACTTAGGGGTTTTTTATGACACCAAGCTCAAATTTACCCAACACTATGCAAATATTTGCAAGGCGGCTAACAAAGCCCTATATATTATCAAACGCTTTTCCATAGATTTTTCCAACATAGCAACAATAAGAACATTGTACTGCTCTTTGGTAAGACCTCATTTGGAATATGCCTCGGAAATCTGGTCACCATATCTCAAAAAACATATTAGTCTTATAGAAACAGTTCAGCACAAATTCCTAAGATACATCTCATTTCGTCTAAACTCTCCCATGAGCATTTCCGAACACAACTACGATCATCTCCTACGTCGCCTAAACCTCAAGACGTTAGAATCTCGTCGTTCAATTTCCGACATGTCATTTCTGTTTAAAATCATAAATTACGATATCAACTCTTCTCAACTATTATCATCCATTAATTTCCATTGCTCCAGCCGAAATCTAAGAACCACTTTGAATTTCCACGTTATCAGATATAGGACTTCTCTACTTTATTCCGATCCGACTAATAGAATCTGCGATGCAGCCAATAAGCTTTCTACTAATCACAATATCTGTTTCTTCTCATCAAGCTGCGTCTCCTTCAAGCGTAAATTAACTCAAATTATTGCATAGGCCAATTCAAATCTCTACCTGTTAGTTTAGTTTAGTTTAGTTTAGTTTAGCATAACTGGCTTCAGCCTCGAGCGCCTCCGTTCATGGTTATTTGTAAACGTTATTTGTAAACTTTATCTGTAAACTTTATTTATCACTTACTGTATTATTTCATGTTACTGTCTCAGCTTTTCTGCCACATGCATGCCCACCTCTATGTCAAACTTTTGTATCCTATACTATATTGGGTTAATCCCGTTAAGCAAAATAAATAAATAAATATTCCGCATGCTGCGTAACAGTCTTGTATCAACACCATCGGCCAAATCACCCATGGGTCGCACGGAGCGCTGAGGTGTAATGCCACCAAAAAGGCGGAACATTCGAGATAGATTTCACCGTCACCCAACCCCAACTTTAACAGGAATAATATATGCGTAGAAATCGATGCCTTGCCGATTGATTAATTATATCAATAATCGCGAACGATCCGTCTCAGAACTGCAAGTTCCAGATTCTCCTCCTCAATATTTACTAGGTTGCACAAATATTATTTTGCAATGCTAAATCTTGGAGGTGACTTTGCCGGAATATTGCAGGTATGTTGCAGCGATATTCCTATGTCCGCCTCTTCGTAACTTGTGGGAATATTGCACGAATATGATACGGAATATTGTCTCAAGGTCCCAAGAATATTCATTCAGTATTACACTCTCCATATGATTCTGTTTAACATTGAAAATAATTCAAGTCAATTTATGTTATAGAATATATTATTTTGATTAATCCTCAATTATCAAGTTCTACTATAAATGTAATAATAAATAATAAATAACCTTAACTTGTTAGTCTGTATTGTAATTACTATTATATTTTTGAGACTGCGACGTAACTATTGATCGAAAGGTCATTTTTGTAGTATGTTTTACACGAAAGATGTTATTAAAAAATAATTACCGATTTTTGTAAAAATGCAGAAGTTTTAAGTTTTCTTTCATAAATTTGCAAATCCTCTACAGTTTGTACTACTGGAACACCCTGAATGAGCTCATCATCGCGAACAATCTGTCTATTTCGAAACTGCAGTTCTCTATTCTTCTCCTCAATTTACTTCTTGCTGATTGTCCATGGGTGAATATTACCTTAACCAACCTTAACACTGCTGAACTGCTAAACAGTCGTGTAAACGTTTGGTTATATTTTTACAGATTTGGCGCGAAAAACGGCCGTAATCCCGGCTCAAGAGGCCTTTCCAAGGCGTCTCAGGCCAGGCTTACATTTCTCGACCCCCACTCCGACCGACCTCTGCACTTTTATGCGAGAAGCCTGTGTACCCGTGTAACAACACGGTGGGCGGGGCTTAATCGGAGTGGGGGCACGCAAATGTAATCCTGGTTTGAGAATCTGATCCAAGCCAGGTTTCTGAACCCGGATTACGCGTCTGAGCCAGGTTTACGTAATCCCGACTCAAGCCGAGGCCTAAGCGCAGTATTTGAATACGGGCCTATGACTTCTGCCGTTCGCATACGCAGAGGGCGCTCCAACTTGCCTCGTTTTCTGCTCCGTCGGTATTTCTAGACGTGTGACACGAAGGTCCATAAGATGCGGTGTCTATTCTATACCTCGTCTGTGTCAGAACTCAGAACGGTTGAGAATGGTCGAGACAAACTGACGTCGTATAGGATAAAGTTGGATAGAGATTAACCCGGTTCACAGGAGGCTGGCGACGCAACTTTGTCGCGCCGACCGATTGCCGCCACGTGTTGCGGACATGGACATAGGAATAAGGGGACGGAGCACTGATCTCTATACAATGGATGCGAGATCAGGATCTGGGGAATGCATTGAACTATAGAATACCTGGAATGTGCACGGGTGCAGGAACAGCCGCGCCTCGCTGTTAGAGAGAGAAGAAAGATATTTTGATATTCTGTCTCACTCTTACCACTGGACCTTTGGGACATACAGTCGATTTGCGCCTTTCGACGTAAGTTCCACAGAGATTTGACTAGATATGACCGGTTCGAAAAGAGTTGCTCTCTTCTATTTAGATATTTCAGTAGGTGATGTCAGTATGTGACAGAAATTAATGTATATGATCACAAAATAAAGTAAAAAATATTATCAAACGCATTAAAATTACACATGATTTTTTGTTTTAGAGGTAGTGAAAGTTAATTGTTAATACATATATCGAAATTGCTTTCCTTTGGGAATTGTTCATGCTGGATGTAAAAATATAATACTTGCTCATTTTTTGTTTTTTTCCAAATAGACGTAGGCAGGGTTGTTCCACCTCTCGGTAAATATCAGGATATCTGTCCGGTAGCTACCTAGAGCAGTGATAGCAGATCTGGCCCGAAAACTCCATTGGAGATTTTTGGGTGGGGGAAACCTCGGCAAGTGTGCGTGCTTGTCCGTGAGAGCTGCGCGCGCCGTTTCGCGCCGAATCGCGCTCGGCTTTGAGAGAAGGACGGAACTATGCTGCGTCCCCCTTCAACCAGCAACGCGCGTTGCGTCTTTGTTCGACATGCAGTCGCGGCGTCGCGTCTTTGTTCCGCACACAGGCCGGTGACAGTGGTGCCAGATTTCGCATAAGGCATCGCACGTACCATTGCGT
Organism: Priocnemis perturbator; assembly: GCA_963942575.1. Taxonomy (NCBI): domain Eukaryota; kingdom Metazoa; phylum Arthropoda; class Insecta; order Hymenoptera; family Pompilidae; genus Priocnemis; species Priocnemis perturbator. The sequence continues at coordinate 648,014 of CAWWDK010000296.1, forward strand.
TCTTTCAGCCGGAAGGCAAATCGGGCACCACCGCCGTGAGCAGAGCGCGATCCAGAGAAAAGTGAATCGAGGAGAGTTTGGGATTGACTCGTCGTACTCATCGTCGCTCGTCGACGTGCTTTTTTTTCGTCGGTTCGCACCTAGCAATGTTTCAATTTTTTTTCACAGAATAATTTTTTTTTTTAATTATTCATCACACGGCAACAAACGATATTCATTTAAAAATATTTTAGTACTTACTACGGATTATTTTTAATATTTTGTCAACGGAATAGATGTGTCGTATTGGTTTATAATAGATATGGGCAAAATATATATTTCATAAATTTTGGTTTCAGTAACATTAATCTTTCTGTGGTATATAATAAATGTAAATTATTGCGTATTATGCATTAACCGTGAAACAAGTAATAGGAGCACTTCTTGCACTAGAACGTTCTGAGGGATCGTACTAACACACGATTTTAACACACGACAGCGTACGTCAGAAACAATTTGCTTGACACGACGCGACGACGGTGCGACTGTTTTTATGAGTTGTTCTCTATGATTTGTTCTGCATGATTTCTTTTGTAAATAGAAGGTGATCAAATGGTGTATATATTCTAACAGTTCTCAGCAAGTCCCATCACATTGATTTGAAACGTTTTTCTTACTTCGCACGTTTAGTTTAAGAACGCTGTCCCCATTTCGTGAAAAAAAAAGTTGTTCGGTTGAAGGCAATTCACCGTTCATACTGTAATCTATATGTACGTCCATTGTCGCATTCTGCCCACGAAATGTCGCAACGTGCGTATTGTCAAAGAAGGCATGATAAAGCAGGACAATAATAACAAAATCCCTGTGAATTGAAAACCGCAACTTTCATTGTGCCAATCCTGACCGACCGCGGGTCGCGGTTGGACTAATTGAAATATCTGAAAAGTCTAACCATTCTTAGCACGTATTTCACGTACGTACTAGAAATGATTCCCCCGGAACTGTAACCGACTTATCCAATGTCATTTATTCATCATTATGTACGATATGTATTACATTTAATTGCACATGTACAGGGTGCACAGGTTGTGATAGTCAGCTTTGTTCCTGTAAACGGTAAGTATTACACAAAATTATAGAGGAAAGGGTACGATGGGTTCGTAATAACGTATGTAGAGCTGTAGTCGAGCCGCGCCGAGAGAGAAAGAAGATATTTTGGTATTCTGTCCTTTGTTACCTGTACTACCCTTCCAATAATGTTGTGTACGCCGTTAAAGTATACGGAACTGAACTATCTTAGCTGTACTATTCTTTTGACAAAAGAGTTTATGGTAAGTCGTAATAAAAACAGGATGTGTTTGAAGAAAAACTGTTCCCATACAAGAAATATAGACTATATATATTTCATAATTTGCAATTTGTATACAGAGAGATAATTCCAAATGTGTACATCAATCAGGCATATCTTATTACAATTTCTGACTGTGGCAATAATAGCATGTGAAACTTGTTAATTACCAGTATATATGTATTATTCTATTCCTAAAATGTTAATGGGGGTGAACCTGAACGAGGAAACACTACTTTCAAACGCATAAAGAACTTAAAAAAAAGTAACACCGACTTAAAAAATTGAACATTATTTTATATTTTTCAGTGCATTTTTGAAGTCTGTTAAAAAGGATACTTTCTCAAACAAAATTAATAATATCAATCAAAATTATTGAAATATTTATTTTATTTATTGTCTATGTCTATTTGGAAAAAAAAACAAAAAATGAGCAAGTATTATATTTTTACATCCAGCATGAACAATTCCCAAAGGAAAGCAATTTCGATATGTATTAACAATTAACCTTCACTACCTCTAAAACAAAAAATCATGTGTAATTTGAATGCGTTTGATAATATTTTTTACTTTATTTTGTGATCATATACATTAATTTCTGTGACATACTGACATCACCTACTGAAATATCTAAATAGAAGAGAGCAACTCTTTTCGAACCGGTCATATCTAGTCAAATCTCTGTGGAACTTACGTCGAACGGCGCAAATCGACTGTATGTCCCAAAGGTCCAGTGGTAAGAGTGAGACAGAATACCAAAATATCTTTCTTCTCTCTCTAACAGCGAGGCGCGGCTGTTCCTGCACCCGTGCACATTCCAGGTATTCTATAGTTCAATGTAGCCAATTGAATGGTGGAGTCGCAAGCGGTCTTGCACGGAACTACAAAAGTTACTAGGAATATATATACGTTGGTTTCCAAATCATTGGACTCGCGACGTGCACATTATACACAATAACGCACGTTTAAAATAAATTATTTATATGAAATTGAAGTAATAGTGTAACATAAAATAGTGTGTATATATATACAAGTAATAGTATATATAATACGGTAATTTTTATTATATTTACGTGCCATTATACACAATAACGCAGGTTTAAAATGAATTATTTATATGAAATTAAAGTAATAGTGTAACATAATATAGTGTGTATATATATATATAATAATAGTATATGTAATACGATATTTTTATTATATTTGAAGGGTTACATTAAAGTAAATTCATAATAACACTGTAATCAATTTATTAATCCTATTATAATTCACCTAAATATACATCAAATATCAGTGACATATGTGAAGTACATTTTGGTTTACAAACAATGGTATTTATTCGCGTCGTCAAATCAATAAAACGTATCCTATCCATATAAACTGACAGACATTCAAAAGCTACCTAACGTGATCTCGCCTGTATGTATGGCGAAGTAGTATTCACCTCTGAATTCCTCTTCCTCACGATATCCAGGCCACATGTCGGAATAGCATATGTGTTTCTCCCCCGGATATTCGTTATGTCGGTATTGATTGTCCTTACGATTTTCCGAAGATGTCATCATGCTAAGTGGGATCATACAAAATTGTTTTAATAATGTGAAGAACTGATGAAATTTATATTGACAGTCAATAGCTAAAAATATAAATGTACACGTACCTCAGATCAATTATCTCATAATGTACATGACTTTTGCAGTCCATGTTACTTCCAGTCACCAATATGGGGCCAGAACAATTTAGTGCTCAGGTCATTCTTGATAATATAATATAGGCAATGAACCTGTAAAATGAAGACATTTATTACATTGAAACTTCATACCAAATCCAATGCCCTGAACAGGGACCAACCCACCATAGCAGCAACAAAATGTTACATTTGTTTCCAACACCAAGTTGAACAGCGGTATCAGAAAAAGATCGTATACATAATGTATAATGTAGGATTGCCCTCTTCTGGGTTGAGAATGGAATGAATCAATATATTTCAACCCTTACATGTTTCAAAACAATTAGTTTCCTCATCAGGAGTCTATAACATACAAAAATGAACTAATGTAAATGTCTATTACATTTTAGTTGTAGATCTAGCGGATGTATCCTATTGTGGTGGAACTCACGTAAATTGATATAGGATGCAGTATTGAGATGGTATGTTTGAAAATTTAGCCAATTTTTCCTATGTGATTCATTCAATTTTTTCACATTGCACAGTGTCTGAATGCAAATCAGTGCGTTGAAGAAACCATGGCCAGAAATATGCAAAGCTTACATAATTTTCAACATTTCTCACATTGTAAAATTTTAACTCTCCAAGATTTGACACATTTCTGCATATTAATTTTGTAATATTAACTAATCTCACCTGTCTTCGCCAATCGCTGATTGGATTAGGATCGTTTCGTTTCACGTTTGAACAATATTTTGGATGCTTTCTAATACAACACATATTTACGGATGAATATATTTATGTTAAAGTATATGACTCGATGTCTCCCAAGAAGTGTTTGTGGTGTCGGTATGTTTACCTTTAGCAGAGTGAAGGGCCGGCATTAAACGTGTCAACCCCACAGATAGCAATTTTTCATAAGGAAACGGGGGCGCACCGAAGAAAAAAAATGTTGCAGAACAATTTTCAGAGCGGGGCACCCTATAAGGTACCCACTTTGCCGAATAATAGGCCCTTCACTATACGTAGTACCCTGCAAGACCGCTTGCGACTCCACCGTTCATATTGGCTTCATTCCCCAGATCCTGATCTCGCATCCATTGTATAGAGATCAGTGCTCCGTCCCCTTATTCCTATGTCCATGTCCGCAACACGTGGCGGCAATCGGTCGGCGCGACAAAGTTGCGTCGCCAGCCTCCTGTGAACCGGGTTAATCTCTATCCAACTTTATCCTATACAACGTCAGTTTGTCTCGACCATTCTCAACCGTTCTGAGTTCTGACACAGACGAGGTATAGAATAGACACCGCATCTTATGGACCTTCGTGTCACACGTCTAGAAATACCGACGGAGCAGAAAACGAGGCAAGTTGGAGCGCCCTCTGCGTATGCGAACGGCAGAAGACATAGGCCCGTATTCAAATACTGCGCTTAGGCCTCAGCTTGAGTCGGGATTACGTAAACCTGGCACAGACACGTAATCCGGGTTCAGAAACCTGGCTTGGATCAGATTCTCAAACCAAGATTATATTTGCGTGCCCCCACTCCGATTAAGCCCCGCCCACCGTGTTGTTACACGGGTACACAGGCTTCTCGCATAAAAGTGTAGAGGTCGGTCGGAGTGGGGGTCGAGAAATGTAAGCCTGGCCTGAGACGTCTTGGAAAGGCCTCTTGAGCCTTGATTACGGCCGATATTCGCGCCAAATCTGTAAAAATATAATCAAACGTTTACACGACTGTTTAGCAGTTCAGCAGTGTTAAGGTTGGTTAAGGTAATGTTCACCCATGGACAATCAGCAAGAAGTAAATTGAGGAGAAGAATAGAGAACTGCAGTTTCGAAATAGACAGATTGTTCGCGATGATGAGCTCATTCAGGGTGTTCCAGTAGTACAAAGTGTAGAGGATTTGCAAATTTATGAAAGAAAACTTAAAACTTCTGCATTTTTACAAAAATCGGTAATTATTTTTTAATAACATCTTTCGTGTAAAACATACTACAAAAATGACCTTTCGATCAATAGTTACGTCGCAGTCTCAAAAATATAATAGTAATTACAATACAGACTAACAAGTTAAGGTTATTTATTATTTATTATTACATTTATAGTAGAACTTGATAATTGAGGATTAATCAAAATAATATATTCTATAACATAAATTGGCTTGAATTATTTACATTGTTAAACAGAATCATATGGAGAGTGTAATATTGAATAAATATTCTTGGAACTTTGAGGCAATATTCCGTGTCATATTCATGCAATATTCCCACAAGTTACGAATAGGCGGACATAGTAATATCGCTGCAACATTCTTGCAATAATCCGGCGAAGTCACCCGCAAGGTTTCGCATTGTAAAGTAATATTTGTGCAACCTAGTAAATATTGAGGAGGAGAATCTGGAACTTGCAGTTCTGAGACGGATCGTTCGCGATTATTGTTATAATTAATCAATCGGCAAGGCATCGATTTCTACGCATATATTATTCCTGTTAAAGTTGGGGTTGGGTGACGGTGAAATCTATCTCGAAAGTTCCGCCTTTTTGGTGGCATTACACCTCCGCGCTTCGTGCGGCCCGTTTGCTCGGTGGTGTTGTTACACGGGTACACAGGCTTCTCGCATGCAAGTGTGGGGGTCGGTCGGAGTGGGGGTCGAATAAAGTAAGCCTGGCCTGAGACGCCTTGGGAGGCGTCTTGAGCCGGGATGACGGCCGTTTTTCGCGCCAAATCTGTAAAAATATAACCAAACGTCCACACGACTGTTTAGTAGTTGAGTAGTGTTCAGTCATGGGCAACCAGGAAGAAGTAAATTGAGGAGAAGAATGGAGAACTGCAGTTCCGAGATAGACGGATTGTTCGCGATGATGAGCTCATTCAGCGTGTTCCAGTAATACAAAGTGTAGAGGATTTGCAAATTTATGAAAAAAAAACTTAAAACTTTTGCATTTTTACAAAAATCGGTAATTATTTTTTAATAACATCTTTCGTGTAAAACATACTACAAAAATGACCTTTCGATCAATAGTTACGTCGCAGTCTCAAAAATATAATTGTAATTACAATACAGACTTATAAGTTAAGGTTATTTATTATTTATTATTACATTTATAGTCGAACTTGATAATTGAGGATTAATAAAAATAATATATTCTATAACATAAATTGGCTTGAATTATTTACAATGTTAAACAGAATCATATGGAGAGTGTAATATTGAATAAATATTCTTGGAACTTTCAGGCAATATTCCGTGTCATATTCATGCAATATTCCCACAAGTTACGAAGAGGCGGACATAGTAATATCGCTGCAACATTCTTGCAATAATCCGGCGAAGTCACTTGCAAGGTTTCGCATTGTAAAGTAATATTTATACAACATTCCAACAATATTCCCTGCTGTCTGGGTAGCCGAGATTCAGACAAGAAGAACGGTACATGAGCGAGTGAATAAATGCTGCTTTTTATTAGTTGTAATGCAAAATCTGTAAAAACAACCAAAAGCGTCCACACGACTGTTCAGTAGTGTTCAGGTAATGTTCAGCCATGGACAACCAGCAAGAAGTAAATATTGAGGAGGAGAATTTGAAACTTGCAGTTCCGAGACGGATTGTTCGCGATAATTGGTATAATTAATCAATCGTCAAGGCATCGATTTCAACGCACATCTTGTTAAAATTGGAATTGGGTGGCCGTGAAAACTATCTCGAATGTTCAGCCTTTTTGGTGGCATTACACCTCAGCGCTCCGTGCGGCCCATGGGTGATTTGGCCGATGGTGTTGATACAAGACTGTTACGCAGCATGCGGAATATTATATAAGTATGTTCCTGTGGCTCATGTCTGATGATAATACAACACTCTTCTCTCATTCGTGGTCCTAAATCGGATAATTCCGAAGTTTCCCGCAAGCGAAGCAAGCGGCATGCAGAGTCAGCATATCGACTCTGAACACCACTCGTGTCGCAGGTATGTGCGTGTCGGTGTGCGATGCGCGCAGCTTAGGCCCAATCAGGGCCTTAGCATCGCACACAGGCGAGCACGTACACTGCAACACGCATGGTGTTCAGAGCTCGATATGCTGGCACTGGCCGCATGGCACGCCTTGGCCACGCCCATTACCCAAAAACAGCCAGGATCTCCCTTCCACGCGACGTCTAAACCGCGTTTGTGAATACACGAAAAATGTGAACCCGGATTACGCATTTGAGCCAGGTTTACGTAATCCCGACTCAAGCCAAGGCCGAAGCGCAGTATTTGAATACGGGCCTCAGAATCGGCTATCATGCAGCTTCTCCCTTTGGCCAATGGCGGCGTTTGCGAGCTGCACGATAGCCGAAACCGAAATTATTAATTACGGCCAAAATACGATTTCGTAAACTCCGAAATCGATACAGTAGCTTGCGAAAACTATTCGTAAACGATTGGGACCGTGACAGATGAAATACGTCAAAATTATTTCGTTAATCTATGTCCGAAGAGCGATTCTCGCCTCGGCCAACGGCGGCGCTTGCGAGCAAATCAACGCTGCACGATAGCCGTTTCTGAAATTGTTAATTACGGGCAAACTGTGATTTCGTAAACTCTGAAATTGTTACAGTGGCTTGCGTGAACTATTCGTAAACGATTGGGACCGTTACAGATGAGACACGTCAACATTGTTTCCATACTCTATGCTCGAAGAGCGATTCTCGCCTCGGCCAACGGCGGCGCTTGCGAGCCAATCAACGCCGAACGATAGCCGATTCTGAAATTATTAATTACGGGCAAATTACGATTTCGTAAACTCCGAAATCGATACAGTAGCTTGCGAAAACTATTCGTAAACGATTGAGACCGTTATACACGAAATACGTCAAAGTTATTTCGCCACTTTCTGCATCTCCTTTCGCCAACGGCGGCGCTTGCGAGCAAATCAACGCTGCACGATAGCCGATTATGAAATTGTTAATTACAGGCAAACTACGGCTTCGTAAACTCTGAAATCGTTACAGTGGCTTGCATAAACTATTCGTAAACGATTGAGACCGTTAGAGATGAGATACGTCAAAATTATTTCGATACTCTATGTCCAAAGAGCGATTCTCGCCTCGGCCAACGGCGGCGCTTGCGAGCTGCACGTTAGCCGTTCCTGAAATTGTTAATAACGAGCAAAATACGATTTCGTAAACTCCGAAATCGATACAGCAGCTTGCGAAAACTATTCCTAAACGATTGAGACCATTATACACGAGATACGTCAAAATTATTTCGCCAGAGTTTGCATCTGGTCAGCTTCTGCTTTCGGCCACTGGAGGCGCTTGCAAGACCTACATTACCCCATTCTCGAAATTGTTAATTACGGCCAAAATACGATTTCGTAAACTCAGAAATCGATACAGCAGCTTGCAAAAACTATTCGTAAACGATTGAGACCGTTGCACACGAGATACGTAAAAGATATTTCGCCAGGTTCCGCATCTGGTCAGCTTCTGCTTTCGGCCACTGGCGGCGCTTGCAAGACCTACATTACCCCATTCTCGAAATTGTTAATTACGGCCAAAATACGATTTCGTAAACTCCGAAATTGATACAGCAGCTTGCGAAAACTATTCGTAAACGATTGAGACCGTTGCACACGAGATACGTAAAAGATATTTCGCCAGGTTTCGCATCTGGTCAGCTTTTGCTTTCGGCCGCTGGCTGCGCTTGCAAGACCTACATTACCTGTTTGAGAAACCCGCTCGACAACGCATCCTGTCGCCGATGACCACCTGGCGGCAGCACCTCGCGAGCTCGATTCGCGAGCGCCGGTTCGCGTACCGGTGAAAAGCTGGAATGCGTGGAATGCGCGAAACGCGGGCGGCGCCATGCGCCGTTCCGCTAATTTGACCACTTCTACCACGTCTCTTGTAGCGCGAGTCAGATTTCTAGTTCGATCACCGTATTATCAATTTCCACCGCATCCCAGCTTCTCATCTTTATTGCATTTCCTTCCGATCAACACGAGAAACGCTGCCGTGAACAGTAAGCGATACGCCGACAACCGAAGCGTCAATATTTAAGGTACATCACCAAGTTTCCGATCAGGCACTGCACGTGGCCGTATTTTTACCACGTGCATCCGCGACCGCGCATTTACACAAGACACTGGGGGGCATTAATTATAGCAATTGTGTCCGAATCAACACACAAAGGCTTTGTATAACACTGACGAGCTGCACCGGTTTACCTACAATAAATCGGCACTAGCGAACGCAACACGCGAACACGTGTCTTTTATAACCTCACCACCAGATGATCCACTCATTTCCTCACCCTTCCCCTGTCCAATCCTAAATTTTCCTTCCCACTCATTTTCCCACTCATTTCCCCAACATTTGGTCCTTCGAGCCGGATCTGGTGGTGAAATTGCGCGTAGTGGCAGCTCAAGTGTACAACGGACAATCACGCGAACCTCAGTGCGGTTGAGGTTAGGTTCGAACTTTTTGTGACTATCCTCGCGTATTTAAGGTTCAATCGTCCAATCAACGCCCGCTCACCCCTTTGTGACATCGAGCAACATCAAGGATGTCGTCGACTGAGGAACCGAGCGTTGAGGAACCCAGCGTCGAGGAGCCGCAGCAGGACGTTCTGGTCGAAACCGCAGCGTTCACAACCACGCTGACCGTTCCACCGCCACTCAAGATGGCGAAGCCGGCCGCTCCAAAAGGGACACGAAAAACATCGCCCGCTCGTCTGGCTTCCGTTTTTGTTATAAAAGCCAGGGCGCAGGAGCAGCGTGTGTCCGCTCTTATGGACCTCCTGAACACCCTCCCCACAACTCCGGAGCAGGTAACCACCGCCCGGATTGAGGGCTGGTACAAAGACACGGCTGATCTACACGAGGCCTTCCTGTCGGAGAGCATGTACCTGGAGGGAGCATGGCCGGAAGCACACCAGGACCATCCTTACTTCACGGGCGACATCTTTTTGCGAGAGGCGAGAGCAGTTCGCCTTATCCGACAGGCCCTCGCGATGTTGAAGGACTCCATGCCCGCACCGCTCACCGACCGATCATCAACGGCGAACGAGTTAAGTGGGCATTTTAAATTCCCAGATATATCACTGCCTAGATTCTCCGGAGACTATGCAGAATGGCCGACTTACAGAGACTTGTTCAAGTCACTTGTTTTAAATAACAAAGGACTCTCTGATGTGGAGAAGTTGCATTATCTCCACGGCTCACTCGACTCGTTCCCGGCACAGCTCATAAGTGCACTTCCGCTCACCAACAATTCCCTAGATGTGGCGTGGGAGAAGCTGACGACCAGGTTCGAGAACAAGCGGAGGATCGTGTTTCACCATGTGGAGCGGATCTTCAATATCACCCCGGCCACCTCAAAGAGCCCTACAGTCTTGCACGACGCCATCGGCATCGTTTCAGAGGCATTGAAGATGCTGCGCACTCACATTTCAGACGCCGCCATTCTCGACACGATACTCATCCACCACGTGTTGAGACAACTGGATAAGAACACCCGGCAAGCATGGGAGACGGCGTTGGGTGCGCAGCAGGAATGTCCGACACTGACGAAGCTGGAAGAGTTCCTCACATCAAGAGCGAACGCGATGGAGATGGCCGAGAAGACCGCCGCCCCGCCACAATCAACGCCCGCTCAAGGAGCACCACCAGCCAGGAAGACGGTGGTGTATCCAGGATCCTCCTCCGCTACTGCGTCGACATCGAGGAGACCACCATCAGCACACCCGGTGTCGACGCAGTCCCGCGTACGGCCAGAAGGAGGCAGTGGAAGCTACCCCTGCGACGCTTGTGACGGCGCCCACTACATCGTGAGCTGCGTAACCTTCCGGAACCTGACACCAGTTCAACAGTACCGGCTTGCGGTGGCTAAGAGCTTATGTTTTAATTGTCTTGGCCATCACAATGTCCGGTCTGCCGTGCGCGGACATGCAAGACAAGCGCTGGAAGACACCATACCATGCTGCATGGAGCGGAGGAGATCGCCAACGCATCGACCGAACAACGCACCGCTCATTAGGGAAGTTGCACAGTCGTCTGCCCGATCAACGCCCGATCACTCACACTCAACGCCCACACATTGCAGGCTACGCTGCTAGCCACAGCCGTAGCACAAGCCCGATCACAATTTACCAATCACGAAGCCCGACTGCTCATTGACCCGGGGTCTGAGCTTACTTTAGTGTCGGAGAGTTTCGTTGACCGCCTCAATATCCAGCGGCAACGATCTTCCATACCAATCACCGGCATCGGCGGCAAAAGGACATCCCACACCCGTGGCGTGGCGACGTTGACACTTCAGGCATCCAATTCCGTCGCCACAATTACTGTACGAGCCCACATCCTGAAGACGCTGACATCGATACTTCCATCATTCGATGCCCCGCCGCAATCGTGGCCACATATTGAGAATCTGAAGCTGGCAGATCCAGACTTCCTCAAGCCACGCTCCATCGACATCATCATCGGAGCAGATACATACGAGCAAGTAATCAGACCCAATATCAAAAAAAGCTCACGTAATATACCTATAGCTCAACTGTCAATATTTGGATGGCTCGTCCTCGGTCCAATGAGCCCACCGACGACAACCGGAGGTCATGCAGTGCATCATGCCGCAATCGCTCACGATTGCAACGCACTACAGGAACTGCTCACCCAATTCTGGGTGCAAGAGGAATTACCATCGGATTCATCCAATCAATTATCACCGAAGGAACAGGCGTGTGAAGATCACTTCAAGAATACGTACACCAGGGATTCTACAGGTCGTTACATCGTGCGAATTCCTCTCAAGTCACCAATCAATGCCTTGGGAGATTCACGCAACACGGCCCGACGATGTCTTCAACGCCTACTCAATAGATTGGGGAAAGGTGGTGAGTACGAACAACTCTACCATCAATTTATGAAGGAGTATGAAGAACTCGACCATATGGTAAGAGCACCCACCACACCATCACACCGGACAACGCATTTTTATTTGCCTCATCACGGTGTGTTTAAAAGCAGCAGTACAACTACGAAGCTGCGGGTTGTTTTCAACGGCTCCAGTCCATCATCATCAGGTCGGTCAATCAACGACTTGATGTATACTGGCCCCAATCTGTTGCTCAACATCACCGACGTACTTCTTTGGATTCGCTCTTTTCGTCACATTTTCGCGACTGATATCACCAAAATGTACCGACAGGTTCGAGTTCACCGAGACGACTGGGACTTACAACGCATCCTATGGCTCGACGAACAACAACGAGAGATCCCGTACCAGCTCACCACTGTCACTTACGGCATGAGAGCAGCACCATTTTTGGCCGTTAGAGCACTTTTACAATTAGCTGAGGATGAGGGATATCGATTCCCCTTGGCGGTGCCATCGATTACACACGGCAGGTACGTGGACGATATATTTGGAGGCGCTGATACGGTTCCTGAACTTACACAGATCGCACAACAACTCAAGGAACTTTGTAATGCGGGCGGCTTCCCCCTTGCAAAATGGCATGCAACGGATCATCATATTTTATCGGCTATATCAGAAGAGGATTCATCAAACGCAACCTTTCCATTAGACGACTGTGCAACAAAATTACTCGGATTAATGTGGAGGACCCAAGATGACAAATTTACATTCTCGCCCAAGTCAGAAGCATACCACGGCACGATCAACAAACGACACATTTTATCTGAAGTGGCTCAGATATTTGATCCCCTTGGCTTCGCATCACCGGTCATAATCAAGGCCAAGATGCTACTACAAGAGCTCTGGCTGTACAAGGTCGATTGGGATGAACAACTTCCCACACAGATCGCGTCAAGGTGGCTCACACTCAGAGAAGAATTTACAGGCTTGGCCAAGCTTTCAATTCCACGATGGATCAACACGTGGAGTGACACGAAGATACAACTCCACGGCTTCTCTGACGCATCGCAACTTGCCATGGCAGCGGTGATATATGTCACCGTTCAACAACCGTCCACAGGAAGAATGACGTCATTCGTTTGCTTCAAGACGAAAGTCGCACCGCTCAAGAGACTCACCATCCCGAGACTCGAGCTCACCGCAGCACTGCTACTTGCAAAACTTGTCAAATATGTCCAAGCCACGCTCAACATGGACATTGAGGCAACGTACTTGTGGACGGATTCCGAAGTCACACTTAAGTGGATCAAGACGCCCCTCACGCTGGAAGGACTACGTCAGGAACAGAGTTACACAAATCCAAGAACTCACTCCGTCTGCTCAATGGAGACATGTTCCTGGCACGTGCAACCCAGCTGACTGCGCATCAAGAGGAATCACAACGGAGCAGCTTATTCATCATCCGCTGTGGTGGACGGGACCACCATGGCTCGCTCAACAGGTCGACTAGTGGCCACAACAGCAAGACAACACCGAAGAGGAATGCAAGCTTGAAGAGCGCGCCGGCATCTCCTTATTTGTGGGCACGCCGAAAATCGACTATCACTGGGATCTCGTTTATCGATATTCGTCTCTTACAAAATTGCTCAGAATTACAGCTCTCTGTTTTAGATTCGCCTCACGACTCAGGAAATCACCAGACGCCTCACCAGCAGCACTCGTTACACCAGCTGACTTGGAGAAAGCGAGGATCTTCTGGATCAAGGCGACGCAAGCAACGTTCTTCGCACACGAGCTCAAACTCCTGCATTCACAAACGCCCCTGCCGCACAACCATGTGCTCAGTCGACTCACCGCATTCATTGACAAACAAGGCGTCATGCGTGTCGGTGGGCGACTCAACTTCTCGTCAATCAACGACGAAGGTAAGCACCAAGCAATCCTTCCTCGCAACTCACGATTGTCTGAACTGATCATAGACTATGCACACCAACGCACTCTACACGGCGGCACACAACTTACGCTGGCGCATATCAGACAATCATATTGGATCATCGGCGGCAGAGCACCAGTGAAGACACACATCCTTCGGTGCGTCGCGTGCGCGCGGCAGAGGGGGATCCGTGCACATCAACTGATGGGCCAACTACCTCTCTGTCGTGTGTCACCCGCACGACCGTTCTACTACACCGGAGTGGACTACGCAGGACCGCTGACACTGAAGACGTGGAAAGGACGAGGCGCGAAGACGCAAAAAGGCTGGATTTGCGTGTTTGTTTGTCTCACCACATCAGCTGTACATCTCGATGCAGTTACAGACTACTCAACGGAAGGGTTCATCGCGACGTATCGGCGCTTTTCATCACGGCGTGGCATTCCACACACGCTCCATTCAGACTGCGGAACCAACTTCGTGGGCGCAGATGCCACACTCCGCAGACTTTTCATCGAGGGAACACGGGAGCATCACGCCGTAGCAGCCGAACTTTCCAAGGACAACGCTCACTGGACGTTTTTGCCTCCAGCATGACCACATATTGGTGGAAAATGGGAAGCAGCGGTGAAATCAACGAAATTTCATCTCCGAAGAACGATAGGTGAGACTTCCTTAACATTCGAAGAACTCACTACGCTGCTTTCCCAGATAGAGGCAATTTTGAATTCTCGTCCGCTCGAACCACTGAGCGATGATCCTGAGGACCTTGCAGCATTGACACCTGGACACTTTTTGACTGGCAGCGCACTGACCACATTGCCCGATCCGTCTCTCCTGGAATTGTCGACGACAAGGCTGTCACGATGGCAACTCGTGCAGCAAAAGGTACAACAATTTTGCGCTCACTGGTCTAATCATTATTTGCAACGCCAACAGGCTATTTCCAAATGGCACCATCCATCCAACGCCATTAAGGTCAACACCCTGGTCCTGATCACCGACGAGAGACTACCACCGTGCAAATGGGCACTCTCCAGGGTAACAGCGCTACACCCCGGCAAGGACGGACTTACGAGAGTGGTGACTCTACGGACAGCTACCACCACGCTCACCAGGCCGATCACGAAGCTCGCCGTATTGCCAGTGAACACTCAAGAGGACTGACCATCGAGACAACATCGCCAACTCCGTTCCCGATGGCGGGCGGAATGTTTGAGAAACCCGCTCAACAACGCATCCTGTCGCCGATGACCACCTGGCGGCAGCACCTCGCGAGCTCGATTCGCGAGCGCCGGTTCGCGTACCGGTGAAAAGCTGGAATGCGTGGAATGCGCGAAACGCAGGCGGCGCCATGCGCCGTTCCGCTAATTTGACCACTTCTACCACGTCTCTTGTAGCGCGAGTCAGATTTCTAGTTCGATCACCGTATTAAAAATTTCCACCGCATCCCAGCTTCTCATCTTTATTGCATTTCCGACCGATCAACACGAGAAACGCTGCCGTGAACAGTAAGCGATACGCCGACAACCGAAGCGTCAATATTTAAGGTACATCACCAAGTTTCCGATCAGGCACTGCACGTGGCCGTACTTTTACCACGTGCATCCGCGACCGCGCATTTACACAAGACACTGGGGGGCATTAATTATAGCAATTGTGTCCGAATCAACACACAAAGACTTTGTATAACACTGACGAGCTGCACCGGTTTACCCACAATAAATCGGCACTAGCGAACGCAACACGCGAACACGTGTCTTTTATAACCTCACCACCAGATGATCCACTCATTTCCTCACCCTTCCCCTGTCCAATCCTAAATTTTCCTTCCCACTCATTTTCCCACTCATTTCCCCAACATTACCCCATTCTCGAAATTGTTAATTACGGGCAAACTACGATTTCGTAAACTCTGAAATCGATTGCGTAAACTTGCGTAAACTATCGTAAACGATTGGGACCAAAATAAGCAAAATCAGTGATAGTTGTCTGCTAACTATACGGCGGTGTTCATATCCATCTTTCGTTTTTTCAAATGGACCGACACAGTCACAGTGTATCGTGTCGAAGGGGAAAGGCTTCTTTTCAATTGGGTGCAATTTCCCTTGTTTCGGTCCGGTCTGTCGTTTGGATACTACGCAAGTAATGCAGTGATCGATGTACTTACGGACAAATCCTAGCATTTTCAAAGCCTACATGACAGTTTTCGTCATGGTACAGACGCAACAAACCAAGGCGGCTTCCCTTCGGGACAAAACTTCGGTAGATCACTCGGCCTGTGTCCCGGAGTGTTTTTCGACACAGTATACCGTCTCTTAGCTCGAAATCCGTAATAACAGTTTCGTTCGACTTTACCCGCTCGATCATGTTTTGCGTTTCTTCATCATTTTTCTGCGCGATTTCTAGCCAGGAGCCCTCACAAATTACGTTTACGCGATAGTTTTTACACGGATTTCTACTTAAATAATCCACGTGCTCTACGTATTTGCCTTTCCTATATTCAAGATCAAAGGAAAAGTCTTGTAGAAATATCCACCAACGAGCTACGCGTGGTAATAAATCTTTTTTGTTTTGCGTAGCCTTAATGGCATTACAGTCGGTGACAATTTTAAACTGCATACCAAGCAGGTATACGCGGAAGTATTTCAGTGCGTTCACAATCGCGAGTGTCTCTAGTTCATACGAATGATAGCGCGATTCCTCTGGGCTGGTACGACGACTAAAATATGCGACCACGCGTAGTTCCTTTTCCACTCTTTGGAAGAGGATTGCACCATATCCAATGGAACTAGCGTCGGTGTGGAGCTCCGTATCTCACGTTGGGTCGAATATTACGAGCAAAGGGTGTGTACTCAGTTTGTCTATGATGTACGATCGCGCTTCTTCCTGTTCTTTACCCCATACCCACGGCTCATTATGTTTTGTTAATTTGGTCAAGCACGCCGTTCGTACCGCGAATTCAGGTACAAACTTTCGGAAATAACTCGCTAGGCCAATAAATTGTCTTACCTGCTTCACATTGTCCGGAACTGGTGATTCTACTAGGGTTTTAACTTTTTCTTTGCCTGGCTTTATGCCTTCGGATGATATCTCTCGACCCAGGTAATTGATCGAAGTTTCAAAAAATGTACATTTTGCGATGTTTAACGTGAATCCTGCCTTGTCCAATACCTCCAACACGCGCTCTAAACTCTGTAGCCCTTCCTCGACCGTTTGCGATGGGATCAAAATATCGTCCATATAGACTAATGCGATGATATTTCTTAGGTTGCCTAGAGCCGCGTTAATGGCTCTCTGAAAGACAGCGGGCGCATTACAAAGGCCGAAGGGCATACGCATATACTCATAATGCCCGTCGGGGGTAACAAACGCAGTTTTACAAATTGAATCGGCGGCAATGGGTATTTGGTGAAATCCCGCGGCCATGTCTAGCGTAGTAAATACCCTACCCTTTCCCAAACGATCCAATTGATCGTCGATTAGTGGTAAAGGGTATCTGTCTTGAACAGTAATTCTATTTAACGCCCCGAAATCCACGCAGAGACGGTCCTCTCCATTTTTCTTTTTCATTAAGATAACGGGGCTTGCAAACGGCGAGTTGCTTTCGCGTATTATGCCGTTACTTATGAGGTCATCTATGATCCCCCTTAATTTCTCCCGTTCCGAAAGTGACAGACGGTAAGGGTGGTAATTTATTACCTTGTTCTCCTGAGTAATTATTTTGAGTTCCGCCGTACTTACGGACCGCACGTGATTGCCAGTGGTCAACATTCGCTCGAATTATCTTAAAAGATCTCTAAGAGAATCGTCCGCAACGTAGAGTGTGAAGCACGGTGCCTTCGTTGTAGCCTCGTTCCTTTCTGCCGTGACAAGTCCGCACCGTTGAAGCCTCGTCGTCCCATCAGGTTCCGCCACAATGCGTAGTTCGGCATGCACCAGGACATTCTTCCCGATGATGACCTCGTACGGTATTGCAGTATCCGGGACAACAAACAAATCCAACTCAGTGGACACATCCTCCGTCTGAATTAATGCTGATATGCATCCGACGGTCGTCGTGCTAGACTCACACAGTCCTTGTATTATCGTCGTGTACGCGTTTACTTTGCAGTTTGCCCGGTCGGCAACACTTTCTCTCACGAGGGAACATGTTGCGCCATTGTCGATCAAACAGCGTCGTACGATCATCTGTCTCAATAGTATTGGTGTCAGTTTGTGTTCTACTGAGTAGCACACGTTGGCTTCGGGTTTCTTCGAACCTTGATTGTTTTGGGCTGTTCGCTGCTTCGCCCAACATTGCGATTCGGTATGGCCCCTCTTTTTGCAAAAATTGCAGTTAGTTACGCTGGGAGTTTCCCGTTGCGGTAATAATTTTATCCTTTTCGGGCAATTCACCCGTTTATGTCCCAGCTCATTGCATTGGTAGCATCTGCCGTCTTGTCGGTTCGAAGCGCGTTCTCCGCCATCGCGTGCAAATCGTTCCCTTCGTTTCGTATCTTTTACGAAATTGGTCGTGCCCGTGATCAGCGCCGATGGCGTCGCGTAATTCGCGGACAGCATGGCCTGTCGCACGTTCTGATCTGTGATTGTGCTTATTGTCAGCTCCACCAATACTTCGGGTCGAAATGCTACACGCGCCTTCTCGAGACAGCCCACTTTTTTCCTTGCATATTCCACGTACGTGGTCGCGTCGTCGCTGTTATAGGTCAGCGCCCGTAGCAAGCATTCGTGGAGTTTCTTCTGCGGACCGAAAAGTGGCGCACAAGTCCTCCTTGAATTTTTCCCACGTTCGGGGTCTCCCTTTCCATTCTTGGTACCATACTTTAGCAGAACCCGCAAGCGCATGGGTGGCGGCACTCAACCGCTGTTGCGGGGTCGAATCACGAGTGATATGTTCCACTTCGTTGCACCAAGCATTAGCGTCGTCATTCAGTTCGGTACCACGGAATTGCGGCACCATATCCAAAAGAGGAGGTGTCGCTGCATTAATAATCTTCGGGGTAGCCGGCATTACGCCTCTTGCAATTTCGGCTACCACTTGGCGGATGATGTCCTCCAAGGACGGGGGAGCACGCGAGTTCTCCATTTTTTCGTGTCCCGATCACGTCCCGAACAAAACGAAAGGGAAAAAAAAATAAAACGAGGAAACCAACAAAAGCACACAAAGAAACACAACACGACACAATCCACAGCACAATAAAATCAACGAAAATGAATCAAGAATTAGCTTTGCAGCTAAGGCGCGTAAAATTCACTATATCCCACTTCTGATGTTAGAAACCCGCAAAATAGCTCGACGAGATGTGTTCGTTTTAGCGATTCTGGGGGAAGTGCAGAGGGGTCAAGCTCCGTCCTCTTTCCAACAGGCAAAGCCTGCTCCGATCTTCGGCCAGATTCACACTCGCATTTGTTTACAATGCTTACTCTTGCTGAGACGCAGGTCAATGCACCGGCCACCGAGGTAAACATATGATCCGCGACTCTCGGCGCCTCCAAAAACAGGTGACACAGCAACGCACTGTCGTGTGCCACTGTAGAATTACCGCGTGTTATGGGCGAAATCAAATGCATCGCTAACAGGCAGCACAGCAAGCACAGGCAGCACAGGCAGCACAGCAAGCACAGGCAGCACAGCAAGCACAGGCAGCACAGCAAGCACAGGCAGCAAGCACAGGCAGCACAGCAAGCACAGGCAGCAAGCACAGGCAGCACAGCAAGCACAGGCAGCACAGCAAGCACAGGCAGCAAGCACAGGCAGCACAGCAAGCACAGGCATGTTAGAAACCCGGAAAATAGCTCGACGATATGTGTTCGTTTTAGCGATTCTGGGGGAAGTGCAGAGGGGTCAAGTTCCGTCCTCTTTCCAACAGGCAAAGCCTGCTCCTATCTTCGGCGAGATTCACTCTTGCATTTGTTTACAATGCTTACTCTTACTGAGACGCAGGTCAATGCACCGGCCGCCGAGGTAAACATATGATCCGCGAATCTCGGCGCCTCCAAAAACAGGTGACACAGCAACGCACTGTCGTGTGCCACTGTCGAATTACCGCGTGTTATGGGCGAAATCAAATGCATCGCTAACAGGCAGCACAGCAAGCACAGGCAGCAAGCACAGGCAGCACAGCAAACACAGGCAGCAAGCACAGGCAGCACAGCAAGCACAGGCAGCAAGCACAGGCAGCACAGCAAACACAGGCAGCACAGCAAGCACAGGCAGCACAGCAAGCACAGCAAGCACAGGCAGCACAGCAAGCACAGGCAGCAAGCACATGCAGCACAGGCAGCACAGCAAGCACAGGCAGCAAGCACAGGCAGCACAGCAAACACAGGCAGCAAGCACAGGCAGCACAGCAAGCACAGGCAGCAAGCACAGGCAGCACAGCAAACACAGGCAGCACAGCAAGCACAGGCAGCACAGCAAGCACAGGCAGCACACCAAGTACAGGCAGCAAGCACAGGCAGCGCAGCAAGCACAGGCAGCACAGCAAGCACAGGCAGCAAGCACAGGAAGCACAGCAAGCACAGGCAGCAAGCACAGGCAGCACAGCAAGCACAGGCAGCAAGCACAGGCAGCACAGCAAGCACAGGCAGCACAATAAGCACAGGCAGCAAGCACAGGTATGCTAGAAACCCGCAAAATAGCTCGACGAGATGTGTTCGTTTTAGCGATTCTGGGGGAAGTGCAGACGGGTCAAGCTCCGTCCTCTTTCCAACAGGCAAAGCCTGCTCCGATCTTCGGCGAGATTCACTCTTGCATTTGTTTACAATGCTTACTCTTACTGAGACGCAGGTCAATGCACCGGCCGCCGAGGTAAACATATGATCCGCGACTCTCGGCGCCTCCAAAAACAGGTGACATAGCAACGCACTGTCGTGTGCCACTGTCGAATTACCGCGTGTTATGGGCGAAATCAAATGCATCGCTAACAGGCAGCACAGCAAGCACAGGCAGCAGAGCAAGCACAGGCAGCAAGCACAGGCAGCACAGCAAGCACAGGCAGCACAGCAAGCAGAGGCAACAAGCACAGGCAGCACAGCAAGCACAGGCAGCACAGCAAGCACAAACAGCAAGCACAGGCAGCACAGCAAGCACAGGCAGCATAGCAAGCACAGCAAGCACAGGCAGCAAGCACAGGCAGTACAGCAAGCACAGGCAGCAAGCACAGGCAGCACAGCAAGCACAGGCAGCACAGGCAGCACAACAAGCACAGGCGGCACAGCAAGCACAGCAAGCACAGGCAGCAAGCACAGGCAGCACAGCAAGCACAGGCAGCAAGCACAGGCGGCACAGCAAGCACAGGCAGCTCAGGCAGCACAGCAAGCACAGGCAGCGAGCACAGGCAGCACAGGCAGCAAGCACAGGCAGCCCAGCAAGCACAGGCAGCACAGCAAGTACAGCAAGCACAGGCAGCAAGCACAGGCAGCACAGCAAGCACAGGCAGCAAGCACAGGCAGCACAGCAAGCACAGGCAGCAAGCACAGGCAACACAGTAAGCACAGGCAGCAAGCACAGGCAGCACAGCAAGCACAGGCACCTAGCACAGGCATGTTAGAAACCTGCAAAATAGCTCGACGAGATGTGTTCGTTTTAGCGATTCTGGGGGAAGTGCAGAGGGATCAAGCTCCGTCGTCTTTCCAACAGGCAAAGCCTGCTCCGATCTTCGGCGAGATTCACTCTCGCATTTGTTTACAATGCTTACTCTTACTGAGACGCAGGTCAATGCACCGGCCGCCGAGGTAAACATACGATCCGCGACTCTCGGCGCCTCCAAAAACAGGTGACACAGCAACGCACTGTCGTGTGCCACTGTCGAATTACCGCGTGTTATGGGCGAAACCAAATGCATCGCTAACAGGCTGCACAGCAAGCACAGGCAGCAGAGCAAGCACAGGCAGCAGAGCAAGCACAGGCAGCAAGCACAGGCAGCACAGCAAGCACAGGCAGCACAGCAAGCAGAGGCAACAAGCACAGGCAGCACAGCAAGCACAGGCAGCACAGCAAGCACAAACAGCAAGCACAGGCAGCACAGCAAGCACAGGCAGCATAGCAAGCACAGCAAGCACAGGCAGCAAGCACAGGCAGTACAGCAAGCACAGGCAGCAAGCACAGGCAGCACAGCAAGCACAGGCAACACAGCAAGCACAGGCAGCACAACAAGCACAGGCGGCACAGCAAGCACAGCAAGCACAGGCAGCAAGCACAGGCAGCATAGCAAGCACAGGCAGCAAGCACAGGCGGCACAGCAAGCACAGGCAGCTCAGGCAGCACAGCAAGCACAGGCAGCGAGCACAGGCAGCACAGGCAGCAAGCACAGGCAGCCCAGCAAGCACAGGCAGCACAGCAAGTACAGCAAGCACAGGCAGCAAGCACAGGCAGCACAGCAAGCACAGGCAGCAAGCACAGGCAGCACAGCAAGCACAGGCAGCAAGCACAGGCAACACAGTAAGCACAGGCAGCAAGCACAGGCAGCACAGCAAGCACAGGCACCTAGCACAGGCATGTTAGAAACCTGCAAAATAGCTCGACGAGATGTGTTCGTTTTAGCGATTCTGGGGGAAGTGCAGAGGGGTCAAGCTCCGTCGTCTTTCCAACAGGCAAAGCCTGCTCCGATCTTCGGCGAGATTCACTCTCGCATTTGTTTACAATGCTTACTCTTACTGAGACGCAGGTCAATGCACCGGCCGCCGAGGTAAACATACGATCCGCGACTCTCGGCGCCTCCAAAAACAGGTGACACAGCAACGCACTGTCGTGTGCCACTGTCGAATTACCGCGTGTTATGGGCGAAACCAAATGCATCGCTAACAGGCTGCACAGCAAGCACAGCAAGCACAGGCAGCACAGCAAGCACAGGCAGCAAGCACATGCAGCACAGCAAGCACAGGCAGCACAGCAAGCACAGGCAGCACAGCAAACACAGGCAGCAAGCACAGGCAGCACAGCAAGCACAGGCAGCAAGCACAGGTAGCACAGCAAACACAGGCAGCACAGCAAGCACAGGCAGCACAGCAAGCACAGGCAGGAAGCACAGGCAGCAAGCACAGGCAGCACAGCAAGCACAGGCAGCACAGCAAGCACAGGCAGCATGCACAGGCAGCGCAGCAAGCACAGGCAGCACAGCAAGCACAGGCATGTTAGAAACCCGCAAAATAGCTCGACGATATGTGTTCGTTTTAGCGATTCTGGGGGAAGTGCAGAGGGGTCAAGCTCCATCCTCTTTCCAACAGGCAAAGCCTGCTCCGATCTTCGGCGAGATTCACTTTCGCATTTGTTTACAATGCTTACTCTTTCTGAGACGCAGGTCAATGCACCGGCCGCCGAGGTAAACATATGATCCGCGACTCTCGGCGCCTCCAAAAACAGGTGACACAGCAACGCCCTGTCTTGTGCCACTGTCGAATTACCGCGTGTTATGGGCGAAATCAATTGCATCGCTAACAGGCAGCACAGCAAGCACAGGCAGCACAGCAAGCACAGGCAGCACAGCAAGCACAGGCAGCACAGCAAGCACAGGCAGCAAGCACAGGCAGCACAGCAAGCACAGGCAGCAAGCACAGGCAGCACAGCAAGCAGAGGCAACAAGCACAGGCAGCACAGCAAGCACAGGCAGCACAACAAGCACAGGCAGCTTGTACAGGCAGCATAGCAAGCACAGCAAGCACAGGCAGCAAGCACAGACAGTACAGCAAGCACAGGCAGCAAGCACAGGCAGCACAGCAAGCACAGGCAGCACAACAAGCACAGGCGGCACAGAAAGCACAGGCAGCAAGCACAGGCAGCACAACAAGCACAGGCAGCAAGCACAGGCAGCACAGCAAGCACAGGCAGCACAGCAAGCACAGGCAGCAAGCACAGGCAGCACAGCAAGCACAGGCAGCAAGCAGAGGCAGCACAGCAAGCAGAGGCAACAAGCACAGGCAGCACAGCAAGCACAGGAAGCAAGCACAGGCAGCACAGCAAGTACAGGCAGCAAGCACAGGCAGCACAGCAAGCACAGGCAGCACAGCAAGCACAGGCAGCAAGCACAGGCAGCACAGCAAGCACAGGCAGCAAGCACAGGCAGCACAGCAAGCAGAGGCAACAAGCACAGGCAGCACAGCAAGCACAGGCAGCACAACAAGCACAGGCAGCTTGTACAGGCAGCATAGCAAGCACAGCAAGCACAGGCAGCAAGCACAGACAGTACAGAAAGCACAGGCAGCAAGCACAGGCAGCACAGCAAGCACAGGCAGCACAACAAGCACAGGCGGCACAGCAAGCACAGGCAGCAAGCACAGGCAGCACAGCAAGCACAGGCAGCAAGCACAGGCAGCACAGCAAGCACAGGCAGCACAGCAAGCACAGGCAGCAAGCAGAGGCAGCACAGCAAGCAGAGGCAACAAGCACAGGCAGCACAGCAAGCACAGGCAGCACACCAAGTACAGGCAGCAAGCACAGGCAGCGCAGCAAGCACAGGCAGCACAGCAAGCACAGGCAGCACAGCAGGCACAGGCAGCAAGCACAGGCAGCACAGCAAGCACAGGCAGCAAGCACAGGCAACACAGTAAGCACAGGCAGCAAGCACAGGCATGTTAGAAACCCGCAAAATAGCTCGACGAGATGTGTTCGTTTTAGCGATTCTGGGGGAAGTGCAGAGGGGTCAAGCTCCGTCGTCTTTCCAACAGGCAAAGCCTGCTCCGATCTTCGGCGAGATTCACTCTCGCATTTGTTTACAATGCTTACTCTTACTGAGACGCAGGTCAATGCACCACCCGCCGAGGTAAACATATGATCCGCGACTCTCGGCGCCTCCAAAAACAGGTGACACAGCAACGCACTGTCGTGTGCCACTGTCGAATTACCGCGTGTTATGGGCGAAATCAAATGCATCGCTAACAGGCAGCACAGCAAGCACAGGCAGCAAGCACAGGCATCACAGCAAGCACAGGCAGCAAGCACAGGCAGCACAGCAAGCAGAGGCAACAAGCACAGGCAGCACAGCAAGCACAGGCAGCAAGCACAGGCAGCACAGCAAGCACAAACAGCAAGCACAGGCAGCACAGCAAGCACAGGCAGCTTGCACAGGCAGCGCAGCAAGCACAGGCAGCACAGCAAGCACAGGCAGCAAGCACAGGCAGCACAGCAAGCACAGGCAGCACAGTAAGCACAGGCAGCAAGCACAAGTACGCTAGAAACCCGCAAAACAGCTCGACGAGATGTGTTCGTTTTAGCGATTCTGGGGGAAGTGCAGAGGGGTCAAGCTCCGTCCTCTTTCCAACAGGCAAAGCCTGCTCCGATCTTCGGTGAGATTCACTCTTGCATTTGTTCACAATGCTTACTCTTACTGACACGCAGGTCAATGCACCGGCCGCCGAGGTAAACATGTGATCCGCGACTCTCGGCGCCTCCAAAAACAGGTGACACAGCAACGCACTGTCGTGTGCCACTGTCGAATTACCGCGTGTTATGGGCGAAATCAAATGCATCGCTAACAGGCAGCACAGCAAGCACAGGCAGCAAGCACAGGCAGCACAGCAAGCACAGGCAGCAAGCACAGGCAGCACAGGCAGCTTGCACAGGCAGCATAGCAAGCACAGCAAGCACAGGCAGCAAGCACGGGCAGCACAGCAAGCACAGGCCGCAAGCACAGGCAGCACAGCAAACACAGGCAGCAAGCACAGGCAGCACAGCAAGCACAGGCAGCAAGCACAGGCAGCACAGCAAGCACAGGCAGCAAGCACAGGCAGCGCAGCAAGCACAGGCAGCACAGCAAGCACAAGCAGCAAGCGCAGGCAGCACTGCAAGCACAGGCAGCAAGCACAGGCAGCACAGCAAGCACAGGCAGCAAGCACAGGCAGCACAGCAAGCACAGGCAGCAAGCACAGGCAGCACAGCAAGCACAGGCAGCAAGCACAGGCAGCACAGCAAGCACAGGCAGCAAGCACAGGCAGCACAGCAAGGACAGGCAGCACAGCAAGTACAGCAAGCACAGGCAGCAAGCACAGGCAGCACAGCAAGCACGGGCAGCAAGCACAGGCAGCACAGCAAGCACAGGCAGCAAGCACAGGCAACACAGTAAGCACAGGCAGCAAGCACAGGCAGCACAGCAAGCACAGGCAGCAAGCACAGGCATGTTAGAAACCCGCAAAATAGCTCGACGAGATGTGTTCGTTTTAGCGATTCTGGGGGAAGTGCAGAGGGGTCAAGCTCCGTCCTCTTTCCAACAGGCAAAGCCTGCTCCGATCTTCGGCGAGATTCACTTTCGCATTTGTTTACAACGCTTACTCTTACTGAGACGCAGGTCAATGCACCGGCCGCCGAGGTATACATATGATCCGCGACTCTCGGCGCCTCCAAAAACAGGTGACACAGCAACGCACTGTCGTGTGCCACTGTCGAATTACCGCGTGTTATGGGCGAAATCAAATGCATCGCTAACAGGCAGCACAGCAAGCACAGGCAGCAAGCACAGGCAGCAAGCACAGGCAGCACAGCAAGCAGAGGCAACAAGCACAGGCAGCACAGCAAGCACAGGCAGCAAGCACAGGCAGCACAGCAAGCACAAACAGCAAGCACAGGCAGCACAGCAAGCACAGGCAGCTTGCACAGGCAGCGCAGCAAGCACAGGCAGCAAGCACAGGCAGCACAGCAAGCACAGGCAGCAAGCACAGGCAGCAAGCACAGGCAGCAAGCACAGGCAGCACAGTAAGCACAGGCAGCAAGCACAAGTATGCTAGAAACCCGCAAAACAGCTCGACGAGATGTGTTCGTTTTAGCGATTCTGGGGGAAGTGCAGAGGGGTCAAGCTCCGTCCTCTTTCCAACAGGCAAAGCCTGCTCCGATCTTCGGTGAGATTCACTCTTGCATTTGTTCACAATGCTTACTCTTACTGACACGCAGGTCAATGCACCGGCCGCCGAGGTAAACATGTGATCCGCGACTCTCGGCGCCTCCAAAAACAGGTGACACAGCAACGCACTGTCGTGTGCCACTGTCGAATTACCGCGTGTTATGGGCGAAATCAAATGCATCGCTAACAGGCAGCACAGCAGGCACAGGCAGCAAGCACAGGCAGCACAGGCAGCATGCACAGGCAGCAAGCACAGGCAGCACAGCAAGCACAGGCAGCTTGCACAGGCAGCATAGCAAGCACAGCAGGCACAGGCAGCAAGCACAGGCAGCACAGCAAGCACAGGCAGCAAGCACAGGCAGCTCAGGCAGCACAGCAAGCACAGTCAGCAAGCACAGGCAGTACAGCAAGCACAGGCAGCAAGCACAGGCAGCACAGCAAGCACAGGCAGCGCAGAAAGCACAGGCAGCACAGCAAGCACAGGCAGCAAGCACAGGCAGCACAGCAAGCACAGGCAGCAAGCACAGGCAGCACAGCAAGCACAGGCAGCAAGCACAGGCAGCACAGCAAGCACAGGCAGCAAGCACAGGCAGCACAGCAAGCACAGGCAGCAAGCACAGGCAGCACAGCAAGGACAGGCAGCACAGCAAGTACAGCAAGCACAGGCAGCAAGCACAGGCAGCACAGCAAGCACGGGCAGCAAGCACAGGCAGCACAGCAAGCACAGGCAGCAAGCACAGGCAACACAGTAAGCACTGGCAGCAAGCACAGGCAGCACAGCAAGCACAGGCAGCAAGCACAGGCATGTTAGAAACCCGCAAAATAGCTCGACGAGATGTGTTCGTTTTAGCGATTCTGGGGGAAGTGCAGAGGGGTCAAGCTCCGTCCTCTTTCCAACAGGCAAAGCCTGCTCCGATCTTCGGCGAGATTCACTTTCGCATTTGTTTACAACGCTTACTCTTACTGAGACGCAGGTCAATGCACCGGCCGCCGAGGTATACATATGATCCGCGACTCTCGGCGCCTCCAAAAACAGGTGACACAGCAACGCACTGTCGTGTGCCACTGTCGAATTACCGCGTGTTATGGGCGAAATCAAATGCATCGCTAACAGGCAGCACAGCAAGCACAGGCAGCAAGCACAGGCAGCACAGCAAGCACAGGCAGCAAGCACAGGCAGCACAGCAAGCACAAACAGCAAGCACAGGCAGCACAGCAAGCACAGGCAGCTTGCACAGGCAGCGCAGCAAGCACAGGCAGCACAGCAAGCACAGGCAGCAAGCACAGGCAGCACAGCAAGCACAGGCAGCAAGCACAGGCAGCACAGCAAGCACAGGCAGCAAGCACAGGCAGCAAGCACAGGCAGCAAGCACAGGCAGCACAGCAAGCACAGGCAGCAAGCACAAGTATGCTAGAAACCCGCAAAACAGCTCGACGAGATGTGTTCGTTTTAGCGATTCTGGGGGAAGTGCAGAGGGGTCAAGCTCCGTCCTCTTTCCAACAGGCAAAGCCTGCTCCGATCTTCGGTGAGATTCACTCTTGCATTTGTTCACAATGCTTACTCTTACTGACACGCAGGTCAATGCACCGGCCGCCGAGGTAAACATGTGATCCGCGACTCTCGGCGCCTCCAAAAACAGGTGACACAGCAACGCACTGTCGTGTGCCACTGTCGAATTACCGCGTGTTATGGGCGAAATCAAATGCATCGCTAACTGGCAGCACAGCAAGCACAGGCAGCAAGCACAGGCAGCACAGGCAGCATGCACAGGCAGCAAGCACAGGCAGCACAGCAAGCACAGGCAGCTTGCACAGGCAGCATAGCAAGCACAGCAGGCACAGGCAGCAAGCACAGGCAGCACAGCAAGCACAGGCAGCAAGCACAGGCAGCTCAGGCAGCACAGCAAGCACAGTCAGCAAGCACAGGCAGTACAGCAAGCACAGGCAGCAAGCACAGGCAGCACAGCAAGCACAGGCAGCGCAGAAAGCACAGGCAGCACAGCAAGCACAGGCAGCAAGCACAGGCAGCACAGCAAGCACAGGCAGCACAGCAAGCACAGGCAGCAAGCACAGGCAGCACAGCAAGCACAGGCAGCAAGCACAGGCAGCACAGCAAGCACAGGCAGCACAGCAAGCACAGGCAGCAAGCACAGGCAGCAAGCACAGGCAGCACAGCAAGCACAGGCAGCAAGGACAGGCAGCACAGCAAGCACAGGCAGCACAGCAAGCACAAACAGCAAGCACAGGCAGCACAGCAAGCACAGGCAGCAAGCACAGGCAGCACAGCAAGCACAGGCAGCTAGCACAGGCAGCGCAGCAAGCACAGGCAGCACAGCAAGCACAGGATGCACAGCAAGCACAGGATGCACAGCAAGCACAGGCAGCAAGCACAGGCAGCACAGCAAGCACAGGCAGCGCAGCAAGCACAGGCAGCAAGCACAGGTATGCTAGAAACCCGCAAAATAGCTCGACGAGATGTGTTCGTTTTAGCGATTCTGGGGGAAGTGCAGAGGGGTCAAGCTCCGTCCTCTTTCCAACAGGCAAAGCCTGCTCCGATCTTCGGCGAGATTCACTCTCGCATTTGTTTACAATGCTTACTCTTACTGAGACGTAGGTCAATGCACCGGCTGCCGAGGTAAACATATGATCCGCGACTCTCGGCGCCTCCAAAAACAGGTGACACAGCAAAGCACTGTCGTGTGCCACTGTCGAATTACCGCGTGTTATGGGCGAAATCAAATACATCGCTAACAGGCAGCACAGCAAGCACAGGCAGCAAGCACAGGCAGCACAGCAAGCACAGGCAGCTTGCACAGGCAGCATAGCAAGCACAGGCAGCAAGCACAGGCAGCACAGCAAGCACAAGCAGCACAGCAAGCACAGGCAGCAAGCACAGGCAGCACAGCAAGCACAGGCAGCACAACAAGCACAGGCGGCACAGCAAGCACAGCAAGCACAGGCAGCACAGCAAGCACAGGCAGCAAGCACAGGCAGCACAGCAAGCACAGGCAGCAAGCACAGGCAGCACAGCAAGCACAGGCAGCAAGCACAGGCAGCACAGCAAGCACAGGCAGCAAGCACAGGCAGCACAGCAAGCACAGGCAGCAAGCACAGGCAGCACAGGCAGCTTGCACAGGCAGCATAGCAAGCACAGCAAACACAGGCAGCAAGCACAGGCAGCACAACAAGCACAACAAGCACAGGCGGCACAGCAAGCTCAGGCAGCAAGCACAGGTAGCACAGCAAGCACAGGCAGCACATCAAGCACAGGCAGCAAGCGCAGGCAGCACAGCAAGCACAGGCAGCGCAGCAAGCACAGGCAGCACAGCAAGCAGAGGCAGCAAGCACAGACAGCACAGCAAGAACAGGCAGCACAGCAAGCACAGGCAGCAAGCACAGGCAGCACAGCAAGCACAGCAAGCACAGGCAGCAAGCAGAGGCAGCACACCAAGCACAGGCAGCACAGCAAGCACAGGCAGCAAGCACAGGCAGCACAGGCAGCATGCACAGGCGGCGCAGCAAGAACAGGCAGCACAGCAAGCACAGGCAGCACAGCAAGCACAGGCAGCAAGCACAGGCAGCACAGCAAGCACAGGCAGCAAGCACAGGCAGCACAGCAGGCACAGGCAGCACAGCAAGCACAGGCAGCAAGCACAGGCAGCACAGCAAGCACAGGCAGCAAGCACAGGCAGCACAGCAAGCACAGGCAGCAAGCACAGGCAGCACAGCAAGCACAGGCAGCAAGCACAGGCAGCAAGCACAGGCAGCACAGCAAGAACAGGCAGCAAGCACAGGCAGCACAGCAAGCACAGGCAGCAAGCACAGGCAGCACACCAAGCACAGCAAGCACAGGCAGCAAGCACAGGCAGCACAGCAAGCACAGGCAGCAAGCACAGGCAGCACAGCAAGCACAGGCAGCAATCACAGGCAGCACAGCAAGCACAGCAAGCACAGGCAGCAAGCACAGGCAGCACACCAAGCACAGGCAGCACAGAAAGCACAGGCAGCAAGCACAGGCAGCACAGGCAGCATGCACAGGCGGCGCAGCAAGAACAGGCAGCACAGCAAGCACAGGCAGCAAGCACAGGCAGCACAGCAAGCACAGGCAGCAAGCACAGGCAGCACAGCAAGCACAGGCAGCAAGCACAGGCAGCACAGCAGGCACAGGCAGCACAGCAAGAACAGGCAGCAAGCACAGGCAGCACACCAAGCACAGGAAGCACAGCAAGCACAGGCAGCAAGCACAGGCAGCACAGCAAGCACAGGCAGCACAGCAAGCACAGGCAGCAAGCACAGGCAGCAAGCACAGGCAGCACAGCAAGCACAGGCAGCAAGGACAGGCAGCACAGCAAGCACAGGCAGCACAGCAAGCACAAACAGCAAGCACAGGCAGCACAGCAAGCACAGGCAGCAAGCACAGGCAGCACAGCAAGCACAGGCAGCTAGCACAGGCAGCGCAGCAAGCACAGGCAGCACAGCAAGCACAGGATGCACAGCAAGCACAGGCAGCAAGCACAGGCAGCACAGCAAGCACAGGCAGCGCAGCAAGCACAGGCAGCAAGCACAGGTATGCTAGAAACCCGCAAAATAGCTCGACGAGATGTGTTCGTTTTAGCGATTCTGGGGGAAGTGCAGAGGGGTCAAGCTCCGTCCTCTTTCCAACAGGCAAAGCCTGCTCCGATCTTCGGCGAGATTCACTCTCGCATTTGTTTACAATGCTTACTCTTACTGAGACGTAGGTCAATGCACCGGCTGCCGAGGTAAACATATGATCCGCGACTCTCGGCGCCTCCAAAAACAGGTGACACAGCAAAGCACTGTCGTGTGCCACTGTCGAATTACCGCGTGTTATGGGCGAAATCAAATACATCGCTAACAGGCAGCACAGCAAGCACAGGCAGCAAGCACAGGCAGCACAGCAAGCACAGGCAGCTTGCACAGGCAGCATAGCAAGCACAGGCAGCAAGCACAGGCAGCACAGCAAGCACAAGCAGCACAGCAAGCACAGGCAGCAAGCACAGGCAGCACAGCAAGCACAGGCAGCACAACAAGCACAGGCGGCACAGCAAGCACAGCAAGCACAGGCAGCACAGCAAGCACAGGCAGCAAGCACAGGCAGCACAGCAAGCACAGGCAGCAAGCACAGGCAGCACAGCAAGCACAGGCAGCAAGCACAGGCAGCACAGCAAGCACAGGCAGCAAGCACAGGCAGCACAGCAAGCACAGGCAGCAAGCACAGGCAGCACAGGCAGCTTGCACAGGCAGCATAGCAAGCACAGCAAACACAGGCAGCAAGCACAGGCAGCACAACAAGCACAACAAGCACAGGCGGCACAGCAAGCTCAGGCAGCAAGCACAGGTAGCACAGCAAGCACAGGCAGCACATCAAGCACAGGCAGCAAGCGCAGGCAGCACAGCAAGCACAGGCAGCGCAGCAAGCACAGGCAGCACAGCAAGCAGAGGCAGCAAGCACAGACAGCACAGCAAGAACAGGCAGCACAGCAAGCACAGGCAGCAAGCACAGGCAGCACAGCAAGCACAGCAAGCACAGGCAGCAAGCAGAGGCAGCACACCAAGCACAGGCAGCACAGCAAGCACAGGCAGCAAGCACAGGCAGCACAGGCAGCATGCACAGGCGGCGCAGCAAGAACAGGCAGCACAGCAAGCACAGGCAGCACAGCAAGCACAGGCAGCAAGCACAGGCAGCACAGCAAGCACAGGCAGCAAGCACAGGCAGCACAGCAAGCACAGGCAGCAAGCACAGGCAGCACAGCAAGCACAGGCAGCAAGCACAGGCAGCAAGCACAGGCAGCACAGCAAGAACAGGCAGCAAGCACAGGCAGCACAGCAAGCACAGGCAGCAAGCACAGGCAGCACACCAAGCACAGCAAGCACAGGCAGCAAGCACAGGCAGCACAGCAAGCACAGGCAGCAAGCACAGGCAGCACAGCAAGCACAGGCAGCAATCACAGGCAGCACAGCAAGCACAGCAAGCACAGGCAGCAAGCACAGGCAGCACACCAAGCACATTCAGCACAGAAAGCACAGGCAGCAAGCACAGGCAGCACAGGCAGCATGCACAGGCGGCGCAGCAAGAACAGGCAGCACAGCAAGCACAGGCAGCAAGCACAGGCAGCACAGCAAGCACAGGCAGCAAGCACAGGCAGCACAGCAAGCACAGGCAGCAAGCACAGGCAGCACAGCAGGCACAGGCAGCACAGCAAGAACAGGCAGCAAGCACAGGCAGCACACCAAGCACAGGAAGCACAGCAAGCACAGGCAGCAAGCACAGGCAGCATGCACAGGCAGCGCAGCAAGCACAGGCAGCACAGGCAGCACAGGCAGCAAGCACAGGCAGCACAGCAAGCACAGGCAGCAAGGACAGGCAGCACAGCAAGCACAGGCAGCAAGCACAGGCAGCACAGCAAGCACAGGCAGCAAGCACAGGCAGCACAGCAAGAACAGGCAGCAAGCACAGGCAGCACAGCAAGCACAGGCAGCAAGCACAGGCAGCACAGCAAGCACAGGCAGCTTGCACAGGCAGCATAGCAAGCACAGGCAGCATAGCAAGCACAGGCAGCACAGCAAGCACAGGCAGCAAGCACAGGCAGCACAACAAGCACAGGCAGCACACCAAGCACAGCAAGCACAGGCAGCAAGCACAGGCAACACAGCAAGCACAGGCAGCAAGCACAGGCAGCAAGCACAGGTATGCTAGAAACCCGCAAAATAGCTCGACGAGATGTGTTCGTTTTAGCGATTCTGGGGGAAGTGCAGAGGGGTCAAGCTCCGTCCTCTTTCCAACAGGCAAAGCCTGCTCCGATCTTCGGCGAGATTCACTCTCGCATTTGTTTACAATGCTTACTCTTACTGAGACGCAGGTCAATGCACCGGCTGCCGAGGTAAACATATGATCCGCGACTCTCGGCGCCTCCAAAAACAGGTGACACAGCAACGCACTGTCGTGTGCCACTGTCGAATTACCGCGTGTTATGGGCGAAATCAAATACATCGCTAACAGGCAGCACAGCAAGCACAGGCAGCAAGCACAGGCAGCTTGCACAGGCAGCATAGCAAGCACAGGCAGCAAGCACAGGCAGCACAGCAAGCACAAGCAGCACAGCAAGCACAGGCAGCAAGCACAGGCAGCACAGCAAGCACAGGCAGCACAACAAGCACAACAAGCACAGGCGGCACAGCAAGCACTGCAAGCACAGGCAGCAAGCACAGGCAGCACAGCAAGCACAGGCAGCAAGCACAGGCAGCACAGCAAGCACAGGCAGCTTGCACTGGCAGCATAGCAAGCACAGGCAGCAAGCACAGGCAGCACAGCAAGCACAGGCAGCAAGCACAAGCAGCACAGCAAGCACAGGCAGCGCAGCAAGCACAGGCAGCAGAGGCATCTTGCACAGGCAGCATAGCAAGCACAGCAAGCACAGGCAGCAAGCACAGGCAGCAAGCACAGGCAGCACAGCAAGCACAGGCAGCACAACAAGCACAGGCGGCACAGCAAGCACAGCAAACACAGGCAGCAAGCACAGGCAGCACAGCAAGCACAGGCAGCAAGCACAGGCAGCATAGCAAGCACAGGCAGCACAGCAAGCACAGGCAGCAAGCACAGGCAGCACAGGCAGCTTGCACAGGCAGCATAGCAAGCACAGCAAGCACAGGCAGCACAGCAAGCACAAGCAGCACAGCAAGCACAGGCAGCACAGCAAGCACAGGCAGCACAACAAGCACAGGCGGCACAGCAAACACAGGCAGCAAGCACAGGCAGCACAGCAAGCACAGGCAGCAAGCACCGGCAGCACAGCAAGCACAGGCAGCACAGCAAGCACAGGCAGCTTGCACAGGCAGCATAGCAAGCACAGGCAGCAAGCACAGGCAGCACAGCAAGCACAAGCAGCACAGCAAGCACAGGCAGCAAGCACAGGCAGCACAGCAAGCACAGGCAGCACAACAAGCACAGGCGGCACAGCAAGCACAGGCAGCACAGCAAGCACAGGCAGCAAGCACAGGCAGCACAGCAAGCACAGGCAGCAAGCACAGGCAGCACAGCAAGCACAGGCAGCAAGCACAGGCAGCACAGCAAGCACAGGCAGCAAGCACAGGCAGCACAGCAAGCACAGGCAGCAAGCACAGGCAGCACAGGCAGCTTGCACAGGCAGCATAGCAAGCACAGCAAACACAGGCAGCAAGCACAGGCAGCACAACAAGCACAACAAGCACAGGCGGCACAGCAAGCTCAGGCAGCAAGCACAGGTAGCACAGCAAGCACAGGCAGCACATCAAGCACAGGCAGCAAGCGCAGGCAGCACAGCAAGCACAGGCAGCGCAGCAAGCACAGGCAGCACAGCAAGCAGAGGCAGCAAGCACAGACAGCACAGCAAGAACAGGCAGCACAGCAAGCACAGGCAGCAAGCACAGGCAGCAAGCACAGGCAGCTCAGGCAGCACAGCAAGCACAGACAGCTCAGGCAGCACAGCAAGCACAGGCAGCAAGCACAGGCAGCACAGCAAGCACAGGCAGCAAGCACAGGCAGCACAGCAAGCACAGGCAGCAATCACAGGCAGCACAGCAAGCACAGCAAGCACAGGCAGCAAGCACAGGCAGCACACCAAGCACAGGCAGCACAGAAAGCACAGGCAGCAAGCACAGGCAGCACAGGCAGCATGCACAGGCGGCGCAGCAAGAACAGGCAGCACAGCAAGCACAGGCAGCAAGCACAGGCAGCACAGCAAGCACAGGCAGCAAGCACAGGCAGCACAGCAAGCACAGGCAGCAAGCACAGGCAGCACAGCAGGCACAGGCAGCACAGCAAGAACAGGCAGCAAGCACAGGCAGCACACCAAGCACAGGAAGCACAGCAAGCACAGGCAGCAAGCACAGGCAGCATGCACAGGCAGCGCAGCAAGCACAGGCAGCACAGGCAGCACAGGCAGCAAGCACAGGCAGCACAGCAAGCACAGGCAGCAAGGACAGGCAGCACAGCAAGCACAGGCAGCAAGCACAGGCAGCACAGCAAGCACAGGCAGCAAGCACAGGCAGCACAGCAAGAACAGGCAGCAAGCACAGGCAGCACAGCAAGCACAGGCAGCAAGCACAGGCAGCACAGCAAGCACAGGCAGCTTGCACAGGCAGCATAGCAAGCACAGGCAGCATAGCAAGCACAGGCAGCACAGCAAGCACAGGCAGCAAGCACAGGCAGCACAGGCAGCTTGCACAGGCAGCATAGCAAGCACAGCAAGCACAGGCAGCAAGCACAGGCAGCACAGCAAGCACAAGCAGCACAGCAAGCACAGGCAGCACAGCAAGCACAGGCAGCACAACAAGCACAACAAGCACAGGAGGCACAGCAAGCACAGCAAACACAGGCAGCAAGCACAGGCAGCACAGCAAGCACAGGCAGCAAGCACCGGCATCACAGCAAGCACAGGCAGCACAGCAAGCACAGGCAGCTTGCACAGGCAGCATAGCAAGCACAGCAAGCACAGGCAGCAAGCACAGGCAGCACAGCAGGCACAGGCAGCAAGCACAGGCAGCACAGCAAGCACAGGCAGCAAGCACAGGCAACACAGTAAGCACAGGCAGCAAGCACAGGCATGTTAGAAACCCGCAAAATAGCTCGACGAGATGTGTTCGTTTTAGCGATTCTGGGGGAAGTGCAGAGGGGTCAAGCTCCGTCGTCTTTCCAACAGGCAAAGCCTGCTCCGATCTTCGGCGAGATTCACTCTCGCATTTGTTTACAATGCTTACTCTTACTGAGACGCAGGTCAATGCACCACCCGCCGAGGTAAACATATGATCCGCGACTCTCGGCGCCTCCAAAAACAGGTGACACAGCAACGCACTGTCGTGTGCCACTGTCGAATTACCGCGTGTTATGGGCGAAATCAAATGCATCGCTAACAGGCAGCACAGCAAGCACAGGCAGCAAGCACAGGCATCACAGCAAGCACAGGCAGCAAGCACAGGCAGCACAGCAAGCAGAGGCAACAAGCACAGGCAGCACAGCAAGCACAGGCAGCAAGCACAGGCAGCACAGCAAGCACAAACAGCAAGCACAGGCAGCACAGCAAGCACAGGCAGCTTGCACAGGCAGCGCAGCAAGCACAGGCAGCACAGCAAGCACAGGCAGCAAGCACAGGCAGCACAGCAAGCACAGGCAGCACAGTAAGCACAGGCAGCAAGCACAAGTACGCTAGAAACCCGCAAAACAGCTCGACGAGATGTGTTCGTTTTAGCGATTCTGGGGGAAGTGCAGAGGGGTCAAGCTCCGTCCTCTTTCCAACAGGCAAAGCCTGCTCCGATCTTCGGTGAGATTCACTCTTGCATTTGTTCACAATGCTTACTCTTACTGACACGCAGGTCAATGCACCGGCCGCCGAGGTAAACATGTGATCCGCGACTCTCGGCGCCTCCAAAAACAGGTGACACAGCAACGCACTGTCGTGTGCCACTGTCGAATTACCGCGTGTTATGGGCGAAATCAAATGCATCGCTAACAGGCAGCACAGCAAGCACAGGCAGCAAGCACAGGCAGCACAGCAAGCACAGGCAGCAAGCACAGGCAGCACAGGCAGCTTGCACAGGCAGCATAGCAAGCACAGCAAGCACAGGCAGCAAGCACGGGCAGCACAGCAAGCACAGGCCGCAAGCACAGGCAGCACAGCAAACACAGGCAGCAAGCACAGGCAGCACAGCAAGCACAGGCAGCAAGCACAGGCAGCACAGCAAGCACAGGCAGCAAGCACAGGCAGCGCAGCAAGCACAGGCAGCACAGCAAGCACAAGCAGCAAGCGCAGGCAGCACTGCAAGCACAGGCAGCAAGCACAGGCAGCACAGCAAGCACAGGCAGCAAGCACAGGCAGCACAGCAAGCACAGGCAGCAAGCACAGGCAGCACAGCAAGCACAGGCAGCAAGCACAGGCAGCACAGCAAGCACAGGCAGCAAGCACAGGCAGCACAGCAAGGACAGGCAGCACAGCAAGTACAGCAAGCACAGGCAGCAAGCACAGGCAGCACAGCAAGCACGGGCAGCAAGCACAGGCAGCACAGCAAGCACAGGCAGCAAGCACAGGCAACACAGTAAGCACAGGCAGCAAGCACAGGCAGCACAGCAAGCACAGGCAGCAAGCACAGGCATGTTAGAAACCCGCAAAATAGCTCGACGAGATGTGTTCGTTTTAGCGATTCTGGGGGAAGTGCAGAGGGGTCAAGCTCCGTCCTCTTTCCAACAGGCAAAGCCTGCTCCGATCTTCGGCGAGATTCACTTTCGCATTTGTTTACTCTTACTGAGACGCAGGTCAATGCACCGGCCGCCGAGGTATACATATGATCCGCGACTCTCGGCGCCTCCAAAAACAGGTGACACAGCAACGCACTGTCGTGTGCCACTGTCGAATTACCGCGTGTTATGGGCGAAATCAAATGCATCGCTAACAGGCAGCACAGCAAGCACAGGCAGCAAGCACAGGCAGCAAGCACAGGCAGCACAGCAAGCAGAGGCAACAAGCACAGGCAGCACAGCAAGCACAGGCAGCAAGCACAGGCAGCACAGCAAGCACAAACAGCAAGCACAGGCAGCACAGCAAGCACAGGCAGCTTGCACAGGCAGCGCAGCAAGCACAGGCAGCAAGCACAGGCAGCACAGCAAGCACAGGCAGCAAGCACAGGCAGCAAGCACAGGCAGCAAGCACAGGCAGCACAGTAAGCACAGGCAGCAAGCACAAGTATGCTAGAAACCCGCAAAACAGCTCGACGAGATGTGTTCGTTTTAGCGATTCTGGGGGAAGTGCAGAGGGGTCAAGCTCCGTCCTCTTTCCAACAGGCAAAGCCTGCTCCGATCTTCGGTGAGATTCACTCTTGCATTTGTTCACAATGCTTACTCTTACTGACACGCAGGTCAATGCACCGGCCGCCGAGGTAAACATGTGATCCGCGACTCTCGGCGCCTCCAAAAACAGGTGACACAGCAACGCACTGTCGTGTGCCACTGTCGAATTACCGCGTGTTATGGGCGAAATCAAATGCATCGCTAACAGGCAGCACAGCAGGCACAGGCAGCAAGCACAGGCAGCACAGGCAGCATGCACAGGCAGCAAGCACAGGCAGCACAGCAAGCACAGGCAGCTTGCACAGGCAGCATAGCAAGCACAGCAGGCACAGGCAGCAAGCACAGGCAGCACAGCAAGCACAGGCAGCAAGCACAGGCAGCTCAGGCAGCACAGCAAGCACAGTCAGCAAGCACAGGCAGTACAGCAAGCACAGGCAGCAAGCACAGGCAGCACAGCAAGCACAGGCAGCGCAGAAAGCACAGGCAGCACAGCAAGCACAGGCAGCAAGCACAGGCAGCACAGCAAGCACAGGCAGCAAGCACAGGCAGCACAGCAAGCACAGGCAGCAAGCACAGGCAGCACAGCAAGCACAGGCAGCAAGCACAGGCAGCACAGCAAGCACAGGCAGCAAGCACAGGCAGCACAGCAAGGACAGGCAGCACAGCAAGTACAGCAAGCACAGGCAGCAAGCACAGGCAGCACAGCAAGCACGGGCAGCAAGCACAGGCAGCACAGCAAGCACAGGCAGCAAGCACAGGCAACACAGTAAGCACTGGCAGCAAGCACAGGCAGCACAGCAAGCACAGGCAGCAAGCACAGGCATGTTAGAAACCCGCAAAATAGCTCGACGAGATGTGTTCGTTTTAGCGATTCTGGGGGAAGTGCAGAGGGGTCAAGCTCCGTCCTCTTTCCAACAGGCAAAGCCTGCTCCGATCTTCGGCGAGATTCACTTTCGCATTTGTTTACAACGCTTACTCTTACTGAGACGCAGGTCAATGCACCGGCCGCCGAGGTATACATATGATCCGCGACTCTCGGCGCCTCCAAAAACAGGTGACACAGCAACGCACTGTCGTGTGCCACTGTCGAATTACCGCGTGTTATGGGCGAAATCAAATGCATCGCTAACAGGCAGCACAGCAAGCACAGGCAGCAAGCACAGGCAGCACAGCAAGCACAGGCAGCAAGCACAGGCAGCACAGCAAGCACAAACAGCAAGCACAGGCAGCACAGCAAGCACAGGCAGCTTGCACAGGCAGCGCAGCAAGCACAGGCAGCACAGCAAGCACAGGCAGCAAGCACAGGCAGCACAGCAAGCACAGGCAGCAAGCACAGGCAGCACAGCAAGCACAGGCAGCAAGCACAGGCAGCAAGCACAGGCAGCAAGCACAGGCAGCACAGCAAGCACAGGCAGCAAGCACAAGTATGCTAGAAACCCGCAAAACAGCTCGACGAGATGTGTTCGTTTTAGCGATTCTGGGGGAAGTGCAGAGGGGTCAAGCTCCGTCCTCTTTCCAACAGGCAAAGCCTGCTCCGATCTTCGGTGAGATTCACTCTTGCATTTGTTCACAATGCTTACTCTTACTGACACGCAGGTCAATGCACCGGCCGCCGAGGTAAACATGTGATCCGCGACTCTCGGCGCCTCCAAAAACAGGTGACACAGCAACGCACTGTCGTGTGCCACTGTCGAATTACCGCGTGTTATGGGCGAAATCAAATGCATCGCTAACAGGCAGCACAGCAGGCACAGGCAGCAAGCACAGGCAGCACAGGCAGCATGCACAGGCAGCAAGCACAGGCAGCACAGCAAGCACAGGCAGCTTGCACAGGCAGCATAGCAAGCACAGCAGGCACAGGCAGCAAGCACAGGCAGCACAGCAAGCACAGGCAGCAAGCACAGGCAGCTCAGGCAGCACAGCAAGCACAGTCAGCAAGCACAGGCAGTACAGCAAGCACAGGCAGCAAGCACAGGCAGCACAGCAAGCACAGGCAGCGCAGAAAGCACAGGCAGCACAGCAAGCACAGGCAGCAAGCACAGGCAGCACAGCAAGCACAGGCAGCAAGCACAGGCAGCACAGCAAGCACAGGCAGCAAGCACAGGCAGCACAGCAAGCACAGGCAGCAAGCACAGGCAGCACAGCAAGCACAGGCAGCAAGCACAGGCAGCACAGCAAGGACAGGCAGCACAGCAAGTACAGCAAGCACAGGCAGCAAGCACAGGCAGCACAGCAAGCACGGGCAGCAAGCACAGGCAGCACAGCAAGCACAGGCAGCAAGCACAGGCAACACAGTAAGCACTGGCAGCAAGCACAGGCAGCACAGCAAGCACAGGCAGCAAGCACAGGCATGTTAGAAACCCGCAAAATAGCTCGACGAGATGTGTTCGTTTTAGCGATTCTGGGGGAAGTGCAGAGGGGTCAAGCTCCGTCCTCTTTCCAACAGGCAAAGCCTGCTCCGATCTTCGGCGAGATTCACTTTCGCATTTGTTTACAACGCTTACTCTTACTGAGACGCAGGTCAATGCACCGGCCGCCGAGGTATACATATGATCCGCGACTCTCGGCGCCTCCAAAAACAGGTGACACAGCAACGCACTGTCGTGTGCCACTGTCGAATTACCGCGTGTTATGGGCGAAATCAAATGCATCGCTAACAGGCAGCACAGCAAGCACAGGCAGCAAGCACAGGCAGCACAGCAAGCACAGGCAGCAAGCACAGGCAGCACAGCAAGCACAAACAGCAAGCACAGGCAGCACAGCAAGCACAGGCAGCTTGCACAGGCAGCGCAGCAAGCACAGGCAGCACAGCAAGCACAGGCAGCAAGCACAGGCAGCACAGCAAGCACAGGCAGCAAGCACAGGCAGCACAGCAAGCACAGGCAGCAAGCACAGGCAGCAAGCACAGGCAGCAAGCACAGGCAGCACAGCAAGCACAGGCAGCAAGCACAAGTATGCTAGAAACCCGCAAAACAGCTCGACGAGATGTGTTCGTTTTAGCGATTCTGGGGGAAGTGCAGAGGGGTCAAGCTCCGTCCTCTTTCCAACAGGCAAAGCCTGCTCCGATCTTCGGTGAGATTCACTCTTGCATTTGTTCACAATGCTTACTCTTACTGACACGCAGGTCAATGCACCGGCCGCCGAGGTAAACATGTGATCCGCGACTCTCGGCGCCTCCAAAAACAGGTGACACAGCAACGCACTGTCGTGTGCCACTGTCGAATTACCGCGTGTTATGGGCGAAATCAAATGCATCGCTAACTGGCAGCACAGCAAGCACAGGCAGCAAGCACAGGCAGCACAGGCAGCATGCACAGGCAGCAAGCACAGGCAGCACAGCAAGCACAGGCAGCTTGCACAGGCAGCATAGCAAGCACAGCAGGCACAGGCAGCAAGCACAGGCAGCACAGCAAGCACAGGCAGCAAGCACAGGCAGCTCAGGCAGCACAGCAAGCACAGTCAGCAAGCACAGGCAGTACAGCAAGCACAGGCAGCAAGCACAGGCAGCACAGCAAGCACAGGCAGCGCAGAAAGCACAGGCAGCACAGCAAGCACAGGCAGCAAGCACAGGCAGCACAGCAAGCACAGGCAGCACAGCAAGCACAGGCAGCAAGCACAGGCAGCACAGCAAGCACAGGCAGCAAGCACAGGCAGCACAGCAAGCACAGGCAGCACAGCAAGCACAGGCAGCAAGCACAGGCAGCAAGCACAGGCAGCACAGCAAGCACAGGCAGCAAGGACAGGCAGCACAGCAAGCACAGGCAGCACAGCAAGCACAAACAGCAAGCACAGGCAGCACAGCAAGCACAGGCAGCAAGCACAGGCAGCACAGCAAGCACAGGCAGCTAGCACAGGCAGCGCAGCAAGCACAGGCAGCACAGCAAGCACAGGATGCACAGCAAGCACAGGCAGCAAGCACAGGCAGCACAGCAAGCACAGGCAGCGCAGCAAGCACAGGCAGCAAGCACAGGTATGCTAGAAACCCGCAAAATAGCTCGACGAGATGTGTTCGTTTTAGCGATTCTGGGGGAAGTGCAGAGGGGTCAAGCTCCGTCCTCTTTCCAACAGGCAAAGCCTGCTCCGATCTTCGGCGAGATTCACTCTCGCATTTGTTTACAATGCTTACTCTTACTGAGACGTAGGTCAATGCACCGGCTGCCGAGGTAAACATATGATCCGCGACTCTCGGCGCCTCCAAAAACAGGTGACACAGCAAAGCACTGTCGTGTGCCACTGTCGAATTACCGCGTGTTATGGGCGAAATCAAATACATCGCTAACAGGCAGCACAGCAAGCACAGGCAGCAAGCACAGGCAGCACAGCAAGCACAGGCAGCTTGCACAGGCAGCATAGCAAGCACAGGCAGCAAGCACAGGCAGCACAGCAAGCACAAGCAGCACAGCAAGCACAGGCAGC
Source organism: Priocnemis perturbator (assembly GCA_963942575.1). Classification (NCBI taxonomy): domain Eukaryota; kingdom Metazoa; phylum Arthropoda; class Insecta; order Hymenoptera; family Pompilidae; genus Priocnemis; species Priocnemis perturbator. The sequence goes on from CAWWDK010000296.1 coordinate 690,891, forward strand.
AAGCACAGGCAGCACAGCAAGCACAGGCAGCACAACAAGCACAGGCGGCACAGCAAGCACAGCAAGCACAGGCAGCACAGCAAGCACAGGCAGCAAGCACAGGCAGCACAGCAAGCACAGGCAGCAAGCACAGGCAGCACAGCAAGCACAGGCAGCAAGCACAGGCAGCACAGCAAGCACAGGCAGCAAGCACAGGCAGCACAGCAAGCACAGGCAGCAAGCACAGGCAGCACAGGCAGCTTGCACAGGCAGCATAGCAAGCACAGCAAACACAGGCAGCAAGCACAGGCAGCACAACAAGCACAACAAGCACAGGCGGCACAGCAAGCTCAGGCAGCAAGCACAGGTAGCACAGCAAGCACAGGCAGCACATCAAGCACAGGCAGCAAGCGCAGGCAGCACAGCAAGCACAGGCAGCGCAGCAAGCACAGGCAGCACAGCAAGCAGAGGCAGCAAGCACAGACAGCACAGCAAGAACAGGCAGCACAGCAAGCACAGGCAGCAAGCACAGGCAGCACAGCAAGCACAGCAAGCACAGGCAGCAAGCAGAGGCAGCACACCAAGCACAGGCAGCACAGCAAGCACAGGCAGCAAGCACAGGCAGCACAGGCAGCATGCACAGGCGGCGCAGCAAGAACAGGCAGCACAGCAAGCACAGGCAGCACAGCAAGCACAGGCAGCAAGCACAGGCAGCACAGCAAGCACAGGCAGCAAGCACAGGCAGCACAGCAGGCACAGGCAGCACAGCAAGCACAGGCAGCAAGCACAGGCAGCACAGCAAGCACAGGCAGCAAGCACAGGCAGCACAGCAAGCACAGGCAGCAAGCACAGGCAGCACAGCAAGCACAGGCAGCAAGCACAGGCAGCAAGCACAGGCAGCACAGCAAGAACAGGCAGCAAGCACAGGCAGCACAGCAAGCACAGGCAGCAAGCACAGGCAGCACACCAAGCACAGCAAGCACAGGCAGCAAGCACAGGCAGCACAGCAAGCACAGGCAGCAAGCACAGGCAGCACAGCAAGCACAGGCAGCAATCACAGGCAGCACAGCAAGCACAGCAAGCACAGGCAGCAAGCACAGGCAGCACACCAAGCACAGGCAGCACAGAAAGCACAGGCAGCAAGCACAGGCAGCACAGGCAGCATGCACAGGCGGCGCAGCAAGAACAGGCAGCACAGCAAGCACAGGCAGCAAGCACAGGCAGCACAGCAAGCACAGGCAGCAAGCACAGGCAGCACAGCAAGCACAGGCAGCAAGCACAGGCAGCACAGCAGGCACAGGCAGCACAGCAAGAACAGGCAGCAAGCACAGGCAGCACACCAAGCACAGGAAGCACAGCAAGCACAGGCAGCAAGCACAGGCAGCACAGCAAGCACAGGCAGCACAGCAAGCACAGGCAGCAAGCACAGGCAGCAAGCACAGGCAGCACAGCAAGCACAGGCAGCAAGGACAGGCAGCACAGCAAGCACAGGCAGCACAGCAAGCACAAACAGCAAGCACAGGCAGCACAGCAAGCACAGGCAGCAAGCACAGGCAGCACAGCAAGCACAGGCAGCTAGCACAGGCAGCGCAGCAAGCACAGGCAGCACAGCAAGCACAGGATGCACAGCAAGCACAGGCAGCAAGCACAGGCAGCACAGCAAGCACAGGCAGCGCAGCAAGCACAGGCAGCAAGCACAGGTATGCTAGAAACCCGCAAAATAGCTCGACGAGATGTGTTCGTTTTAGCGATTCTGGGGGAAGTGCAGAGGGGTCAAGCTCCGTCCTCTTTCCAACAGGCAAAGCCTGCTCCGATCTTCGGCGAGATTCACTCTCGCATTTGTTTACAATGCTTACTCTTACTGAGACGTAGGTCAATGCACCGGCTGCCGAGGTAAACATATGATCCGCGACTCTCGGCGCCTCCAAAAACAGGTGACACAGCAAAGCACTGTCGTGTGCCACTGTCGAATTACCGCGTGTTATGGGCGAAATCAAATACATCGCTAACAGGCAGCACAGCAAGCACAGGCAGCAAGCACAGGCAGCACAGCAAGCACAGGCAGCTTGCACAGGCAGCATAGCAAGCACAGGCAGCAAGCACAGGCAGCACAGCAAGCACAAGCAGCACAGCAAGCACAGGCAGCAAGCACAGGCAGCACAGCAAGCACAGGCAGCACAACAAGCACAGGCGGCACAGCAAGCACAGCAAGCACAGGCAGCACAGCAAGCACAGGCAGCAAGCACAGGCAGCACAGCAAGCACAGGCAGCAAGCACAGGCAGCACAGCAAGCACAGGCAGCAAGCACAGGCAGCACAGCAAGCACAGGCAGCAAGCACAGGCAGCACAGCAAGCACAGGCAGCAAGCACAGGCAGCACAGGCAGCTTGCACAGGCAGCATAGCAAGCACAGCAAACACAGGCAGCAAGCACAGGCAGCACAACAAGCACAACAAGCACAGGCGGCACAGCAAGCTCAGGCAGCAAGCACAGGTAGCACAGCAAGCACAGGCAGCACATCAAGCACAGGCAGCAAGCGCAGGCAGCACAGCAAGCACAGGCAGCGCAGCAAGCACAGGCAGCACAGCAAGCAGAGGCAGCAAGCACAGACAGCACAGCAAGAACAGGCAGCACAGCAAGCACAGGCAGCAAGCACAGGCAGCACAGCAAGCACAGCAAGCACAGGCAGCAAGCAGAGGCAGCACACCAAGCACAGGCAGCACAGCAAGCACAGGCAGCAAGCACAGGCAGCACAGGCAGCATGCACAGGCGGCGCAGCAAGAACAGGCAGCACAGCAAGCACAGGCAGCACAGCAAGCACAGGCAGCAAGCACAGGCAGCACAGCAAGCACAGGCAGCAAGCACAGGCAGCACAGCAAGCACAGGCAGCAAGCACAGGCAGCACAGCAAGCACAGGCAGCAAGCACAGGCAGCAAGCACAGGCAGCACAGCAAGAACAGGCAGCAAGCACAGGCAGCACAGCAAGCACAGGCAGCAAGCACAGGCAGCACACCAAGCACAGCAAGCACAGGCAGCAAGCACAGGCAGCACAGCAAGCACAGGCAGCAAGCACAGGCAGCACAGCAAGCACAGGCAGCAATCACAGGCAGCACAGCAAGCACAGCAAGCACAGGCAGCAAGCACAGGCAGCACACCAAGCACATTCAGCACAGAAAGCACAGGCAGCAAGCACAGGCAGCACAGGCAGCATGCACAGGCGGCGCAGCAAGAACAGGCAGCACAGCAAGCACAGGCAGCAAGCACAGGCAGCACAGCAAGCACAGGCAGCAAGCACAGGCAGCACAGCAAGCACAGGCAGCAAGCACAGGCAGCACAGCAGGCACAGGCAGCACAGCAAGAACAGGCAGCAAGCACAGGCAGCACACCAAGCACAGGAAGCACAGCAAGCACAGGCAGCAAGCACAGGCAGCATGCACAGGCAGCGCAGCAAGCACAGGCAGCACAGGCAGCACAGGCAGCAAGCACAGGCAGCACAGCAAGCACAGGCAGCAAGGACAGGCAGCACAGCAAGCACAGGCAGCAAGCACAGGCAGCACAGCAAGCACAGGCAGCAAGCACAGGCAGCACAGCAAGAACAGGCAGCAAGCACAGGCAGCACAGCAAGCACAGGCAGCAAGCACAGGCAGCACAGCAAGCACAGGCAGCTTGCACAGGCAGCATAGCAAGCACAGGCAGCATAGCAAGCACAGGCAGCACAGCAAGCACAGGCAGCAAGCACAGGCAGCACAACAAGCACAGGCAGCACACCAAGCACAGCAAGCACAGGCAGCAAGCACAGGCAACACAGCAAGCACAGGCAGCAAGCACAGGCAGCAAGCACAGGTATGCTAGAAACCCGCAAAATAGCTCGACGAGATGTGTTCGTTTTAGCGATTCTGGGGGAAGTGCAGAGGGGTCAAGCTCCGTCCTCTTTCCAACAGGCAAAGCCTGCTCCGATCTTCGGCGAGATTCACTCTCGCATTTGTTTACAATGCTTACTCTTACTGAGACGCAGGTCAATGCACCGGCTGCCGAGGTAAACATATGATCCGCGACTCTCGGCGCCTCCAAAAACAGGTGACACAGCAACGCACTGTCGTGTGCCACTGTCGAATTACCGCGTGTTATGGGCGAAATCAAATACATCGCTAACAGGCAGCACAGCAAGCACAGGCAGCAAGCACAGGCAGCTTGCACAGGCAGCATAGCAAGCACAGGCAGCAAGCACAGGCAGCACAGCAAGCACAAGCAGCACAGCAAGCACAGGCAGCAAGCACAGGCAGCACAGCAAGCACAGGCAGCACAACAAGCACAACAAGCACAGGCGGCACAGCAAGCACTGCAAGCACAGGCAGCAAGCACAGGCAGCACAGCAAGCACAGGCAGCAAGCACAGGCAGCACAGCAAGCACAGGCAGCTTGCACTGGCAGCATAGCAAGCACAGGCAGCAAGCACAGGCAGCACAGCAAGCACAGGCAGCAAGCACAAGCAGCACAGCAAGCACAGGCAGCGCAGCAAGCACAGGCAGCAGAGGCATCTTGCACAGGCAGCATAGCAAGCACAGCAAGCACAGGCAGCAAGCACAGGCAGCAAGCACAGGCAGCACAGCAAGCACAGGCAGCACAACAAGCACAGGCGGCACAGCAAGCACAGCAAACACAGGCAGCAAGCACAGGCAGCACAGCAAGCACAGGCAGCAAGCACAGGCAGCATAGCAAGCACAGGCAGCACAGCAAGCACAGGCAGCAAGCACAGGCAGCACAGGCAGCTTGCACAGGCAGCATAGCAAGCACAGCAAGCACAGGCAGCACAGCAAGCACAAGCAGCACAGCAAGCACAGGCAGCACAGCAAGCACAGGCAGCACAACAAGCACAGGCGGCACAGCAAACACAGGCAGCAAGCACAGGCAGCACAGCAAGCACAGGCAGCAAGCACCGGCAGCACAGCAAGCACAGGCAGCACAGCAAGCACAGGCAGCTTGCACAGGCAGCATAGCAAGCACAGGCAGCAAGCACAGGCAGCACAGCAAGCACAAGCAGCACAGCAAGCACAGGCAGCAAGCACAGGCAGCACAGCAAGCACAGGCAGCACAACAAGCACAGGCGGCACAGCAAGCACAGGCAGCACAGCAAGCACAGGCAGCAAGCACAGGCAGCACAGCAAGCACAGGCAGCAAGCACAGGCAGCACAGCAAGCACAGGCAGCAAGCACAGGCAGCACAGCAAGCACAGGCAGCAAGCACAGGCAGCACAGCAAGCACAGGCAGCAAGCACAGGCAGCACAGGCAGCTTGCACAGGCAGCATAGCAAGCACAGCAAACACAGGCAGCAAGCACAGGCAGCACAACAAGCACAACAAGCACAGGCGGCACAGCAAGCTCAGGCAGCAAGCACAGGTAGCACAGCAAGCACAGGCAGCACATCAAGCACAGGCAGCAAGCGCAGGCAGCACAGCAAGCACAGGCAGCGCAGCAAGCACAGGCAGCACAGCAAGCAGAGGCAGCAAGCACAGACAGCACAGCAAGAACAGGCAGCACAGCAAGCACAGGCAGCAAGCACAGGCAGCAAGCACAGGCAGCTCAGGCAGCACAGCAAGCACAGACAGCTCAGGCAGCACAGCAAGCACAGGCAGCAAGCACAGGCAGCACAGCAAGCACAGGCAGCAAGCACAGGCAGCACAGCAAGCACAGGCAGCAATCACAGGCAGCACAGCAAGCACAGCAAGCACAGGCAGCAAGCACAGGCAGCACACCAAGCACAGGCAGCACAGAAAGCACAGGCAGCAAGCACAGGCAGCACAGGCAGCATGCACAGGCGGCGCAGCAAGAACAGGCAGCACAGCAAGCACAGGCAGCAAGCACAGGCAGCACAGCAAGCACAGGCAGCAAGCACAGGCAGCACAGCAAGCACAGGCAGCAAGCACAGGCAGCACAGCAGGCACAGGCAGCACAGCAAGAACAGGCAGCAAGCACAGGCAGCACACCAAGCACAGGAAGCACAGCAAGCACAGGCAGCAAGCACAGGCAGCATGCACAGGCAGCGCAGCAAGCACAGGCAGCACAGGCAGCACAGGCAGCAAGCACAGGCAGCACAGCAAGCACAGGCAGCAAGGACAGGCAGCACAGCAAGCACAGGCAGCAAGCACAGGCAGCACAGCAAGCACAGGCAGCAAGCACAGGCAGCACAGCAAGAACAGGCAGCAAGCACAGGCAGCACAGCAAGCACAGGCAGCAAGCACAGGCAGCACAGCAAGCACAGGCAGCTTGCACAGGCAGCATAGCAAGCACAGGCAGCATAGCAAGCACAGGCAGCACAGCAAGCACAGGCAGCAAGCACAGGCAGCACAGGCAGCTTGCACAGGCAGCATAGCAAGCACAGCAAGCACAGGCAGCAAGCACAGGCAGCACAGCAAGCACAAGCAGCACAGCAAGCACAGGCAGCACAGCAAGCACAGGCAGCACAACAAGCACAACAAGCACAGGAGGCACAGCAAGCACAGCAAACACAGGCAGCAAGCACAGGCAGCACAGCAAGCACAGGCAGCAAGCACCGGCATCACAGCAAGCACAGGCAGCACAGCAAGCACAGGCAGCTTGCACAGGCAGCATAGCAAGCACAGCAAGCACAGGCAGCAAGCACAGGCAGCACAGCAAGCACGGGCAGCAAGCACAGGCAGCATAGCAAGCACAGGCAGCGCAGCAAGCACAGGCAGCACAGCAAGCACAGGCAGCAAGCACAGGTATGCTAGAAACCCGCAAAATAGCTCGACGAGATGTGTTCGTTTTAGCGATTCTGGGGGAAGTGCAGAGGGGTGAAGTTCCGTCCTCTTTCCAACAGGCAAAGCCTGCTCCGATCTTCGGCGAGATTCACACTCGCATTTGTTTACAATGCTTACTCTTACTGAGACGCAGGTCAATGCACCGGCTGCCGAGGTAAACATATGATCCGCGACACTCGGCGCCTCCAAAAACAGGTGACCCAGCAACGCACTGTCGTGTGCCACTGTCGAATTACCGCGTGTTATGGGCGAAATCAAATACATCGCTAACAGGCAGCACAGCAAGCACAGGCAGCAAGCAAAGGCAGCACAGCAAGCACAGGCAGCAAGCACAGGCAGCACAGCAAGCACAGGCAGCACAACAAGCACAACAAGCACAGGCGGCACAGCAAGCACAGGCAGCAAGCACAGGCAGCACAGCAAGCACAGGCAGCAAGCTCAGGCAGCACAGCAAGCACGGGCAGCAAGCACAGGCAGCACAGCAAGCACGGGCAGCAAGCACAGGCAGCACAACAAGCACAGGCAGCACACCAAGCACAGCAAGCACAGGCAGCAAGCACAGGCAACACAGCAAGCACAGGCAGCAAGCACAGGCAGCAAGCACAGGTATGCTAGAAACCCGCAAAATAGCTCGACGAGATGTGTTCGTTTTAGCGATTCTGGGGGAAGTGCAGAGGGGTCAAGCTCCGTCCTCTTTCCAACAGGCAAAGCCTGCTCCGATCTTCGGCGAGATTCACTCTCGCATTTGTTTACAATGCTTACTCTTACTGAGACGCAGGTCAATGCACCGGCTGCCGAGGTAAACATATGATCCGCGACTCTCGGCGCCTCCAAAAACAGGTGACACAGCAACGCACTGTCGTGTGCCACTGTCGAATTACCGCGTGTTATGGGCGAAATCAAATACATCGCTAACAGGCAGCACAGCAAGCACAGGCAGCAAGCACAGGCAGCTTGCACAGGCAGCATAGCAAGCACAGGCAGCACAGCAAGCACAAGCAGCACAGCAAGCACAGGCAGCAAGCACAGGCAGCACAGCAAGCACAGGCAGCACAACAAGCACAACAAGCACAGGCGGCACAGCAAGCACTGCAAGCACAGGCAGCAAGCACAGGCAGCACAGCAAGCACAGGCAGCACAGCAAGCACAGGCAGCAAGCACAGGCAGCTTGCACTGGCAGCATAGCAAGCACAGCAAGCACAGGCAGCAAGCACAGGCAGCACAGCAAGCACAGGCAGCAAGCACAAGCAGCACAGCAAGCACAGGCAGCGCAGCAAGCACAGGCAGCAGAGGCATCTTGCACAGGCAGCATAGCAAGCACAGCAAGCACAGGCAGCAAGCACAGGCAGCACAGCAAGCACAGGCAGCAAGCACAGGCAGCACAGCAAGCACAGGCAGCACAACAAGCACAACAAGCACAGGCGGCACAGCAAGCACAGCAAACACAGGCAGCAAGCACAGGCAGCACAGCAAGCACAGGCAGCAAGCACAGGCAGCATAGCAAGCACAGGCAGCACAGCAAGCACAGGCAGCAAGCACAGGCAGCACAGGCAGCTTGCACAGGCAGCATAGCAAGCACAGCAAGCACAGGCAGCACAGCAAGCACAAGCAGCACAGCAAGCACAGGCAGCACAACAAGCACAGGCGGCACAGCAAACACAGGCAGCAAGCACAGGCAGCACAGCAAGCATAGGCAGCAAGCACCGGCAGCACAGCAAGCACAGGCAGCACAGCAAGCACAGGCAGCTTGCACAGGCAGCATAGCAAGCACAGCAAGCACAGGCAGCAAGCACAGGCAGCACAGCAAGCACGGGCAGCAAGCACAGGCAGCACAGCAAGCACAGGCAGCGCAGCAAGCACAGGCAGCACAGCAAGCACAGGCAGCAAGCACAGGTATGCTAGAAACCCGCAAAATAGCTCGACGAGATGTGTTCGTTTTAGCGATTCTGGGGGAAGTGCAGAGGGGTCAAGTTCCGTCCTCTTTCCAACAGGCAAAGCCTGCTCCGATCTTCGGCGAGATTCACACTCGCATTTGTTTACAATGCTTACTCTTACTGAGACGCAGGTCAATGCACCGGCTGCCGAGGTAAACATATGATCCGCGACTCTCGGCGCCTCCAAAAACAGGTGACCCAGCAACGCACTGTCGTGTGCCACTGTCGAATTACCGCGTGTTATGGGCGAAATCAAATACATCGCTAACAGGCAGCACAGCAAGCACAGGCAGCAAGCAAAGGCAGCACAGCAAGCACAGGCAGCAAGCACAGGCAGCACAGCAAGCACAGGCAGCACAACAAGCACAACAAGCACAGGCGGCACAGCAAGCACAGGCAGCAAGCACAGGCAGCACAGCAAGCACAGGCAGCAAGCTCAGGCAGCACAGCAAGCACGGGCAGCAAGCACAGGCAGCACAACAAGCACAGGCAGCACACCAAGCACAGCAAGCACAGGCAGCAAGCACAGGCAACACAGCAAGCACAGGCAGCAAGCACAGGCAGCAAGCACAGGTATGCTAGAAACCCGCAAAATAGCTCGACGAGATGTGTTCGTTTTAGCGATTCTGGGGGAAGTGCAGAGGGGTCAAGCTCCGTCCTGTTTCCAACAGGCAAAGCCTGCTCCGATCTTCGGCGAGATTCACTCTCGCATTTGTTTACAATGCTTACTCTTACTGAGACGCAGGTCAATGCACCGGCTGCCGAGGTAAACATATGATCCGCGACTCTCGGCGCCTCCAAAAACAGGTGACCCAGCAACGCACTGTCGTGTGCCACTGTCGAATTACCGCGTGTTATGGGCGAAATCAAATACATCGCTAACAGGCAGCACAGCAAGCACAGGCAGCAAGCAAAGGCAGCACAGCAAGCACAGGCAGCAAGCACAGGCAGCACAACAAGCACAGGCGGCACAGCAAACACAGGCAGCAAGCACAGGCAGCACAGCAAGCATAGGCAGCAAGCACCGGCAGCACAGCAAGCACAGGCAGCACAGCAAGCACAGGCAGCAAGCACAGGCAGCACAGCAAGCACAGGCAGCAAGCACAGGCAGCATAGCAAGCACAGCAAGCACAGGCAGCAAGCACAGGCAGCACAGCAAGCACAGGCAGCAAGCACAGGCAGCACAGCAAGCACAGGCAGCAAGCACAGGCAGCACAGCAAGCACAGGCAGCATAGCAAGCACAGCAAGCACAGGCAGCAAGCACAGGCAGCACAGCAAGCACAGGCAGCAAGCACAGGCAGCACAGCAAGTACAGGCAGCACAGCAAGCACAGGCAGCACAGCAAGTACAGCAAGCACAGACAGCAAGCACAGGCAGCACAGCATGCACAGGCAGCAAAGCAAGCACAGGCAGCAACCAAGCACAGGCAGCAAGCACAAGCAGCACAGCAAGCACAGGCAGCACAGCAAGCACAGGCAGCAAGCACAGGCAGCACAGCAAGCACAGGCAGCAAGCACACGCATCACAGTAAGCACAGGCAGCAAGCACAGGCAGAACAGCAAGCACAGTAAGCACAGGCAGCTTGCACAGGCAGCATAGCAAGCACAGGCAGCACAGCAAGCACAGGAAGCAAGCACAGGCAGCAAGCGCAGGCAGCACAGCAAGCACAGCAAGGACAGGCAGCAAGCACAGGCAGCACAGCAAGCACAGGCAGCAAGCACAGGCAGCAGAAGCAGCACAGCAAGCACAGGCAGCACAGCAAGCACAGGCAGCAAGCACAGGCAGCACAGCAAGCACAGGCAGCAAGCACAGGAAGCTCAGGCAGCACAGCAAGCACAGGCAGCACAGGCAGCAAGCACAGGCAGCACAGCAAGCACAGGCAGCACAGCAAGCACAGGCAGCAAGCACAGGCAGCAAGCACAGGCAGCACAACAAGCACAGGCAGCACAGCAAGCACAGGCAGCACAGCAAGTACAGCAAGCACAGACAGCAAGCACAGGCAGCACAGCATGCACAGGCAGCAAGCACAGGCAACACAGTAAGCACAGGCAGCAAGCACAGGCATGTTAGAAACCCGCAAAATAGCTCGACGAGATGTGTTCGTTTTAGCGATTCTGGGGGAAGTGCAGAGGGGTCAAGCTCCGTCCTCTTTCCAACAGGCAAAGCCTGGTCCGATCTTCGGCGAGATTCACTCTCGCATTTCTTTACAATGCTTACTCTTACTGAGACGCAGGTCAATGCACCGCCCGCCGAGGTAAACATATGATCCGCGACTCTCGGCGCCTCCAAAAACAGGTGACACAGCAACGCACTGTCGTGTGCCACTGTCGAATTACCGCGTGTTATGGGCGAAATCAAATACATCGCTAACAGGCAGCACAGCAAGCACAGGCAGCACAACAAGCACAACAAGCACAGGCGGCGCAGCAAGCACAGCAAGCACAGGCAGCAAGCACAGGCAGCAAGCACAGGCAGCACAGCAAGCACAGGCAGCTTGCACAGGCAGCATAGCAAGCACAGCAAGCACAGGCAGCAAGCACAGGCAGCACAGCAAGCACAGGCAGCAAGCAGAAGCAGCACAGCAAGCACAGGCAGCGCAGCAAGCACAGGCAGCACAGGCATCTTGCACAGGCAGCATAGCAAGCACAGCAAGCACAGGCAGCAAGCACAGGCAGCACAGCAAGCACAGGCAGCACAGCAAGCACAGGCAGCAAGCACAGGCAGCACAGCAAGCACAGGCAGCACAACAAGCCCAACAAGCACAGGCAGCACAGCAAGCACAGGCAGCAAGCAAAGGCAGCACAGCAAGCGCAGGCAGCAAGCACAGGTATGCTAGAAACCCGCAAATTAGCTCAACGAGATGTGTTCGTTTTAGCGATTCTGGGGGAAGTGCAGAGGGGTCAAGCTCCGTCCTCTTTCCAACAGGCAAAGCCTGCTCCGATCTTCGGCGAGATTCACTCTCGCATTTCTTTACAATGCTTACTCTTACTGAGACGCAGGTCAATGCACCGGCCGCCGAGGTAAACATATGATCCGCGACTCTCGGCGCCTCCAAAAACGGGTGACACAGCAACGCACTGTCGTGTGCCACTGTCGAATTACCGCGTGTTATGGGCGAAATCAAATGCATCGCTAACAGGCAGCACAGCAAGCACAGGCAGCACAGCAAGCACAGGCAGCATAGCAAGCACAGCAAGCACAGGCAGCAAGCACAGGCAGCACAGCAAGCACAGGCAGCAAGCACAGGCAGCACAGCAAGCACAGGCAGCAAGCACAGGCAGCACAGAAAGCACAGGCAGCACAGGCAGCAAGCACAGGCAGCAAGCACAGGCAGCACAGGCAGCACAGCAAGCACAGGCAGCAAGCACTGGCAGCACAGCAAGCACAGGCAGCACAGCACAGGCAGCACAGCAAGCACAGGCATCTTGCACAGGCAGCACAGCAAGCACAGGCAGCAAGCACAGGCAGCAAGCACAGGCAGCACAGCAAGCACAGGCAGCAAGCACAGGCAGCACAGCAAGCACAGGCAGCAAGCACAGGCAGCACAGCACAGGCAGCAAGCACAGGCAGCACAGCAAGCAAAGGCAGCAAGCACAGGCAGCACAGCAAGTACAGGCAGCACAGCAAGCACAGGCAGCACAGCAAGTACAGCAAGCACAGGCAGCACAGCATGCACAGGCAGCAAGCACAGGCAGCAAAGCAAGCACAGGCAGCAAGCAAGCACAGGCAGCAAGCACAGGCAGCACAGCAAGCACAGGCAGCACAGCAAGCACAGGCAGCAAGCACAGGCAGCACAGCAAGCACAGGTAGCAAGCACACGCATCACAGTAAGCACAGGCAGCAAGCACAGGCAGAACAGCAAGCACAGTAAGCACAGGCAGAACAGCAAGCACAGTAAGCACAGGCAGCTTGCACAGGCAGCATAGCAAGCACAGGCAGCACAGCAAGCACAGGCAGCAAGCACAGGCAGCAAGCGCAGGCAGCACAGCAAGCACAGCAAGGACAGGCAGCAAGCACAGGCAGCAGAGCAAGCACAGGCAGCAAGCACAGGCAGCACAGCAAGCACAGGCAGCAAGCACAGGCAGCACAGCAAGCACAGGCAGCAAGCACAGGAAGCTCAGGCAGCACAGCAAGCACAGGCAGCACAGGCAGCAAGCACAGGCAGCACAGCAAGCACAGGCAGCGCAGCAAGCACAGGCAGCAAGCACAGGCAGCAAGCACAGGCAGCACAACAAGCACAGGCAGCACAGCAAGCACAGGCAGCAGAGCAAGTACAGCAAGCACAGACAGCAAGCACAGGCAGCACAGCATGCACAGGCAGCAAGCACAGGCAGCACAGCAAGCACAGGCAGCAAGCACAGGCAACACAGTAAGCACAGGCAGCAAGCACAGGCATGTTAGAAACCCGCAAAATAGCTCGACGAGATGTGTTCCTTTTAGCGATTCTGGGGGAAGTGCAGAGGGGTCAAGCTCCGTCCTCTTTCCAACAGGCAAAGCCTGGTCCGATCTTCGGCGAGATTCACTCTCGCATTTCTTTACAATTCTTACTCTTACTGAGACGCAGGTCAATGCACCGGCCGCCGAGGTAAACATATGATCCGCGACTCTCGGCGCCTCCAAAAACAGGTGACACAGCAACGCACTGTCGTGTGCCACTGTCGAATTACCGCGTGTTATGGGCGAAATCAAATGCATCGCTAACAGGCAGCACAGCAAGCACAGGCATCTTGCACAGGCAGCATAGCAAGCACAGCAAGCACAGGTAGCAAGCACAGGCAGCAAGCACAGGCAGCTAGCACAGGCAGCACAGCAAGCACAGGCAGCAAGCACAGGCAGCACAGCAAGCACAGGCAGCAAGCACAGGCAGCACAGCAAGCACAGGTAGCAAGCACAGGCAGCAAGCACAGGCAGCACAGCAAGCACAGGCAGCAAGCACAGGCAGCAAGCACAGGCAGCACAGCAAGCACAGGCAGCACAGCACAGGCAGCAAGCACAGGCAGCACAGCAAGCACAGGCAGCACAGCACAGGCAGCAAGCACAGGCAGCACAGCAAGCACAGGCAGCAAGCACAGGCATCTTGCACAGGCAGCATGGCAAGCACAGCAAGCACAGGCAGCAAGCACAGGCAGCACAGCAAGCACAGGCAGCAAGCACAGGCAGCACAGCAAGCACAGGCAGCAAGCACAGGCAGCACAGCAAGCACAGGTAGCAAGCACAGGCATCACAGCAAGCACAGGCAGCTAGCACAGGCATGTTAGAAACCCGCAAAATAGCTCGACGAGATGTGTTCGTTTTAGCGATTCTGGGGGAAGTGCAGAGGGGTCAGGCTCCGTCCTCTTTCCAACAGGCAAAGCCTGCTCCGATCTTCGGCGAGATTCAATCTCGCATTTGTTTACAATGCTTACTCTTACTGAGATGCAGGTCAATGCACCGGCCGCCGAGGTGAACATATGATCCGCGACTCTCGGCGCCTCCAAAAACAGGTGACACAGCAACGCACTGTCGTGTGCCACTGTCGAATTACCGCGTGTTATGGGCGAAATCAAATGCATCGCTAACAGGCAGCACAGCAAGCTCAGGCAGCACAGCAAGCACAGGCAGCTTGCACAGGCAGCACAGCAAGCACAGGCAGCAAGCACAGGCAGCACAGCAAGCACAGGCAGCTCAGCAAGCACAGGCAGCTTGCACAGGCAGCACAGCAAGCACAGGCAGCAAGCACAGGCAGCACAGCAAGCACAGGCAGCACGCACAGGCAGCACACCAAGTACAGGCAGCAAGCACAGGCAGCGCAGCAAGCACAGGCAGCACAGCAAGCACAGGCAGCAAGCACAGGCAGTAAGCACAGGCAGCACAGCAAGTACAGCAAGCACAGGCAGCAAGCACAGGCAGCAAGCACAGGCAGCAAGCACAGGCAGCACAGCAAGCACAGGCAGCAAGCACAGGCAACACAGTAAGCACAGCAAGCACAAACAGCAAGCACAGGCGGCACAGCAAGCACAGGCGAGCAAGGCAAGCACAGGCAGCACAGCAACCACAGGCAGCAAGCACAGGCAGCACAGCAAGCACAGGCATCTTGCACAGGCAGCATAGCAAGCACTGCAAGCACAGGCAGCACAGCATGCACAGGCAGCACAGCAAGCACAGGCAGCAAGCACAGGCAGCAAGCACAGGCAGCACAGGCAGCTTGCACAGGCAGCATAGCAAGCACAGCAAGCACAGGCAGCAATCACAGGCAGCACAGCAAGCACAGGCAGCAAGCACAGGCAGCACAGCAAGCACAGGCAGCACAGCATGCACAGGCAGCACAGCAAGCACAGGCAGCAAGCACAGGCAGCACAGCAAGCACAGGCAGCAAGCACAGGCAGCAAGCACAGGCAGCAAGCACAGGCAGCTTGCACAGGCAGCATAGCAAGCACAGCAAGCACAGGCAGCACAACAAGCACAGGCAGCGCAGCAAGCACAGGCAGCAAGCACAGGCAGCATGCACAGGCAACACAGCAAGCACAGGCAGCACAGCACAGGCAGCTTGCACAGGCAACATAGCAAGCACAGGCAGCAAGCACAGGCAGCACAACAAGCACAGGCAGCGCAGCAAGCACAGGCAGCAAGCACAGGCAGCATGCACAGGCAACACAGCAAGCACAGGCAGCAAGCACAGGCAACACAGCAAGCACAGGCAGCAAGCACACTCAGCACAGCAAGCACAGGCAGCAAGCACAGGCAGCACAACAAGCACAGGCAGCAAGCACAGGCAGCACAGCAAGCACAGGCAGCAAGCACAGGCAGCACAGCAAGCACAGGCAGCACAGCAAGCACAGGCAGCAAGCACAGGCAGCACAGCAAGCACAGGCAACAAGCACAGGCAGCAAGCACAGGCAGCAAGCACAGGCATCACAGCAAGCACAGGCAGCAAGCACAGGTATGCTAGAAACCAGCAAAATAGCTCGACGAGAAGTGTTCGTTTTAGCGATTCTGGGGGAAGTGCAGAGGGGTCAAGCTCCGTCCTGTTTCCAACAGGCAAAGCCTGCTCCGATCTTCGGCGAGATTCACTCTCGCATTTGTTTACAATTCTTACTCTTACTGAGACGCAGGTCAATGCACCGGCCGCCGAGGTAAACATATGATCCGCGACTCTCGGCGCCTCCAAAAACAGGTGACACAGCAACGCACTGTCGTGTGCCACTGTCGAATTACCGCGTGTTATGGGCGAAATCAAATGCATCGCTAACAGGCAGCACAGCAAGCACAGGCATCTTGCACAGGCAGCATAGCAAGCACAGCAAGCACAGGTAGCAAGCACAGGCAGCAAGCACAGGCAGCTAGCACAGGCAGCACAGCAAGCACAGGCAGCAAGCACAGGCAGCACAGCAAGCACAGGCAGCAAGCACAGGCAGCACAGCAAGCACAGGTAGCAAGCACAGGCAGCAAGCACAGGCAGCACAGCAAGCACAGGCAGCAAGCACAGGCAGCAAGCACAGGCAGCACAGCAAGCACAGGCAGCACAGCACAGGCAGCAAGCACAGGCAGCACAGCAAGCACAGGCAGCACAGCACAGGCAGCAAGCACAGGCAGCACAGCAAGCACAGGCAGCAAGCACAGGCATCTTGCACAGGCAGCATGGCAAGCACAGCAAGCACAGGCAGCAAGCACAGGCAGCACAGCAAGCACAGGCAGCAAGCACAGGCAGCACAGCAAGCACAGGCAGCAAGCACAGGCAGCACAGCAAGCACAGGTAGCAAGCACAGGCATCACAGCAAGCACAGGCAGCTAGCACAGGCATGTTAGAAACCCGCAAAATAGCTCGACGAGATGTGTTCGTTTTAGCGATTCTGGGGGAAATGCAGAGGGGTCAGGCTCCGTCCTCTTTCCAACAGGCAAAGCCTGCTCCGATCTTCGGCGAGATTCAATCTCGCATTTGTTTACAATGCTTACTCTTACTGAGATGCAGGTCAATGCACCGGCCGCCGAGGTGAACATATGATCCGCGACTCTCGGCGCCTCCAAAAACAGGTGACACAGCAACGCACTGTCGTGTGCCACTGTCGAATTACCGCGTGTTATGGGCGAAATCAAATGCATCGCTAACAGGCAGCACAGCAAGCTCAGGCAGCACAGCAAGCACAGGCAGCTTGCACAGGCAGCACAGCAAGCACAGGCAGCAAGCACAGGCAGCACAGCAAGCACAGGCAGCTCAGCAAGCACAGGCAGCTTGCACAGGCAGCACAGCAAGCACAGGCAGCAAGCACAGGCAGCACAGCAAGCACAGGCAGCACGCACAGGCAGCACACCAAGTACAGGCAGCAAGCACAGGCAGCGCAGCAAGCACAGGCAGCACAGCAAGCACAGGCAGCAAGCACAGGCAGTAAGCACAGGCAGCACAGCAAGTACAGCAAGCACAGGCAGCAAGCACAGGCAGCAAGCACAGGCAGCAAGCACAGGCAGCACAGCAAGCACAGGCAGCAAGCACAGGCAACACAGTAAGCACAGCAAGCACAAACAGCAAGCACAGGCGGCACAGCAAGCACAGGCGAGCAAGGCAAGCACAGGCAGCACAGCAACCACAGGCAGCAAGCACAGGCAGCACAGCAAGCACAGGCATCTTGCACAGGCAGCATAGCAAGCACTGCAAGCACAGGCAGCACAGCATGCACAGGCAGCACAGCAAGCACAGGCAGCAAGCACAGGCAGCAAGCACAGGCAGCACAGGCAGCTTGCACAGGCAGCATAGCAAGCACAGCAAGCACAGGCAGCAATCACAGGCAGCACAGCAAGCACAGGCAGCAAGCACAGGCAGCACAGCAAGCACAGGCAGCACAGCATGCACAGGCAGCACAGCAAGCACAGGCAGCAAGCACAGGCAGCACAGCAAGCACAGGCAGCAAGCACAGGCAGCAAGCACAGGCAGCAAGCACAGGCAGCAAGCACAGGCAGCTTGCACAGGCAGCATAGCAAGCACAGCAAGCACAGGCAGCACAACAAGCACAGGCAGCGCAGCAAGCACAGGCAGCAAGCACAGGCAGCATGCACAGGCAACACAGCAAGCACAGGCAGCACAGCACAGGCAGCTTGCACAGGCAACATAGCAAGCACAGGCAGCAAGCACAGGCAGCACAACAAGCACAGGCAGCGCAGCAAGCACAGGCAGCAAGCACAGGCAGCATGCACAGGCAACACAGCAAGCACAGGCAGCAAGCACAGGCAACACAGCAAGCACAGGCAGCAAGCACACTCAGCACAGCAAGCACAGGCAGCAAGCACAGGCAGCACAACAAGCACAGGCAGCAAGCACAGGCAGCACAGCAAGCACAGGCAGCAAGCACAGGCAGCACAGCAAGCACAGGCAGCACAGCAAGCACAGGCAGCAAGCACAGGCAGCACAGCAAGCACAGGCAACAAGCACAGGCAGCAAGCACAGGCAGCAAGCACAGGCATCACAGCAAGCACAGGCAGCAAGCACAGGTATGCTAGAAACCAGCAAAATAGCTCGACGAGAAGTGTTCGTTTTAGCGATTCTGGGGGAAGTGCAGAGGGGTCAAGCTCCGTCCTGTTTCCAACAGGCAAAGCCTGCTCCGATCTTCGGCGAGATTCACTCTCGCATTTGTTTACAATGTTTACACTTACTGAGACGCAGGTCAATGCACCGGCCGCCGAGGTAAACATATGATCCGCGACTCTCGGCGCCTCCAAAAACAGGTGACACAGCAACGCACTGTCGTGTGCCACTGTCGAATTACCGCGTGTTATGGGCAAAATCAAATGCATCGCTAACAGGCAGCACAGCAAGCACAGGCAGCAAGCACAGGCAGCACAGCAAGCACAGGCAGCACAGCAAGCACAAACAGCAAGCACAGGCAGCACAGCAAGCACTGGCAGCACAGCAAGCACAGGCAGCAAGCACAGGCAGCAAGCACAGGCATCAAGCACAGGCAGCAAGCACAGGCATGTTAGAAACCCGCAAAATAGCTCGACGAGATGTGTTCGTTTTAGCGATTCTGGGGGAAGTGCAGAGGGGTCAAGCTCCGTCCTGTTTCGAACAGGCAAAGCCTGCTCCGATCTTCGGCGAGATTCACTCTCGCATTTGTTTACAATGTTTACTCTTACTGAGACGCAGGTCAATGCACCGGCCGCCGAGGTAAACATATGATCCGCGACTCTCGGCGCCTCCAAAAACAGGTGACACAGCAACGCACTGTCGTGTGCCACTGTCGAATTACCGCGTGTTATGGGCAAAATCAAATGCATCGCTAACAGGCAGCACAGCAAGCACAGGCAGCAAGCACAGGCAGCACAGCAAGCACAGGCAGCACAGCAAGCACAAACAGCAAGCACAGGCAGCACAGCAAGCACTGGCAGCACAGCAAGCACAGGCAGCAAGCACAGGCAGCACAGCAAGCACAGGCAGCAAGCACAGGCAGCAAGCACAGGCATGTTAGAAACCCGCAAAATAGCTCGACGAGATGTGTTCGTTTTAGCGATTCTGGGGGAAGTGCAGAGGGGTCAAGCTCCGTCCTCTTTCCAACAGGCAAAGCCTGCTCCGATCTTCGGCGAGATTCACTCTCGCATTTGTTTAAAATGATTACTCTTACTGAGACGCAGGTCAATGCACCGGCCGCCGAGGTAAACATATGATCCGCGACTCTCGGCACCTCCAAAAACAGGTGACACAGCAACGCACTGTCGAATTACCGCGTATTATGGGCGAAATCAAATGCATCGCTAACAGGCAGCACAGCAAGCACAGGCAGCAAGCACCGGCAGCACAGCAAGCACAGGCAGCAAGCACAGGCAGCACAGCAAGCACAGGCAGCACAGCAAGCACAGGCAGCAAGCACACGCATCACACCAAGCACAGGCAGCACAGCAAGCACAGGCAACACAGTAAGCACAGGCAGCAAGCAAAGGCAGCACAGCAAGCACAGGCAGCACAGCAAGCACAGTAAGCACAGGCAGCTTGCACAGGCAGCATAGCAAGCACAGGCAGCACAGCAAGCACAGGCAGCAAGCACAGGCAGCAAGCGCAGGCAGCACAGCAAGCACAGCAAGCACAGGCAGCACAGCAAGCACAGGCAGTAAGCACAGGCAGCACAGCAAGGACAGGAAGCACAGCAAGCACAGTAAGCACAGGCAGCTTGCACAGGCAGCATAGCAAGCACAGGCAGCACAGCAAGCACAGGCAGCAAGCACAGGCAGCAAGCGCAGGCAGCACAGCAAGCACAGGCAGCACAGGCAGCAAGCACAGGCAGCACAGCAAGCACAGGCAGCAAGCACAGGCAGCACAACAAGCACAACAAGCACAGGCGGCACAGCAAGCACAGGCAGCAAGCACAGGCAGCACAGCAAGCACAGGCAGCATGCACAGGCAGCGCAGCAAGCACAGGCAGCAAGCACAGGCAGCACAGCAAGCACAGGCAGCGCAGCAAGCACTGGCAGCAAGCACAGGCAGCACAGCAAGCACAGGCAGCAAGCACAGGCAGCACAGCAAGCACAGGCAGCAAGCATAGGCAGCAAGCACAGGCAGCAAGCACAGGCATCACAGCAAGCACAGGCAGCGCAGCAAGCACTGGCAGCAAGCACAGGCAGCACAGCAAGCACAGGCAGCAAGCACAGGCAGCACAGCAAGCACAGGCAGCAAGCATAGGCAGCAAGCAAAGGCAGCAAGCACAGGCAGCACAGCAAGCACAGGCAGCACAGCAAGCACAGGCAGCAGAGCAAGCACAGGCAGCAAGCACAGGCAGCACAGCAAGCACAGACAGCAAGCACAGGCAGCACAGCAAGCACAGGCAGCAAGCACAGGAAGCTCAGGCAGCACAGCAAGCACAGGCAGCACAGGCAGCAAGCACAGGCAGCACAGCAAGCACAGGCAGCGCAGCAAGCACAGGCAGCACAGCAAGCACAGGCAGCAAGCACGGGCAACACAGTAAGCACAGGCAGCAAGCAAAGGCAGGAAGCACAGGCATGTTAGAAACCCGCAAAATAGCTCGACGAGATGTGTTCGTTTTAGCGATTCTGGGGGAAGTGCAGAGGGGTCAAGCACCGTCCTCTTTCCAACAGGCAAAGCCTGCTCCGATCTTCGGCGAGATTCACTCTCGCATTTCTTTACAATGCTTATTCTTACTGAGACGCAGGTCAATGCACCGGCCGCCGAGGTAAACATATGATCCGCGACTCTCGGCGCCTCCAAAAACAGGTGACACAGCAACGCACTGTCGTGTGCCACTGTCGAATTACCGCGTGTTATGCGCGAAATCAAATGCATCGCTAACAGGCAGCACAGCAAGCACAGGCAGCACAGCAAGCACAGGCAGCACAGCACAGGCAGCTTGCACAGGCAGCATAGCAAGCACAGGCAGCAAGCACAGGCAGCACAACAAGCACAGGCAGCGCAGCAAGCACAGGCAGCAAGCACAGGCAGCAAGCACAGGCAACACAGCAAGCACAGGCAGCAAGCACAGGCAACACAGCAAGCACAGGCAGCAAACACACTCAGCACAGCAAGCACAGGCAGCAAGCACAGGCAGCACAACAAGCACAGGCAGCAAGCACAGGCAGAACAGCAAGCACAGGCAGCAAGCACAGGCAGCACAGCAAGCACAGGCAGCACAGCAAGCACAGGCAGCAAGCACAGGCAGCACAGCAAGCACAGGCAGCACACCAAGCACACGCAGCAAGCACAGGCAGCACAGCAAGCACAGGCAGCACAACAAGCACAGGCAGCAAGCACAGGCAGCAAGCACAGGCAGCAAGCACAGGCAGCACAGCAAGCACAGGCAGCACAGCAAGCACAGGCAGCACAGCACAGGCAGCTTGCACAGGCAACATAGCAAGCACAGGCAGCAAGCACAGGCAGCACAACAAGCACAGGCAGCGCAGCAAGCACAGGCAGCAAGCACAGGCAGCATGCACAGGCAACACAGCAAGCACAGGCAGCAAGCACAGGCAACACAGCAAGCACAGGCAGCAAGCACACTCAGCACAGCAAGCACAGGCAGCACAACAAGCACAGGCAGCAAGCACAGGCAGCACAGCAAGCACAGGCAGCAAGCACAGGCAGCACAGCAAGCACAGGCAGCACAGCAAGCACAGGCAGCAAGCACAGGCAGCACAGCAAGCACAGGCAACAAGCACAGGCAGCAAGCACAGGCAGCAAGCACAGGCATCACAGCAAGCACAGGCAGCAAGCACAGGTATGCTAGAAACCTGCAAAATAGCTCGACGAGAAGTGTTCGTTTTAGCGATTCTGGGGGAAGTGCAGAGGGGTCAAGCTCCGTCCTGTTTCCAACAGGCAAAGCCTGCTCCGATCTTCGGCGAGATTCACTCTCGCATTTGTTTACAATGTTTACACTTACTGAGACGCAGGTCAATGCACCGGCCGCCGAGGTAAACATATGATCCGCGACTCTCGGCGCCTCCAAAAACAGGTGACACAGCAACGCACTGTCGTGTGCCACTGTCGAATTACCGCGTGTTATGGGCAAAATCAAATGCATCGCTAACAGGCAGCACAGCAAGCACAGGCAGCAAGCACAGGCAGCACAGCAAGCACAGGCAGCACAGCAAGCACAAACAGCAAGCACAGGCAGCACAGCAAGCACTGGCAGCACAGCAAGCACAGGCAGCAAGCACAGGCAGCAAGCACAGGCATCAACCACAGGCAGCAAGCACAGGCATGTTAGAAACCCGCAAAATAGCTCGACGAGATGTGTTCGTTTTAGCGATTCTGGGGGAAGTGCAGAGGGGTCAAGCTCCGTCCTGTTTCCAACAGGCAAAGCCTGCTCCGATCTTCGGCGAGATTCACTCTCGCATTTGTTTACAATGTTTACTCTTACTGAGACGCAGGTCAATGCACCGGCCGCCGAGGTAAACATATGATCCGCGACTCTCGGCGCCTCCAAAAACAGGTGACACAGCAACGCACTGTCGTGTGCCACTGTCGAATTACCGCGTGTTATGGGCAAAATCAAATGCATCGCTAACAGGCAGCACAGCAAGCACAGGCAGCAAGCACAGGCAGCACAGCAAGCACAGGCAGCACAGCAAGCACAAACAGCAAGCACAGGCAGCACAGCAAGCACTGGCAGCACAGCAAGCACAGGCAGCAAGCACAGGCAGCACAGCAAGCACAGGCAGCAAGCACAGGCAGCAAGCACAGGCATGTTAGAAACCCGCAAAATAGCTCGACGAGATGTGTTCGTTTTAGCGATTCTGGGGGAAGTGCAGAGGGGTCAAGCTCCGTCCTCTTTCCAACAGGCAAAGCCTGCTCCGATCTTCGGCGAGATTCACTCTCGCATTTGTTTAAAATGATTACTCTTACTGAGACGCAGGTCAATGCACCGGCCGCCGAGGTAAACATATGATCCGCGACTCTCGGCGCCTCCAAAAACAGGTGACACAGCAACGCACTGTCGAATTACCGCGTATTATGGGCGAAATCAAATGCATCGCTAACAGGCAGCACAGCAAGCACAGGCAGCAAGCACCGGCAGCACAGCAAGCACAGGCAGCAAGCACAGGCAGCACAGCAAGCACAGGCAGCAAGCACACGCATCACACCAAGCACAGGCAGCACAGCAAGCACAGGCAACACAGTAAGCACAGGCAGCAAGCAAAGGCAGCACAGCAAGCACAGGCAGCACAGCAAGCACAGTAAGCACAGGCAGCTTGCACAGGCAGCATAGCAAGCACAGGCAGCACAGCAAGCACAGGCAGCAAGCACAGGCAGCAAGCGCAGGCAGCACAGCAAGCACAGCAAGCACAGGCAGCACAGCAAGCACAGGCAGCACAGCAAGGACAGGAAGCACAGCAAGCACAGTAAGCACAGGCAGCTTGCACAGGCAGCATAGCAAGCACAGGCAGCACAGCAAGCACAGGCAGCAAGCGCAGGCAGCACAGCAAGCACAGCAAGCACAGGCAGCACAGGCAGCAAGCACAGGCAGCACAGCAAGCACAGGCAGCAAGCACAGGCAGCACAACAAGCACAACAAGCACAGGCGGCACAGCAAGCACAGGCAGCAAGCACAGGCAGCACAGCAAGCACAGGCAGCATGCACAGGCAGCGCAGCAAGCACAGGCAGCAAGCACAGGCAGCAAGCACAGGCAGCACAGCAAGCACAGGCAGCGCAGCAAGCACTGGCAGCAAGCACAGGCAGCACAGCAAGCACAGGCAGCAAGCACAGGCAGCACAGCAAGCACAGGCAGCAAGCATAGGCAGCAAGCACAGGCAGCAAGCACAGGCATCACAGCAAGCACAGGCAGCGCAGCAAGCACTGGCAGCAAGCACAGGCAGCACAGCAAGCACAGGCAGCAAGCACAGGCAGCACAGCAAGCACAGTCAGCAAGCATAGGCAGCAAGCACAGGCAGCAAGCACAGGCAGCACAGCAAGCACAGGCAGCACAGCAAGCACAGGCAGCAGAGCAAGCACAGGCAGCAAGCACAGGCAGCACAGCAAGCACAGACAGCAAGCACAGGCAGCACAGCAAGCACAGGCAGCAAGCACAGGAAGCTCAGGCAGCACAGCAAGCACAGGCAGCACAGGCAGCAAGCACAGGCAGCACAGCAAGCACAGGCAGCGCAGCAAGCACAGGCAGCAAGCACAGGCAGCACAACAAGCACAGGCAGCACAGCAAGCACAGGCAGCACAGCAAGTACAGCAAGCACAGACAACAAGCACAGGCAGCACAGCATGCACAGGCAGCAAGCACAGGCAGCACAGCAAGCACAGGCAGCAAGCACGGGCAACACAGTAAGCACAGGCAGCAAGCACAGGCATGTTAGAAACCCGCAAAATAGCTCGACGAGATGTGTTCGTTTTAGCGATTCTGGGGGAAGTGCAGAGGGGTCAAGCACCGTCCTCTTTCCAACAGGCAAAGCCTGCTCCGATCTTCGGCGAGATTCACTCTCGCATTTGTTTACAATGTTTACACTTACTGAGACGCAGGTCAATGCACCGGCCGCCGAGGTAAACATATGATCCGCGACTCTCGGCGCCTCCAAAAACAGGTGACACAGCAACGCACTGTCGTGTGCCACTGTCGAATTACCGCGTGTTATGGGCAAAATCAAATGCATCGCTAACAGACAGCACAGCAAGCACAGGCAGCAAGCACAGGCAGCACAGCAAGCACAGGCAGCACAGCAAGCACAAACAGCAAGCACAGGCAGCACAGCAAGCACTGGCAGCACAGCAAGCACAGGCAGCAAGCACAGGCAGCAAGCACAGGCATCAAGCACAGGCAGCAAGCACAGGCATGTTAGAAACCCGCAAAATAGCTCGACGAGATGTGTTCGTTTTAGCGATTCTGGGGGAAGTGCAGAGGGGTTAAGCTCCGTCCTGTTTCCAACAGGCAAAGCCTGCTCCGATCTTCGGCGAGATTCACTCTCGCATTTGTTTACAATGTTTACTCTTACTGAGACGCAGGTCAATGCACCGGCCGCCGAGGTAAACATATGATCCGCGACTCTCGGCGCCTCCAAAAACAGGTGACACAGCAACGCACTGTCGTGTGCCACTGTCGAATTACCGCGTGTTATGGGCAAAATCAAATGCATCGCTAACAGGCAGCACAGCAAGCACAGGCAGCAAGCACAGGCAGCACAGCAAGCACAAACAGCAAGCACAGGCAGCACAGCAAGCACAGGCAACACAGTAAGCACAGGCAGCAAGCAAAGGCAGCACAGCAAGCACAGGCAGCACAGCAAGCACAGTAAGCACAGGCAGCTTGCACAGGCAGCATAGCAAGCACAGGCAGCACAGCAAGCACAGGCAGCAAGCACAGGCAGCAAGCGCAGGCAGCACAGCAAGCACAGCAAGCACAGGCAGCACAGCAAGCACAGGCAGCACAGCAAGGACAGGAAGCACAGCAAGCACAGTAAGCACAGGCAGCTTGCACAGGCAGCATAGCAAGCACAGGCAGCACAGCAAGCACAGGCAGCAAGCACAGGCAGCAAGCGCAGGCAGCACAGCAAGCACAGCAAGCACAGGCAGCACAGGCAGCAAGCACAGGCAGCACAGCAAGCACAGGCAGCAAGCACAGGCAGCACAACAAGCACAACAAGCACAGGCGGCACAGCAAGCACAGGCAGCAAGCACAGGCAGCACAGCAAGCACAGGCAGCATGCACAGGCAGCGCAGCAAGCACAGGCAGCAAGCACAGGCAGCAAGCACAGGCAGCACAGCAAGCACAGGCAGCGCAGCAAGCACTGGCAGCAAGCACAGGCAGCACAGCAAGCACAGGCAGCAAGCACAGGCAGCACAGCAAGCACAGGCAGCAAGCATAGGCAGCAAGCACAGGCAGCAAGCACAGGCATCACAGCAAGCACAGGCAGCGCAGCAAGCACTGGCAGCAAGCACAGGCAGCACAGCAAGCACGGGCAGCAAGCACAGGCAGCACAGCAAGCACAGTCAGCAAGCATAGGCAGCAAGCACAGGCAGCAAGCACAGGCAGCACAGCAAGCACAGGCAGCAGAGCAAGCACAGGCTGCAAGCACAGGCAGCACAGCAAGCACAGACAGCAAGCACAGGCAGCACAGCAAGCACAGGCAGCAAGCACAGGAAGCTCAGGCAGCACAGCAAGCACAGGCAGCACAGGCAGCAAGCACAGGCAGCACAGCAAGCACAGGCAGCGCAGCAAGCACAGGCAGCAAGCACAGGCAGCACAACAAGCACAGGCAGCACAGCAAGCACAGGCAGCACAGCAAGTACAGCAAGCACAGACAACAAGCACAGGCAGCACAGCATGCACAGGCAGCAAGCACAGGCAGCACAGCAAGCACAGGCAGCAAGCACGGGCAACACAGTAAGCACAGGCAGCAAGCACAGGCATGTTAGAAACCCGCAAAATAGCTCGACGAGATGTGTTCGTTTTAGCGATTCTGGGGGAAGTGCAGAGGGGTCAAGCACCGTCCTCTTTCCAACAGGCAAAGCCTGCTCCGATCTTCGGCGAGATTCACTCTCGCATTTCTTTACAATGCTTATTCTCACTGAGACGCAGGTCAATGCACCGGCCGCCGAGGTAAACATATGATCCGCGACTCTCGGCGCCTCCAAAAACAGGTGACACAGCAACGCACTGTCGTGTGCCACTGTCGAATTACCGCGTGTTATGGGCGAAATCAAATGCATCGCTAACAGGCAGCACAGCAAGCACAGGCAGCACAGCAAGCACAGGCAGCACAGCACAGGCAGCAAGCACAGGCAGCACAGCAAGCACAGGCAGCAAGCACAGGCAGCACAGCAAGCACAGGCAGCAAGCACAGGCAGCACAGCAAGCACAGGCAGCAAGCACAGGCAGCACAGCAAGCACAGGCAGCTTGCACAGGCAGCACAGGCAGCACAGCAAGCACAGGCAGCAAGCACAGGCAGCAAGCACAGGCAGCACAGCAAGCACAGGCAGCAAGCACAGGCAGCACAGCAAGCACAGGCAGCAAGCACGGGCAGCACAGCAAGCCGAGGCAGCACAGCAAGCACAGGCAGCAAGCACAGGCAACACAGTAAGCACAGGCAGCAAGCACAGGCAGCAAGCACAGGCATGTTAGAAAACCGCAAAATAGCTCGACGAGATGTGTTCGTTTTAGCGATTCTGGGGGAAGTGCAGAGGGGTCAATCTCGGTCCTCTTTCCAACAGGCAAAGCCTGCTCCGATCTTTGGCGAGATTCACTCTCGCATTTGTTTACAATGCTTACTCTTACTGAGACGCAGGTCAATGCACCGGCCGCCGAGGTAAACATATGATCCGCGACTCTCGGCGCCACCAAACACAGGTGACGCAGCAACGCACTGTCGTGTGCCACTGTTGAATTACCGCGTGTTATGGGCGAAATCAAATGCATCGCTAACAGGCAGCACAGCAAGCACAGGCACCAAGCACAGGCAGCACAGCAAGCACAGGCAGCAAGCACAGGCAGCACAGCAAGCACAGGCAGCACAACAAGCACAACAAGCACAGGCGGCACAGCAAGCACAGGCAGCAAGCACAGGCAGCACAGCAAGCACAGGCAGCAAGCTCAGGCAGCACAGCAAGCACGGGCAGCAAGCACAGGCAGCACAACAAGCACAGGCAGCACACCAAGCACAGGCAGCAAGCACAGGCAACACAGCAAGCACAGGCAGCAAGCACAGGTATGCTAGAAACCCGCAAAATAGCTCGACGAGATGTGTTCGTTTTAGCGATTCTGGGGGAAGTGCAGAGGGGTCAAGCTCCGTCCTCTTTCCAACAGGCAAAGCCTGCTCCGATCTTCGGCGAGATTCACTCTCGCATTTGTTTACAATGCTTACTCTTACTGAGACGCAGGTCAATGCACCGGCTGCCGAGGTAAACATATGATCCGCGACTCTCGGCGCCTCCAAAAACAGGTGACACAGCAACGCACTGTCGTGTGCCACTGTCGAATTACCGCGTGTTATGGGCGAAATCAAATACATCGCTAACAGGCAGCACAGCAAGCACAGGCAGCAAGCACAGGCAGCTTGCACAGGCAGCATAGCAAGCACAGGCAGCAAGCACAGGCAGCACAGCAAGCACAAGCAGCACAGCAAGCACAGGCAGCAAGCACAGGCAGCACAGCAAGCACAGGCAGCACAACAAGCACAACAAGCACAGGCGGCACAGCAAGCACTGCAAGCACAGGCAGCAAGCACAGGCAGCACAGCAAGCACAGGCAGCAAGCACAGGCAGCACAGCAAGCACAGGCAGCTTGCACTGGCAGCATAGCAAGCACAGGAAGCACAGGCAGCAAGCACAGGCAGCACAGCAAGCACAGGCAGCAAGCACAAGCAGCACAGCAAGCACAGGCAGCGCAGCAAGCACAGGCAGCAGAGGCATCTTGCACAGGCAGCATAGCAAGCACAGCAAGCACAGGCAGCAAGCACAGGCAGCACAGCAAGCACAGGCAGCAAGCACAGGCAGCACAGCAAGCACAGGCAGCACAACAAGCACAACAAGCACAGGCGGCACAGCAAGCACAGCAAACACAGGCAGCAAGCACAGGCAGCACAGCAAGCACAGGCAGCAAGCACAGGCAGCACAGCAAGCACAGGCAGCAAGCACAGGCAGCACAGCAAGCACAGGCAGCAAGCACAGGCAGCACAGGCAGCTTGCACAGGCAGCATAGCAAGCACAGCAAACACAGGCAGCAAGCACAGGCAGCACAACAAGCACAACAAGCACAGGCGGCACAGCAAGCTCAGGCAGCAAGCACAGGTAGCACAGCAAGCACAGGCAGCACATCAAGCACAGGCAGCAAGCGCAGGCAGCACAGCAAGCACAGGCAGCGCAGCAAGCACAGGCAGCACAGCAAGCAGAGGCAGCAAGCACAGACAGCACAGCAAGAACAGGCAGCACAGCAAGCACAGGCAGCAAGCACAGGCAGCAAGCACAGGCAGCTCAGGCAGCACAGCAAGCACAGACAGCTCAGGCAGCACAGCAAGCACAGGCAGCAAGCACAGGCAGCACAGCAAGCACAGGCAGCAAGCACAGGCAGCACAGCAAGCACATGCAGCAAGCACAGGCAGCACAGCAAGCACAGCAAGCACAGGCAGCAAGCACAGGCAGCACACCAAGCACAGGCAGCACAGAAAGCACAGGCAGCAAGCACAGGCAGCACAGGCAGCATGCACAGGCGGCGCAGCAAGAACAGGCAGCACAGCAAGCACAGGCAGCAAGCACAGGCAGCACAGCAAGCACAGGCAGCAAGCACAGGCAGCACAGCAAGCACAGGCAGCACAGCACAGGCAGCACACCAAGCACAGCAAGCACAGGCAGCAAGCACAGGCAGCAAGCACAGGCAGCACAGCAAGCACAGGCAGCAAGCACAGGCAGCACAGGCAGCACAGCAAGCACAGGATGCACAGCAAGCACAGGCAGCAAGCACAGGCAGCACAGGCAGCACAGCAAGCACAGGATGCACAGCAAGCACAGGCAGCACAGCAAGCACAGGATGCACAGCAAGCACAGGCAGCAAGCACAGGCAGCACAGCAAGCACAGGCAGCACAGCAAGCACAGGCAGCAAGCACAGGCAGCACAGCAAGCACAGGCAGCAAGCACAGGCAGCACAGCAAGCACAGGAAGCACAGGCAGCAAGCACAGGCAGCACAGCAAGCACAGGCAGCAAGCACAGGCAGCACAGGCAGCTTGCACAGGCAGCATAGCAAGCACAGCAAACACAGGCAGCAAGCACAGGCAGCAAGCACAGGCAGCACAACAAGCACAACAAGCACAGGCGGCACAGCAAGCTCAGGCAGCAAGCACAGGCAGCACAGCAAGCACAGGCAGCACATCAAGCACAGGCAGCAAGCGCAGGCAGCACAGCAAGCACAGGCAGCGCAGCAAGCACAGGCAGCACAGCAAGCAGAGGCAGCAAGCACAGACAGCACAGCAAGCACAGGCAGCAAGCACAGGCAGCACCGCAAGCACAGGCAGCAAGCACAGGCAGCTCAGGCAGCACAGCAAGCACAGGCAGCAAGTACAGGCAGCACAGCAAGCACAGGCAGCAAGCACAGGCAGCACAGCAAGCACAGGCAGCAAGCACAGGCAGCACAGCAAGCACAGGCAGCAAGCACGGGCAGCACAGCAAGCACAGGCAGCACAGCAAGCACAGGCAGCTAGCACAGGCAGCACAGCAAGCACAGGCAGCACAGCAAGAACAGGCAGCAAGCACAGGCAGCACAGCAAGCACAGGCAGCACACCAAGCACAGGAAGCACAGCAAGCACAGGCAGCAAGCACAGGCAGCATGCACAGGCAGCGCAGCAAGCACAGGCAGCACAGGCAGCAAGCACAGGCAGCACAGCAAGCACAGGCAGCAAGGACAGGCAGCACAGCAAGCACAGGCAGCAAGCACAGGCAGCACAGCAAGCACAGGCAGCAAGCACAGGCAGCACAGCAAGAACAGGCAGCAAGCACAGGCAGCACAGCAAGCACAGGCAGCAAGCACAGGCAGCACAGCAAGCACAGGCAGCTTGCACAGGCAGCATAGCAAGCACAGGCAGCACAGCAAGCACAGGCAGCAAGCACAGGCAGCACAGGCAGCTTGCACAGGCAGCATAGCAAGCACAGCAAGCACAGGCAGCAAGCACAGGCAGCACAGCAAGCACAAGCAGCACAGCAAGCACAGGCAGCACAGCAAGCACAGGCAGCACAACAAGCACAACAAGCACAGGCGGCACAGCAAGCACAGCAAACACAGGCAGCAAGCACAGGCAGCACAGCAAGCACAGGCAGCAAGCACCGGCAGCACAGCAAGCACAGGCAGCACAGCAAGCACAGGCAGCTTGCACAGGCAGCATAGCAAGCACAGCAAGCACAGGCAGCAAGCACAGGCAGCACAGCAAGCACGGGCAGCAAGCACAGGCAGCACAGCAAGCACAGGCAGCGCAGCAAGCACAGGCAGCACAGCAAGCACAGGCAGCAAGCACAGGTATGCTAGAAACCCGCAAAATAGCTCGACGAGATGTGTTCGTTTTAGCGATTCTGGGGGAAGTGCAGAGGGGTGAAGTTCCGTCCTCTTTCCAACAGGCAAAGCCTGCTCCGATCTTCGGCGAGATTCACACTCGCATTTGTTTACAATGCTTACTCTTACTGAGACGCAGGTCAATGCACCGGCTGCCGAGGTAAACATATGATCCGCGACTCTCGGCGCCTCCAAAAACAGGTGACCCAGCAACGCACTGTCGTGTGCCACTGTCGAATTACCGCGTGTTATGGGCGAAATCAAATACATCGCTAACAGGCAGCACAGCAAGCACAGGCAGCAAGCAAAGGCAGCACAGCAAGCACAGGCAGCAAGCACAGGCAGCACAGCAAGCACAGGCAGCACAACAAGCACAACAAGCACAGGCGGCACAGCAAGCACAGGCAGCAAGCACAGGCAGCACAGCAAGCACAGGCAGCAAGCTCAGGCAGCACAGCAAGCACGGGCAGCAAGCACAGGCAGCACAACAAGCACAGGCAGCACACCAAGCACAGCAAGCACAGGCAGCAAGCACAGGCAACACAGCAAGCACAGGCAGCAAGCACAGGCAGCAAGCACAGGTATGCTAGAA
Organism: Priocnemis perturbator; assembly: GCA_963942575.1. Lineage (NCBI taxonomy): Eukaryota > Metazoa > Arthropoda > Insecta > Hymenoptera > Pompilidae > Priocnemis > Priocnemis perturbator. The sequence goes on from CAWWDK010000296.1 coordinate 722,618, forward strand.
ACCCGCAAAATAGCTCGACGAGATGTGTTCGTTTTAGCGATTCTGGGGGAAGTGCAGAGGGGTCAAGCTCCGTCCTCTTTCCAACAGGCAAAGCCTGCTCCGATCTTCGGCGAGATTCACTCTCGCATTTGTTTACAATGCTTACTCTTACTGAGACGCAGGTCAATGCACCGGCTGCCGAGGTAAACATATGATCCGCGACTCTCGGCGCCTCCAAAAACAGGTGACACAGCAACGCACTGTCGTGTGCCACTGTCGAATTACCGCGTGTTATGGGCGAAATCAAATACATCGCTAACAGGCAGCACAGCAAGCACAGGCAGCAAGCACAGGCAGCTTGCACAGGCAGCATAGCAAGCACAGGCAGCAAGCACAGGCAGCACAGCAAGCACAAGCAGCACAGCAAGCACAGGCAGCAAGCACAGGCAGCACAGCAAGCACAGGCAGCACAACAAGCACAACAAGCACAGGCGGCACAGCAAGCACTGCAAGCACAGGCAGCAAGCACAGGCAGCACAGCAAGCACAGGCAGCAAGCACAGGCAGCACAGCAAGCACAGGCAGCTTGCACTGGCAGCATAGCAAGCACAGCAAGCACAGGCAGCAAGCACAGGCAGCACAGCAAGCACAGGCAGCAAGCACAAGCAGCACAGCAAGCACAGGCAGCGCAGCAAGCACAGGCAGCAGAGGCATCTTGCACAGGCAGCATAGCAAGCACAGCAAGCACAGGCAGCAAGCACAGGCAGCACAGCAAGCACAGGCAGCAAGCACAGGCAGCACAGCAAGCACAGGCAGCACAACAAGCACAACAAGCACAGGCGGCACAGCAAGCACAGCAAACACAGGCAGCAAGCACAGGCAGCACAGCAAGCACAGGCAGCAAGCACAGGCAGCATAGCAAGCACAGGCAGCACAGCAAGCACAGGCAGCAAGCACAGGCAGCACAGGCAGCTTGCACAGGCAGCATAGCAAGCACAGCAAGCACAGGCAGCACAGCAAGCACAAGCAGCACAGCAAGCACAGGCAGCACAGCAAGCACAGGCAGCACAACAAGCACAGGCGGCACAGCAAACACAGGCAGCAAGCACAGGCAGCACAGCAAGCACAGGCAGCAAGCACCGGCAGCACAGCAAGCACAGGCAGCACAGCAAGCACAGGCAGCTTGCACAGGCAGCATAGCAAGCACAGCAAGCACAGGCAGCACAGCAAGCACGGGCAGCAAGCACAGGCAGCACAGCAAGCACAGGCAGCGCAGCAAGCACAGGCAGCACAGCAAGCACAGGCAGCAAGCACAGGTATGCTAGAAACCCGCAAAATAGCTCGACGAGATGTGTTCGTTTTAGCGATTCTGGGGGAAGTGCAGAGGGGTCAAGTTCCGTCCTCTTTCCAACAGGCAAAGCCTGCTCCGATCTTCGGCGAGATTCACACTCGCATTTGTTTACAATGCTTACTCTTACTGAGACGCAGGTCAATGCACCGGCTGCCGAGGTAAACATATGATCCGCGACTCTCGGCGCCTCCAAAAACAGGTGACCCAGCAACGCACTGTCGTGTGCCACTGTCGAATTACCGCGTGTTATGGGCGAAATCAAATACATCGCTAACAGGCAGCACAGCAAGCACAGGCAGCAAGCAAAGGCAGCACAGCAAGCACAGGCAGCAAGCACAGGCAGCACAGCAAGCACAGGCAGCACAACAAGCACAACAAGCACAGGCGGCACAGCAAGCACAGGCAGCAAGCACAGGCAGCACAGCAAGCACAGGCAGCAAGCTCAGGCAGCACAGCAAGCACGGGCAGCAAGCACAGGCAGCACAACAAGCACAGGCAGCACACCAAGCACAGCAAGCACAGGCAGCAAGCACAGGCAACACAGCAAGCACAGGCAGCAAGCACAGGTATGCTAGAAACCCGCAAAATAGCTCGACGAGATGTGTTCGTTTTAGCGATTCTGGGGGAAGTGCAGAGGGGTCAAGCTCCGTCCTGTTTCCAACAGGCAAAGCCTGCTCCGATCTTCGGCGAGATTCACTCTCGCATTTGTTTACAATGCTTACTCTTACTGAGACGCAGGTCAATGCACCGGCTGCCGAGGTAAACATATGATCCGCGACTCTCGGCGCCTCCAAAAACAGGTGACACAGCAACGCACTGTCGTGTGCCACTGTCGAATTACCGCGTGTTATGGGCGAAATCAAATACATCGCTAACAGGCAGCACAGCAAGCACAGGCAGCAAGCACAGGCAGCTTGCGCAGGCAGCATAGCAAGCACAGGCAGCAAGCACAGGCAGCACAGCAAGCACAAGCAGCACAGCAAGCACAGGCAGCAAGCACAGGCAGCACAGCAAGCACAGGCAGCACAGCAAGCACAACAAGCACAGGCGGCACAGCAAGCACTGCAAGCACAGGCAGCAAGCACAGGCAGCACAGCAAGCACAGGCAGCAAGCACAGGCAGCACAGCAAGCACAGGCAGCACAACAAGCCCAACAAGCACAGGCAGCACAGCAAGCACAGGCAGCAAGCACAGGCAGCACAGCAAGCACAGGCAGCACAGCAAGCGCAGGCAGCAAGCACAGGTATGCTAGAAACCCGCAAAATAGCTCGACGAGATGTGTTCGTTTTAGCGATTCTGGGGGAAGTGCAGAGGGGTCAAGCTCCGTCCTCTTTCCAACAGGCAAAGCCTGCTCCGATCTTCGGCGAGATTCACTCTCGCATTTCTTTACAATGCTTACTCTTACTGAGACGCAGGTCAATGCACCGGCCGCCGAGGTAATCATATGATCCGCGACTCTCGGCGCCTCCAAAAACAGGTGACACAGCAACGCACTGTCGTGTGCCACTGTCGAATTACCGCGTGTTATGGGCGAAATCAAATGCATCGCTAACAGGCAGCACAGCAAGCACAGGCAGCAAGCACAGGCAGCATAGCAAGCACAGCAAGCACAGGCAGCAAGCACAGGCAGCACAGCAAGCACAGGCAGCAAGCACAGGCAGCACAGCAAGCACAGGCAGCATAGCAAGCACAGCAAGCACAGGCAGCAAGCACAGGCAGCACAGCAAGCACAGGCAGCAAGCACAGGCAGCACAGCAAGTACAGGCAGCACAGCAAGCACAGGCAGCACAGCAAGTACAGCAAGCACAGACAGCAAGCACAGGCAGCACAGCATGCACAGGCAGCAAAGCAAGCACAGGCAGCAACCAAGCACAGGCAGCAAGCACAAGCAGCACAGCAAGCACAGGCAGCACAGCAAGCACAGGCAGCAAGCACAGGCAGCACAGCAAGCACAGGCAGCAAGCACACGCATCACAGTAAGCACAGGCAGCAAGCACAGGCAGAACAGCAAGCACAGTAAGCACAGGCAGCTTGCACAGGCAGCATAGCAAGCACAGGCAGCACAGCAAGCACAGGAAGCAAGCACAGGCAGCAAGCGCAGGCAGCACAGCAAGCACAGCAAGGACAGGCAGCAAGCACAGGCAGCACAGCAAGCACAGGCAGCAAGCACAGGCAGCAGAAGCAGCACAGCAAGCACAGGCAGCACAGCAAGCACAGGCAGCAAGCACAGGCAGCACAGCAAGCAAAGGCAGCAAGCACAGGAAGCTCAGGCAGCACAGCAAGCACAGGCAGCACAGGCAGCAAGCACAGGCAGCACAGCAAGCACAGGCAGCACAGCAAGCACAGGCAGCAAGCACAGGCAGCAAGCACAGGCAGCACAACAAGCACAGGCAGCACAGCAAGCACAGGCAGCACAGCAAGTACAGCAAGCACAGACAGCAAGCACAGGCAGCAAGCACAGGCAACACAGTAAGCACAGGCAGCAAGCACAGGCATGTTAGAAACCCGCAAAATAGCTCGACGAGATGTGTTCGTTTTAGCGATTCTGGGGGAAGTGCAGAGGGGTCAAGCTCCGTCCTCTTTCCAACAGGCAAAGCCTGGTCCGATCTTCGGCGAGATTCACTCTCGCATTTCTTTACAATGCTTACTCTTACTGAGACGCAGGTCAATGCACCGGCCGCCGAGGTAAACATATGATCCGCGACTCTCGGCGCCTCCAAAAACAGGTGACACAGCAACGCACTGTCGTGTGCCACTGTCGAATTACCGCGTGTTATGGGCGAAATCAAATACATCGCTAACAGGCAGCACAGCAAGCACAGGCAGCACAACAAGCACAACAAGCACAGGCGGCACAGCAAGCACAGCAAGCACAGGCAGCAAGCACAGGCAGCACAGCAAGCACAGGCAGCAAGCACAGGCAGCAGAGCAAGCACAGGCAGCTTGCACAGGCAGCATAGCAAGCACAGCAAGCACAGGCAGCAAGCACAGGCAGCACAGCAAGCACAGGCAGCAAGCAGAAGCAGCACAGCAAGCACAGGCAGCGCAGCAAGCACAGGCAGCACAGGCATCTTGCACAGGCAGCATAGCAAGCACAGCAAGCACAGGCAGCAAGCACAGGCAGCACAGCAAGCACAGGCAGCAAGCACAGGCAGCACAGCAAGCACAGGCAGCACAACAAGCCCAACAAGCACAGGCAGCACAGCAAGCACAGGCAGCAAGCAAAGGCAGCACAGCAAGCACAGGCAGCACAGCAAGCGCAGGCAGCAAGCACAGGTATGCTAGAAACCCGCAAATTAGCTCAACGAGATGTGTTCGTTTTAGCGATTCTGGGGGAAGTGCAGAGGGGTCAAGCTCCGTCCTCTTTCCAACAGGCAAAGCCTGCTCCGATCTTCGGCGAGATTCACTCTCGCATTTCTTTACAATGCTTACTCTTACTGAGACGCAGGTCAATGCACCGGCCGCCGAGGTAAACATATGATCCGCGACTCTCGGCGCCTCCAAAAACAGGTGACACAGCAACGCACTGTCGTGTGCCACTGTCGAATTACCGCGTGTTATGGGCGAAATCAAATGCATCGCTAACAGGCAGCACAGCAAGCACAGGCAGCACAGCAAGCACAGGCAGCACAGCACAGGCAGCTTGCACAGGCAACATAGCAAGCACAGGCAGCAAGCACAGGCAGCACAACAAGCACAGGCAGCGCAGCAAGCACAGGCAGCAAGCACAGGCAGCATGCACAGGCAACACAGCAAGCACAGGCAGCAAGCACAGGCAACACAGCAAGCACAGGCAGCAAGCACACTCAGCACAGCAAGCACAGGCAGCAAGCACAGGCAGCACAACAAGCACAGGCAGCAAGCACAGGCAGCACAGCAAGCACAGGCAGCAAGCACAGGCAGCACAGCAAGCACAGGCAGCAAGCACAGGCAGCACAGCAAGCACAGGCAACAAGCACAGGCAGCAAGCACAGGCAGCAAGCACAGGCAGCAAGCACAGGTATGCTAGAAACCCGCAAAATAGCTCGACGAGAAGTGTTCGTTTTAGCGATTCTGGGGGAAGTGCAGAGGGGTCAAGCTCCGTCCTGTTTCCAACAGGCAAAGCCTGCTCCGATCTTCGGCGAGATTCACTCTCGCATTTGTTTACAATGTTTACACTTACTGAGACGCAGGTCAATGCACCGGCCGCCGAGGTAAACATATGATCCGCCACTCTCGGCGCCTCCAAAAACAGGTGACACAGCAACGCACTGTCGTGTGCCACTGTCGAATTACCGCGTGTTATGGGCAAAATCAAATGCATCGCTAACAGGCAGCACAGCAAGCACAGGCAGCAAGCACAGGCAGCACAGCAAGCACAGGCAGCACAGCAAGCACAAACAGCAAGCACAGGCAGCACAGCAAGCACTGGCAGCACAGCAAGCACAGGCAGCAAGCACAGGCAGCAAGCACAGGCATCAAGCACAGGCAGCAAGCACAGGCATGTTAGAAACCCGCAAAATAGCTCGACGAGATGTGTTCGTTTTAGCGATTCTGGGGGAAGTGCAGAGGGGTCAAGCTCCGTCCTGTTTCCAACAGGCAAAGCCTGCTCCGATCTTCGGCGAGATTCACTCTCGCATTTGTTTACAATGTTTACTCTTACTGAGACGCAGGTCAATGCACCGGCCGCCGAGGTAAACATATGATCCGCGACTCTCGGCGCCTCCAAAAACAGGTGACACAGCAACGCACTGTCGTGTGCCACTGTCGAATTACCGCGTGTTATGGGCAAAATCAAATGCATCGCTAACAGGCAGCACAGCAAGCACAGGCAGCACAGCAAGCACAGGCAGCACAGCAAGCACAAACAGCAAGCACAGGCAGCACAGCAAGCACTGGCAGCACAGCAAGCACAGGCAGCAAGCACAGGCAGCACAGCAAGCACAGGCAGCAAGCACAGGCAACACAGTAAGCACAGGCAGCAAGCACAGGCAGCAAGCACAGGCATGTTAGAAAACCGCAAAATAGCTCGACGAGATGTGTTCGTTTTAGCGATTCTGGGGGAAGTGCAGAGGGGTCAATCTCGGTCCTCTTTCCAACAGGCAAAGCCTGCTCCGATCTTTGGCGAGATTCACTCTCGCATTTGTTTACAATGCTTACTCTTACTGAGACGCAGGTCAATGCACCGGCCGCCGAGGTAAACATATGATCCGCGACTCTCGGCGCCACCAAACACAGGTGACGCAGCAACGCACTGTCGTGTGCCACTGTTGAATTACCGCGTGTTATGGGCGAAATCAAATGCATCGCTAACAGGCAGCACAGCAAGCACAGGCACCAAGCACAGGCAGCACAGCTAGCACAGGCAACACAGCAAGCACAGGCAGCAAGCACAGGCAGCACAGCAAGCACAGGCAGCAAGCACAGGCAGCACACCAAGCACAGGCAGCAAGCACAGGCAGCACAGCAAGCACAGGCAGCACAACAAGCACAGGCAGCAAGCACAGGCAGCAAGCACAGGCAGCAAGCACAGGCAGCACAGCAAGCACAGGCAGCAAGCACAGGCAGCACAGCAAGCACAGGCAGCAAGCACAGGCAGCACAGCAAGCACAGGCAGCAAGCACAGGCAGCACAGCAAGCACAGGCAGCACAGCAAGCACAGGCAGCAAGCACAGGCAGCACAGCAAGCACAGGCAGCAAGCACAGGCACCACAGCAAGCGCAGGCAGCAAGCACACGCATCACACCAAGCACAGGCAGCACAGCAAGCACAGGCAGCAAGCACACGCATCACACCAAGCACAGGCAGCACAGCAAGCACAGGCAGCAAGCACAGGCAACACAGTAAGCACAGGCAGCAAGCACAGGCAGCACAGCAAGCACAGTAAGCACAGGCAGCTTGCACAGGCAGCATAGCAAGCACAGACAGCACAGCAAGCACAGGCAGCAAGCACAGGCAGCAAGCGCAGGCAGCACAGCAAGCACAGGCAGCGCAGCAAGCACAGGCAGCACAGCAAGCACAGGCAGCAAGCACAGGCAGCACAGCAAGCACAGGCAGCAAGCACAGGCAGCACAACAAGCACAGGCAGCACAGCAAGCACAGGCAGCACAGCAAGTACAGCAAGCACAGACAGCAAGCACAGGCAGCACAGCAAGCACAGGCAGCAAGCACAGGCAGCACAGCAAGCACAGGCAGCACAGGCAGCACAGGCAGCACAGCAAGCACAGGCATGTTAGAAACCCGCAAAATAGCTCGACGAGATGTGTTCGTTTTAGCGATTCCGGGGGAAGTGCAGAGGGGTCAAGCTCCGTCCTCTTTCCAACAGGCAAAGCCTGCTCCGATCTTCGGCGAGATTCACTCTCGCATTTGTTAACAATGCTTACTCTTACTGAGACGCAGGTCAATGCACCGGCCGCCGAGGTAAACATATGATCCGCGACTCTCGGCGCCTCCAAAAACAGGTGACACAGCAACGCACTGTCGAATTACCGCGTATTATGGGCGAAATCAAATGCATCGCTAACAGGCAGCACAGCAAGCACAGGCAGCAAGCACCGGCAGCACAGCAAGCACAGGCAGCACAGCAAGCACAGGCAGCAAGCACACGCATCACACCAAGCACAGGCAGCACAGCAAGCACAGGCAACACAGTAAGCACAGGCAGCAAGCAAAGGCAGCACAGCAAGCACAGGCAGCACAGCAAGCACAGTAAGCACAGGCAGCACAGCAAGCACAGGCAGCAAGCACAGGAAGCTCAGGCAGCACAGCAAGCACAGGCAGCACAGGCAGCAAGCACAGGCAGCACAGCAAGCACAGGCAGCGCAGCAAGCACAGGCAGCACAGCAAGCACAGGCAGCAAGCACAGGCAGCACAACAAGCACAGGCAGCACAGCAAGCACAGGCAGCACAGCAAGTACAGCAAGCACAGACAACAAGCACAGGCAGCACAGCATGCACAGGCAGCAAGCACAGGCAGCAAGCGCAGGCAGCACAGCAAGCACAGCAAGCACAGGCAGCACAGCAAGCACAGGCAGCAAGCACAGGCAGCACAGCAAGGACAGGAAGCACAGCAAGCACAGTAAGCACAGGCAGCTTGCACAGGCAGCATAGCAAGCACAGGCAGCACAGCAAGCACAGGCAGCAAGCACAGGCAGCAAGCGCAGGCAGCACAGCAAGCACAGCAAGCACAGGCAGCACAGGCAGCAAGCACAGGCAGCACAGCAAGCACAGGCAGCAAGCACAGGCAGCACAACAAGCACAACAAGCACAGGCGGCACAGCAAGCACAGGCAGCAAGCACAGGCAGCACAGCAAGCACAGGCAGCATGCACAGGCAGCGCAGCAAGCACAGGCAGCAAGCACAGGCAGCAAGCACAGGCAGCACAGCAAGCACAGGCAGCGCAGCCAGCACTGGCAGCAAGCACAGGCAGCACAGCAAGCACAGGCAGCAAGCACAGGCAGCACAGCAAGCACAGGCAGCAAGCATAGGCAGCAAGCACAGGCAGCAAGCACAGGCATCACAGCAAGCACAGGCAGCAGAGCAAGCACAGGCAGCAAGCACAGGCAGCACAGCAAGCACAGACAGCAAGCACAGGCAGCACAGCAAGCACAGGCAGCAAGCACACTCAGCACAGCAAGCACAGGCAGCAAGCACAGGCAGCACAACAAGCACAGGCAGCAAGCACAGGCAGCACAGCAAGCACAGGCAGCAAGCACAGGCAGCACAGCAAGCACAGGCAGCAAGCACAGGCAGCACAGCAAGCACAGGCAACAAGCACAGGCAGCAAGCACAGGCAGCAAGCACAGGCATCACAGCAAGCACAGGCAGCAAGCACAGGTATGCTAGAGACCCGCAAAATAGCTCGACGAGAAGTGTTCGTTTTAGCGATTCTGGGGGAAGTGCAGAGGGGTCAAGCTCTGTCCTGTTTCCAACAGGCAAAGCCTGCTCCGATCTTCGGCGAGATTCACTCTCGCATTTGTTTACAATGTTTACTCTTACTGAGACGCAGGTCAATGCACCGGCCGCCGAGGTAAACATATGATCCGCGACTCTCGGCTCCTCCAAAAACAGGTGACACAGCAACGCACTGTCGTGTGCCACTGTCGAATTACCGCGTGTTATGGGCAAAATCAAATGCATCGCTAACAGGCAGCACAGCAAGCACAGGCAGCAAGCACAGGCAGCACAGCAAGCACAGGCAGCACAGCAAGCACAAACAGCAAGCACAGGCAGCACAGCAAGCACTGGCAGCACAGCAAGCACAGGCAGCAAGCACAGGCAGCAAGCACAGGCATCAAGCACAGGCAGCAAGCACAGGCATGTTAGAAACCCGCAAAATAGCTCGACGAGATGTGTTCGTTTTAGCGATTCTGGGGGAAGTGCAGAGGGGTCAAGCTCCGTCCTGTTTCCAACAGGCAAAGCCTGCTCCGATCTTCGGCGAGATTCACTCTCACATTTGTTTACAATGTTTACTCTTACTGAGACGCAGGTCAATGCACCGGCCGCCGAGGTAAACATATGATCCGCGACTCTCGGCGCCTCCAAAAACAGGTGACACAGCAACGCACTGTCGTGTGCCACTGTCGAATTACCGCGTGTTATGGGCAAAATCAAATGCATCGCTAACAGGCAGCACAGCAAGCACAGGCAGCACAGCAAGCACAGGCAGCACAGCAAGCACAAACAGCAAGCACAGGCAGCACAGCAAGCACTGGCAGCACAGCAAGCACAGGCAGCAAGCACAGGCAGCAAGCACAGGCATGTTAGAAACCCGCAAAATAGCTCGACGAGATGTGTTCGTTTTAGCGATTCTGGGGGAAGTGCAGAGGGGTCAAGCTCCGTCCTCTTTCCAACAGGCAAAGCCTGCTCCGATCTTCGGCGAGATTCACTCTCGCATTTGTTTAAAATGATTACTCTTACTGAGACGCAGGTCAATGCACCGGCCGCCGAGGTAAACATATGATCCGCGACTCTCGGCGCCTCCAAAAACAGGTGACACAGCAACGCACTGTCGAATTACCGCGTATTATGGGCGAAATCAAATGCATCGCTAACAGGCAGCACAGCAAGCACAGGCAGCAAGCACCGGCAGCACAGCAAGCACAGGCAGCAAGCACAGGCAGCACAGCAAGCACAGGCAGCAAGCACACGCATCACACCAAGCACAGGCAGCACAGCAAGCACAGGCAACACAGTAAGCACAGGCAGCAAGCAAAGGCAGCACAGCAAGCACAGGCAGCACAGCAAGCACAGTAAGCACAGGCAGCTTGCACAGGCAGCACAGCAAGCACAGGCAGCAAGCACAGGCAGCAAGCGCAGGCAGCACAGCAAGCACAGCAAGCACAGGCAGCACAGCAAGCACAGGCAGCACAGCAAGGACAGGAAGCACAGCAAGCACAGTAAGCACAGGCAGCTTGCACAGGCAGCATAGCAAGCACAGGCAGCACAGCAAGCACAGGCAGCAAGCACAGGCAGCAAGCGCAGGCAGCACAGCAAGCACAGCAAGCACAGGCAGCACAGGCAGCAAGCACAGGCAGCACAGCAAGCACAGGCAGCAAGCACAGGCAGCACAACAAGCACAACAAGCACAGGCGGCACAGCAAGCACAGGCAGCAAGCACAGGCAGCACAGCAAGCACAGGCAGCATGCACAGGCAGCGCAGCAAGCACAGGCAGCAAGCACAGGCAGCAAGCACAGGCAGCACAGCAAGCACAGGCAGCGCAGCAAGCACTGGCAGCAAGCACAGGCAGCACAGCAAGCACAGGCAGCAAGCACAGGCAGCACAGCAAGCACAGGCAGCAAGCATAGGCAGCAAGCACAGGCAGCAAGCACAGGCATCACAGCAAGCACAGGCAGCGCAGCAAGCACTGGCAGCAAGCACAGGCAGCACAGCAAGCACAGGCAGCAAGCACAGGCAGCACAGCAAGCACAGTCAGCAAGCATAGGCAGCAAGCACAGGCAGCAAGCACAGGCAGCACAGCAAGCACAGGCAGCACAGCAAGCACAGGCAGCAGAGCAAGCACAGGCAGCAAGCACAGGCAGCACAGCAAGCACAGACAGCAAGCACAGGCAGCACAGCAAGCACAGGCAGCAAGCACAGGAAGCTCAGGCAGCACAGCAAGCACAGGCAGCACAGGCAGCAAGCACAGGCAGCGCAGCAAGCACAGGCAGCACAGCAAGCACAGGCAGCAAGCACAGGCAGCACAACAAGCACAGGCAGCACAGCAAGCACAGGCAGCACAGCAAGTACAGCAAGCACAGACAACAAGCACAGGCAGCACAGCATGCACAGGCAGCAAGCACAGGCAGCACAGCAAGCACAGGCAGCAAGCACGGGCAACACAGTAAGCACAGGCAGCAAGCACAGGCATGTTAGAAACCCGCAAAATAGCTCGACGAGATGTGTTCGTTTTAGCGATTCTGGGGGAAGTGCAGAGGGGTCAAGCACCGTCCTCTTTCCAACAGGCAAAGCCTGCTCCGATCTTCGGCGAGATTCACTCTCGCATTTCTTTACAATGCTTATTCTCACTGAGACGCAGGTCAATGCACCGGCCGCCGAGGTAAACATATGATCCGCGACTCTCGGCGCCTCCAAAAACAGGTGACACAGCAACGCACTGTCGTGTGCCACTGTCGAATTACCGCGTGTTATGGGCGAAATCAAATGCATCGCTAACAGGCAGCACAGCAAGAACAGGCAGCACAGCAAGCACAGGCAGCACAGCACAGGCAGCAAGCACAGGCAGCACAGCAAGCACAGGCAGCAAGCACAGGCAGCACAGCAAGCACAGGCAGCAAGCACAGGCAGCACAGCAAGCACAGGCAGCAAGCACAGGCAGCACAGCAAGCACAGGCAGCTTGCACAGGCAGCACAGGCAGCACAGCAAGCACAGGCAGCAAGCACAGGCAGCAAGCACAGGCAGCACAGCAAGCACAGGCAGCAAGCACAGGCAGCACAGCAAGCACAGGCAGCAAGCACGGGCAGCACAGCAAGCCGAGGCAGCACAGCAAGCACAGGCAGCAAGCACAGGCAACACAGTAAGCACAGGCAGCAAGCACAGGCAGCAAGCACAGGCATGTTAGAAAACCGCAAAATAGCTCGACGAGATGTGTTCGTTTTAGCGATTCTGGGGGAAGTGCAGAGGGGTCAATCTCGGTCCTCTTTCCAACAGGCAAAGCCTGCTCCGATCTTTGGCGAGATTCACTCTCGCATTTGTTTACAATGCTTACTCTTACTGAGACGCAGGTCAATGCACCGGCCGCCGAGGTAAACATATGATCCGCGACTCTCGGCGCCACCAAACACAGGTGACGCAGCAACGCACTGTCGTGTGCCACTGTTGAATTACCGCGTGTTATGGGCGAAATCAAATGCATCGCTAACAGGCAGCACAGCAAGCACAGGCACCAAGCACAGGCAGCACAGCTAGCACAGGCAACACAGCAAGCACAGGCAGCAAGCACAGGCAGCACAGCAAGCACAGGCAGCAAGCACAGGCAGCACACCAAGCACAGGCAGCAAGCACAGGCAGCACAGCAAGCACAGGCAGCACAACAAGCACAGGCAGCAAGCACAGGCAGCAAGCACAGGCAGCAAGCACAGGCAGCACAGCAAGCACAGGCAGCAAGCACAGGCAGCACAGCAAGCACAGGCAGCAAGCACAGGCAGCACAGCAAGCACAGGCAGCAAGCACAGGCAGCACAGCAAGCACAGGCAGCAAGCACAGGCAGCACAGCAAGCACAGGCAGCAAGCACAGGCAGCACAGCAAGCGCAGGCAGCAAGCACACGCATCACACCAAGCACAGGCAGCACAGCAAGCACAGGCAGCAAGCACACGCATCACACCAAGCACAGGCAGCACAGCAAGCACAGGCAGCAAGCACAGGCAACACAGTAAGCACAGGCAGCAAGCACAGGCAGCACAGCAAGCACAGTAAGCACAGGCAGCTTGCACAGGCAGCATAGCAAGCACAGACAGCACAGCAAGCACAGGCAGCAAGCACAGGCAGCAAGCGCAGGCAGCACAGCAAGCACAGGCAGCGCAGCAAGCACAGGCAGCACAGCAAGCACAGGCAGCAAGCACAGGCAGCACAGCAAGCACAGGCAGCAAGCACAGGCAGCACAACAAGCACAGGCAGCACAGCAAGCACAGGCAGCACAGCAAGTACAGCAAGCACAGACAGCAAGCACAGGCAGCACAGCAAGCACAGGCAGCACAGCAAGTACAGCAAGCACAGACAGCAAGCACAGGCAGCACAGCAAGCACAGGCAGCAAGCACAGGCAGCACAGCAAGCACAGGCAGCACAGGCAGCACAGGCAGCACAGGCAGCACAGCAAGCACAGGCATGTTAGAAACCCGCAAAATAGCTCGACGAGATGTGTTCGTTTTAGCGATTCCGGGGGAAGTGCAGAGGGGTCAAGCTCCGTCCTCTTTCCAACAGGCAAAGCCTGCTCCGATCTTCGGCGAGATTCACTCTCGCATTTGTTAACAATGCTTACTCTTACTGAGACGCAGGTCAATGCACCGGCCGCCGAGGTAAACATATGATCCGCGACTCTCGGCGCCTCCAAAAACAGGTGACACAGCAACGCACTGTCGAATTACCGCGTATTATGGGCGAAATCAAATGCATCGCTAACAGGCAGCACAGCAAGCACAGGCAGCAAGCACCGGCAGCACAGCAAGCACAGGCAGCACAGCAAGCACAGGCAGCAAGCACACGCATCACACCAAGCACAGGCAGCACAGCAAGCACAGGCAACACAGTAAGCACAGGCAGCAAGCAAAGGCAGCACAGCAAGCACAGGCAGCACAGCAAGCACAGTAAGCACAGGCAGCACAGCAAGCACAGGCAGCAAGCACAGGAAGCTCAGGCAGCACAGCAAGCACAGGCAGCACAGGCAGCAAGCACAGGCAGCACAGCAAGCACAGGCAGCGCAGCAAGCACAGGCAGCACAGCAAGCACAGGCAGCACAACAAGCACAGGCAGCACAGCAAGCTCAGGCAGCACAGCAAGCACAGTAAGCACAGGCAGCTTGCACAGGCAGCATAGCAAGCACAGGCAGCACAGCAAGCACAGGCAGCAAGCACAGGCAGCAAGCGCAGGCAGCACAGCAAGCACAGCAAGCACAGGCAGCACAGCAAGCACAGGCAGCAAGCACAGGCAGCACAGCAAGGACAGGAAGCACAGCAAGCACAGTAAGCACAGGCAGCTTGCACAGGCAGCATAGCAAGCACAGGCAGCACAGCAAGCACAGGCAGCAAGCACAGGAAGCTCAGGCAGCACAGCAAGCACAGGCAGCACAGGCAGCAAGCACAGGCAGCACAGCAAGCACAGGCAGCGCAGCAAGCACAGGCAGCACAGCAAGCACAACAAGCACAGGCGGCACAGCAAGCACAGGCAGCAAGCACAGGCAGCACAGCAAGCACAGGCAGCATGCACAGGCAGCGCAGCAAGCACAGGCAGCAAGCACAGGCAGCAAGCACAGGCAGCACAGCAAGCACAGGCAGCGCAGCAAGCACTGGCAGCAAGCACAGGCAGCACAGCAAGCACAGGCAGCAAGCACAGGCAGCACAGCAAGCACAGGCAGCAAGCATAGGCAGCAAGCACAGGCAGCAAGCACAGGCATCACAGCAAGCACAGGCAGCAGAGCAAGCACAGGCAGCAAGCACAGGCAGCACAGCAAGCACAGACAGCAAGCACAGGCAGCACAGCAAGCACAGGCAGCAAGCACAGGAAGCTCAGGCAGCACAGCAAGCACAGGCAGCACAGGCAGCAAGCACAGGCAGCACAGCAAGCACAGGCAGCGCAGCAAGCACAGGCAGCACAGCAAGCACAGGCAGCAAGCACAGGCAGCACAACAAGCACAGGCAGCACAGCAAGCACAGGCAGCACAGCAAGTACAGCAAGCACAGACAACAAGCACAGGCAGCACAGCATGCACAGGCAGCAAGCACAGGCAGCACAGCAAGCACAGGCAGCAAGCACGGGCAACACAGTAAGCACAGGCAGCAAGCACAGGCATGTTAGAAACCCGCAAAATAGCTCGACGAGATGTGTTCGTTTTAGCGATTCTGGGGGAAGTGCAGAGGGGTCAAGCACCGTCCTCTTTCCAACAGGCAAAGCCTGCTCCGATCTTCGGCGAGATTCACTCTCGCATTTCTTTACAATGCTTATTCTCACTGAGACGCAGGTCAATGCACCGGCCGCCGAGGTAAACATATGATCCGCGACTCTCGGCGCCTCCAAAAACAGGTGACACAGCAACGCACTGTCGTGTGCCACTGTCGAATTACCGCGTGTTATGGGCGAAATCAAATGCATCGCTAACAGGCAGCACAGCAAGCACAGGCAGCACAGCAAGCACAGGCAGCACAGCACAGGCAGCAAGCACAGGCAGCACAGCAAGCACAGGCAGCAAGCACAGGCAGCACAGCAAGCACAGGCAGCAAGCACAGGCAGCACAGCAAGCACAGGCAGCAAGCACAGGCAGCACAGCAAGCACAGGCAGCTTGCACAGGCAGCACAGGCAGCACAGCAAGCACAGGCAGCAAGCACAGGCAGCAAGCACAGGCAGCACAGCAAGCACAGGCAGCAAGCACAGGCAGCACAGCAAGCACAGGCAGCAAGCACGGGCAGCACAGCAAGCCGAGGCAGCACAGCAAGCACAGGCAGCAAGCACAGGCAACACAGTAAGCACAGGCAGCAAGCACAGGCAGCAAGCACAGGCATGTTAGAAAACCGCAAAATAGCTCGACGAGATGTGTTCGTTTTAGCGATTCTGGGGGAAGTGCAGAGGGGTCAATCTCGGTCCTCTTTCCAACAGGCAAAGCCTGCTCCGATCTTTGGCGAGATTCACTCTCGCATTTGTTTACAATGCTTACTCTTACTGAGACGCAGGTCAATGCACCGGCCGCCGAGGTAAACATATGATCCGCGACTCTCGGCGCCTCCAAAAACAGGTGACACAGCAACGCACTGTCGAATTACCGCGTATTATGGGCGAAATCAAATGCATCGCTAACAGGCAGCACAGCAAGCACAGGCAGCAAGCACCGGCAGCACAGCAAGCACAGGCAGCACAGCAAGCACAGGCAGCAAGCACACGCATCACACCAAGCACAGGCAGCACAGCAAGCACAGGCAACACAGTAAGCACAGGCAGCAAGCAAAGGCAGCACAGCAAGCACAGGCAGCACAGCAAGCACAGTAAGCACAGGCAGCACAGCAAGCACAGGCAGCAAGCACAGGAAGCTCAGGCAGCACAGCAAGCACAGGCAGCACAGGCAGCAAGCACAGGCAGCACAGCAAGCACAGGCAGCGCAGCAAGCACAGGCAGCACAGCAAGCACAGGCAGCACAACAAGCACAGGCAGCACAGCAAGCACAGGCAGCACAGCAAGTACAGCAAGCACAGACAACAAGCACAGGCAGCACAGCATGCACAGGCAGCAAGCACAGGCAGCACAGCAAGCACAGTAAGCACAGGCAGCTTGCACAGGCAGCATAGCAAGCACAGGCAGCACAGCAAGCACAGGCAGCAAGCACAGGCAGCAAGCGCAGGCAGCACAGCAAGCACAGCAAGCACAGGCAGCACAGCAAGCACAGGCAGCAAGCACAGGCAGCACAGCAAGGACAGGAAGCACAGCAAGCACAGTAAGCACAGGCAGCTTGCACAGGCAGCATAGCAAGCACAGGCAGCACAGCAAGCACAGGCAGCAAGCACAGGCAGCAAGCGCAGGCAGCACAGCAAGCACAGCAAGCACAGGCAGCACAGGCAGCAAGCACAGGCAGCACAGCAAGCACAGGCAGCAAGCACAGGCAGCACAACAAGCACAACAAGCACAGGCGGCACAGCAAGCACAGGCAGCAAGCACAGGCAGCACAGCAAGCACAGGCAGCATGCACAGGCAGCGCAGCAAGCACAGGCAGCAAGCACAGGCAGCAAGCACAGGCAGCACAGCAAGCACAGGCAGCGCAGCAAGCACTGGCAGCAAGCACAGGCAGCACAGCAAGCACAGGCAGCAAGCACAGGCAGCACAGCAAGCACAGGCAGCAAGCATAGGCAGCAAGCACAGGCAGCAAGCACAGGCATCACAGCAAGCACAGGCAGCAGAGCAAGCACAGGCAGCAAGCACAGGCAGCACAGCAAGCACAGACAGCAAGCACAGGCAGCACAGCAAGCACAGGCAGCAAGCACAGGAAGCTCAGGCAGCACAGCAAGCACAGGCAGCACAGGCAGCAAGCACAGGCAGCACAGCAAGCACAGGCAGCGCAGCAAGCACAGGCAGCACAGCAAGCACAGGCAGCAAGCACAGGCAGCACAACAAGCACAGGCAGCACAGCAAGCACAGGCAGCACAGCAAGTACAGCAAGCACAGACAACAAGCACAGGCAGCACAGCATGCACAGGCAGCAAGCACAGGCAGCACAGCAAGCACAGGCAGCAAGCACGGGCAACACAGTAAGCACAGGCAGCAAGCACAGGCATGTTAGAAACCCGCAAAATAGCTCGACGAGATGTGTTCGTTTTAGCGATTCTGGGGGAAGTGCAGAGGGGTCAAGCACCGTCCTCTTTCCAACAGGCAAAGCCTGCTCCGATCTTCGGCGAGATTCACTCTCGCATTTCTTTACAATGCTTATTCTCACTGAGACGCAGGTCAATGCACCGGCCGCCGAGGTAAACATATGATCCGCGACTCTCGGCGCCTCCAAAAACAGGTGACACAGCAACGCACTGTCGTGTGCCACTGTCGAATTACCGCGTGTTATGGGCGAAATCAAATGCATCGCTAACAGGCAGCACAGCAAGCACAGGCAGCACAGCAAGCACAGGCAGCACAGCACAGGCAGCAAGCACAGGCAGCACAGCAAGCACAGGCAGCAAGCACAGGCAGCACAGCAAGCACAGGCAGCAAGCACAGGCAGCACAGCAAGCACAGGCAGCAAGCACAGGCAGCACAGCAAGCACAGGCAGCTTGCACAGGCAGCACAGGCAGCACAGCAAGCACAGGCAGCAAGCACAGGCAGCAAGCACAGGCAGCACAGCAAGCACAGGCAGCAAGCACAGGCAGCACAGCAAGCACAGGCAGCAAGCACGGGCAGCACAGCAAGCCGAGGCAGCACAGCAAGCACAGGCAGCAAGCACAGGCAACACAGTAAGCACAGGCAGCAAGCACAGGCAGCAAGCACAGGCATGTTAGAAAACCGCAAAATAGCTCGACGAGATGTGTTCGTTTTAGCGATTCTGGGGGAAGTGCAGAGGGGTCAATCTCGGTCCTCTTTCCAACAGGCAAAGCCTGCTCCGATCTTTGGCGAGATTCACTCTCGCATTTGTTTACAATGCTTACTCTTACTGAGACGCAGGTCAATGCACCGGCCGCCGAGGTAAACATATGATCCGCGACTCTCGGCGCCACCAAACACAGGTGACGCAGCAACGCACTGTCGTGTGCCACTGTTGAATTACCGCGTGTTATGGGCGAAATCAAATGCATCGCTAACAGGCAGCACAGCAAGCACAGGCACCAAGCACAGGCAGCACAGCTAGCACAGGCAACACAGCAAGCACAGGCAGCAAGCACAGGCAGCACAGCAAGCACAGGCAGCAAGCACAGGCAGCAAGCACAGGCAGCACAGCAAGCACAGGCAGCAAGCACAGGCAGCACAGCAAGCACAGGCAGCACAGCAAGCACAGGCAGCAAGCACAGGCAGCACAGCAAGCACAGGCAGCAAGCACAGGCAGCACAGCAAGCACAGGCAGCACAGCAAGCACAGGCAGCAAGCACAGGCAGCACAGCAAGCACAGGCAGCAAGCACAGGCAGCACAGCAAGCGCAGGCAGCAAGCACACGCATCACACCAAGCACAGGCAGCACAGCAAGCACAGGCAGCAAGCACACGCATCACACCAAGCACAGGCAGCAAGCACAGGCAACACAGTAAGCACAGGCAGCAAGCACAGGCAGCACAGCAAGCACAGTAAGCACAGGCAGCTTGCACAGGCAGCATAGCAAGCACAGACAGCACAGCAAGCACAGGCAGCAAGCACAGGCAGCAAGCGCAGGCAGCACAGCAAGCACAGGCAGCGCAGCAAGCACAGGCAGCACAGCAAGCACGGGCAGCAAGCACAGGCAGCACAGCAAGCACAGGCAGCAAGCACAGGCAGCACAACAAGCACAGGCAGCACAGCAAGCACAGGCAGCACAGCAAGTACAGCAAGCACAGACAGCAAGCACAGGCAGCACAGCAAGCACAGGCAGCAAGCACAGGCAGCACAGCAAGCACAGGCAGCACAGGCAGCACAGCAAGCACAGGCAGCACAGCAAGCACAGGCATGTTAGAAACCCGCAAAATAGCTCGACGAGATGTGTTCGTTTTAGCGATTCCGGGGGAAGTGCAGAGGGGTCAAGCTCCGTCCTCTTTCCAACAGGCAAAGCCTGCTCCGATCTTCGGCGAGATTCACTCTCGCATTTGTTAACAATGCTTACTCTTACTGAGACGCAGGTCAATGCACCGGCCGCCGAGGTAAACATATGATCCGCGACTCTCGGCGCCTCCAAAAACAGGTGACACAGCAACGCACTGTCGAATTACCGCGTATTATGGGCGAAATCAAATGCATCGCTAACAGGCAGCACAGCAAGCACAGGCAGCAAGCACCGGCAGCACAGCAAGCACAGGCAGCAAGCACAGGCAGCACAGCAAGCACAGGCAGCAAGCACACGCATCACACCAAGCACAGGCAGCACAGCAAGCACAGGCAACACAGTAAGCACAGGCAGCAAGCAAAGGCAGCACAGCAAGCACAGGCAGCACAGCAAGCACAGTAAGCACAGGCAGCTTGCACAGGCAGCATAGCAAGCACAGGCAGCACAGCAAGCACAGGCAGCAAGCACAGGCAGCAAGCGCAGGCAGCACAGCAAGCACAGGCAGCACAGCAAGCACAGGCAGCAAGCACATGCAGCACAGCAAGGACAGGAAGCACAGCAAGCACAGTAAGCACAGGCAGCTTGCACAGGCAGCATAGCAAGCACAGGCAGCACAGCAAGCACAGGCAGCAAGCACAGGCAGCAAGCGCAGGCAGCACAGCAAGCACAGCAAGCACAGGCAGCACAGGCAGCAAGCACAGGCAGCACAGCAAGCACAGGCAGCAAGCACAGGCAGCACAACAAGCACAACAAGCACAGGCGGCACAGCAAGCACAGGCAGCAAGCACAGGCAGCACAGCAAGCACAGGCAGCATGCACAGGCAGCGCAGCAAGCACAGGCAGCAAGCACAGGCAGCAAGCACAGGCAGCACAGCAAGCACAGGCAGCGCAGCAAGCACTGGCAGCAAGCACAGGCAGCAAGCACAGGCAGCACAGCAAGCACAGGCAGCAAGCATAGGCAGCAAGCACAGGCAGCAAGCACAGGCATCACAGCAAGCACAGGCAGCGCAGCAAGCACTGGCAGCAAGCACAGGCAGCACAGCAAGCACAGGCAGCAAGCACAGGCAGCACAGCAAGCACAGTCAGCAAGCATAGGCAGCAAGCACAGGCAGCAAGCACAGGCAGCACAGCAAGCACAGGCAGCACAGCAAGCACAGGCAGCAGAGCAAGCACAGGCAGCAAGCACAGGCAGCACAGCAAGCACAGACAGCAAGCACAGGCAGCACAGCAAGCACAGGCAGCAAGCACAGGAAGCTCAGGCAGCACAGCAAGCACAGGCAGCACAGGCAGCAAGCACAGGCAGCACAGCAAGCACAGGCAGCGCAGCAAGCACAGGCAGCACAGCAAGCACAGGCAGCAAGCACAGGCAGCACAACAAGCACAGGCAGCACAGGCAGCACAGCAAGTACAGCAAGCACAGACAACAAGCACAGGCAGCACAGCATGCACAGGCAGCAAGCACAGGCAGCACAGCAAGCACAGGCAGCAAGCACGGGCAACACAGTAAGCACAGGCAGCAAGCACAGGCATGTTAGAAACCCGCAAAATAGCTCGACGAGATGTGTTCGTTTTAGCGATTCTGGGGGAAGTGCAGAGGGGTCAAGCACCGTCCTCTTTCCAACAGGCAAAGCCTGCTCCGATCTTCGGCGAGATTCACTCTCGCATTTCTTTACAATGCTTATTCTTACTGAGACGCAGGTCAATGCACCGGCCGCCGAGGTAAACATATGATCCGCGACTCTCGGCGCCTCCAAAAACAGGTGACACAGCAACGCACTGTCGTGTGCCACTGTCGAATTACCGCGTGTTATGGGCGAAATCAAATGCATCGCTAACAGGCAGCACAGCAAGCACAGGCAGCACAGCAAGCACAGGCAGCACAGCACAGGCAGCAAGCACAGGCAGCACAGCAAGCACAGGCAGCAAGCACAGGCAGCACAGCAAGCACAGGCAGCAAGCACAGGCAGCACAGCAAGCACAGGCAGCAAGCACAGGCAGCACAGCAAGCACAGGCAGCTTGCACAGGCAGCACAGGCAGCACAGCAAGCACAGGCAGCAAGCACAGGCAGCAAGCACAGGCAGCAAGCACAGGCAGCACAGCAAGCATAGGCAGCAAGCACGGGCAGCACAGCAAGCCGAGGCAGCACAGCAAGCACAGGCAGCAAGCACAGGCAACACAGTAAGCACAGGCAGCAAGCACAGGCAGCAAGCACAGGCATGTTAGAAAACCGCAAAATAGCTCGACGAGATGTGTTCGTTTTAGCGATTCTGGGGGAAGTGCAGAGGGGTCAATCTCGGTCCTCTTTCCAACAGGCAAAGCCTGCTCCGATCTTTGGCGAGATTCACTCTCGCATTTGTTTACAATGCTTACTCTTACTGAGACGCAGGTCAATGCACCGGCCGCCGAGGTAAACATATGATCCGCGACTCTCGGCGCCACCAAACACAGGTGACGCAGCAACGCACTGTCGTGTGCTACTGTTGAATTACCGCGTGTTATGGGCGAAATCAAATGCATCGCTAACAGGCAGCACAGCAAGCACAGGCACCAAGCACAGGCAGCACAGCTAGCACAGGCAACACAGCAAGCACAGGCAGCAAGCACAGGCAGCACAGCAAGCACAGGCAGCAAGCACAGGCAGCACACCAAGCACAGGCAGCAAGCACAGGCAGCACAGCAAGCACAGGCAGCACAACAAGCACAGGCAGCAAGCACAGGCAGCAAGCACAGGCAGCAAGCACAGGCAGCACAGCAAGCACAGGCAGCAAGCACAGGCAGCACAGCAAGCACAGGCAGCAAGCACAGGCAGCACAGCAAGCACAGGCAGCAAGCACAGGCAGCAAGCACAGGCAGCACAGCAAGCACAGGCAGCACAGCAAGCACAGGCAGCAAGCACAGGCAGCACAGCAAGCACAGGCAGCAAGCACAGGCAGCACAGCAAGCGCAGGCAGCAAGCACACGCATCACACCAAGCACAGGCAGCACAGCAAGCACAGGCAGCAAGCACACGCATCACACCAAGCACAGGCAGCACAGCAAGCACAGGCAGCAAGCACAGGCAACACAGTAAGCACAGGCAGCAAGCACAGGCAGCACAGCAAGCACAGTAAGCACAGGCAGCTTGCACAGGCAGCATAGCAAGCACAGACAGCACAGCACAGGCAGCACAACAAGCACAGGCAGCACAGCAAGCACAGGCAGCACAGCAAGTACAGCAAGCACAGACAGCAAGCACAGGCAGCACAGCAAGCACAGGCAGCAAGCACAGGCAGCACAGCAAGCACAGGCAGCAAGCACAGGCAGCACAGCAAGCACAGGCAGCAAGCACAGGCAGCACAGCAAGCACAGGCAGCAAGCACAGGCAGCACAGCAAGCACAGGCAGCAAGCACAGGCAGCAAGCACAGGCAGCACAGCAAGCACAGGCAGCACAGCAAGCACAGGCAGCAAGCACAGGCAGCACAGGCAGCACAGCAAGCACAGGCAGCAAGCACAGGCAGCACAGCAAGCACAGGCAGCAAGCACAGGCAGCACAGCAAGCGCAGGCAGCAAGCACACGCATCACACCAAGCACAGGCAGCACAGCAAGCACAGGCAGCAAGCACACGCATCACACCAAGCACAGGCAGCACAGCAAGCACAGGCAGCAAGCACAGGCAGCAAGCACAGGCAGCACAGCAAGCACAGTAAGCACAGGCAGCTTGCACAGGCAGCATAGCAAGCACAGACAGCACAGCAAGCACAGGCAGCAAGCACAGGCAGCAAACGCAGGCAGCACAGCAAGCACAGGCAGCACAGGCAGCACAGGCAGCACAGCAAGCACAGGCATGTTAGAAACCCGCAAAATAGCTCGACGAGATGTGTTCGTTTTAGCGATTCCGGGGGAAGTGCAGAGGGGTCAAGCTCCGTCCTCTTTCCAACAGGCAAAGCCTGCTCCGATCTTCGGCGAGATTCACTCTCGCATTTGTTAACAATGCTTACTCTTACTGAGACGCAGGTCAATGCACCGGCCGCCGAGGTAAACATATGATCCGCGACTCTCGGCGCCTCCAAAAACAGGTGACACAGCAACGCACTGTCGTGTGCCACTGTCGAATTACCGCGTGTTATGGGCGAAATCAAATGCATCGCTAACACGGCCAAACTGACCTGCTTCGCGTTCTCGAGAATCATCATTACCCTTTGAGCAAAACTCTTATTCTCTCATGCATAACAGCTTTCAATACAACAGTATTTTCCAATGTAATACAGCTAGCAGCCACCACATAGTGTTACATCGCAGCAATCACTCATTGCAAACTTGCCAACAGACACAAAGCGTCACTTCGGCCCCGTGGTCTCAAACACAAGGCTAAACCACGTCACACAACAATATGCGACAGTGCCTTCAAGCACCTTACCCAAAAACCCAGACAACACTCACAAATGTGTCGGCAGATGGACCGTGCACGCGCACTTCCATCACACAGCGTCTTCCAGAGATCGTAACGTCTACAGCCACGCGCAGCAACCTGCATCGTGCTATCGTTACTCTCAAACGCAACCAACTTCCATCTTCCGACATACGTTTTCAATCATGCAGCCTCATTCATGGATAGTAAAGTTTTTATATGTGAGAACAAAGAAAAAGGCAATGACAAAAACGTACTTTTTATAGTCATTCATTTTTTTTTTTATTTATTTATTTTCTATTTTCCATGCAAGAGGAACAAAACAACTCAGCTACAAAAGATCTCACATAGTATTAATAAAATATAAGCAAACATAACAAACATAGACAAACATAAACAAACATAAGCAAACATAAACATACAACGCTAACATGGCTCATCCGTGTTCTCTCGCTCACTATCAGTGGCATCGTTATCAGCCGTCCATTCGCCCTTCCAAGGACGCAATCGGTCCTTAGGCACAATTTGTGGCCTACCACTTTTGCTCAAAATCTCATAACGATCATTTGCCAGGGTTTTCAAAATTACAAATGGACCCTCAAACTTACGGTCTGTTTTCGCCCTCCTTGTAACGGCGGGTTTTACAAAAACAGAGTCGCCGTCTTTATATACAATATTTGTTCTGCGCGTTTTATCGAAACGTTGCTTCTGCTTTTCAGCATTTTTACAAAGCCGTTCAAACGCTATCGCCCTATCTTGATTTAGATTGATATGTTCACCGCCGTATAGTTAGCAGACAACTATCACCGATTTCGCTTATTTTGGTCTCAATCGTTTACGAATAGTTTACGCAAGTTTACGCAATCGATTTCAGAGTTTACGAAATCGTAGTTTGCCCGTAATTAACAATTTTTAGGTGGGTGTATAGTTAGCAGACGACTATCACCGATTTCGCTTATTTTGGTCTCAATCGTTTACGAATAGTTTACGCAAGTTTACGCAATCGATTTCAGAGTTTACGAAATCGTAGTTTGCCCGTAATTAACAATTTTAATATCTAGTAATTATCGTCTGCTACCGCGCAGCGCCACAGTGGCCGGGGAGCGAAGCTGTCCAGATGTAGAACGTGGCGAAATAATTTCGACGTATGTCGTGTGTAACGGTCTCAATCGTTTACGAATAGTTTTCGCAAGCTGCTGTATCGATTTCAGAGTTTACGAAATCGTAGTTTGGCCGTAATTAACAATTTCGAGAATCGGGTAATGTAGGTCTTGCAAGCGCCTCCAGTGGCCGAAAGCAGAAGCTGACCAGATGCAGAACCTGGCGAAATAATTTTGACGTATCTCGTGTGTAACGGTCTCAATCGTTTACGAATAGTTTTCGCAAGCTGCTGTATCGATTTCGGAGTTTACGAAATCGTATTTTGGCCGTAATTAACAATTTCGAGAATCGGGTAATGTAGTTCTTGCAAGCGCCTCCAGTGGCCGAAAGCAGAAGCTGACCAGATGCAAACTCTGGCGAAATAATTTTGACGTATCTCGTGTGTAACGGTCTCAATCGTTTACGAATAGTTTAAGCAAGCCACTGTAACGATTTCAGAGTTTACGAAGTCGTAGTTTGCCTGTAATTAACAATTTCATAATCGGCTATCGTGCAGCGTTGATTTGCTCGCAAGCGCCGCCGTTGGCGAAAGGAGATGCAGAAAGTGGCGAAATAACTTTGACGTATCTCGTGTATAACGGTCCCAATCGTTTACGAATAGTTTTCGCAAGCTACTGTATCGATTTCGGAGTTTACGAAATCGTAATTTGCGCGTAATTAATAATTTCAGAATCGGCTATCGTTCAGCGTTGATTGGCTCGCAAGCGCCGCCGTTGGCCGAGGCGAGAATCGCTCTTCGGACATAGAGTAACGAAATAATTTTGACATATCTCATCTCTAACGGTCTCAATCGTATACGAATAGTTTTCGCAAGCAGCTGTAACGATTTCGCAGTTTACGAAATCGTAGTTTGGCCGTAATTAACAATTTCGGTTTCGGCTATCGTGCAGCTCGCAAAGGGAGAAGCTGCATGATAGCCGATTCTGAGGCCCGTATTCAAATACTGCGCTTCGACCTTGGCTTGAGTCGGGATTACGTAAAGCTGGCTCAGATGCGTAATCCGGGTTCAGATTTTTCGTGTATTCACAAACGCGGTTTAGACGTCGCGTGGAAGGGAGATCCTGGCAGTCATTGGATAATGGGCGTGGCCAAGGCGTGCCATGCGGCCAGTGCCAGCATTTCGAGCTCTAAACACCATGCGTGTTGCAGTGTACGTGCTCGCCTGTGTGCGATGCTAAGGCCCTGATTGGGCCTAAGCTGCGCGCATCGCACACCGACACGCACACACCTGCGACACGAATGGTGTTCAGAGTCGATATGCTGACACTGCATGCGGCTTGCTTCGCTTGCGGGAAACTTCGGAATTATCCCATTTAGGACCACGAATGAGAGAAGAGTGTTGTATTATCGTCAGACATGAGCCACAGGAACTTACTTATATAATATTCCGCATGCTGCGTAACAATCTTGTATCAACACCATCGGCCAAATCACCCATGGGCCGCACGCAGCGCTGAGGTGTAATGCCGCCAAAAAGGCGGAACATTCGAGATAGTTTTCACGGCCACCCAATTCCAATTTTAACAAGATGTGCGTTGAAATCGATGCCTTGCCGATTGATTAATTATACCAATTATCGCGAACAATCCGTCTCGGAACTGCAAGTTTCAAATTCTCCTCCTCAATATTTACTTCTTGCTGGTTGTCCATGGCTGAACATTACCTGAACACTACTGAACAGTCGTGTGGACGCTTTTGGTTGTTTTTACAGATTTTGCATTACAACTAATAAAAAGCAGCATTTATTCACTCGCTCATGTACCGTTCTTCTTGTCTGAATCTCGGCTACCCAGACAGCAAGGAATATTGTTGGAAGGTTGTATAAATATTACTTTACAATGCGAAACCTTGCAGGTGACTTCGCCGGATTATTGCAAGAATGTTGCAGCGATATTACTATGTCCGCCTCTTCGTAACTTGTGGGAATATTGCATGAATATGACACGGAATATTGCCTTAAAGTTCCAAGAATATTTATTCAATATTACACTCTCCATATGATTCTGTTTAACATTGTAAATAATTCAAGCCAATTTATGTTATAGAATATATTATTTTGATTAATCCTCAATTATCAAGTTCTACTATAAATGTAATAATAAATAATAAATAACCTTAACTTATAAGTCTGTATTGTAATTACGATTATATTTTTGAGACTGCGACGTAACTATTGATCGAAAGGTCATTTTTGTAGTATGTTTTACACGAAAGATGTTATTAAAAAATAATTACCGATTTTTGTAAAAATGCAGAAGTTTTAAGTTTTCTTTCATAAATTTGCAAATCCTCTACACTTTGTACTACTGGAACACCCTGAATGAGCTCATCATCGCGAACAATCTGTCTATTTCGAAACTGCAGTTCTCTATTCTTCTCCTCAATTTACTTCTTGCTGATTGTCCATGGGTGAACATTACCTTAACCAACCTTAACGCTGCTGAACTGCTAAACAGTCGTGTAAACGTTTGGTTATATTTTTACAGATTTGGCGCGAAAAACGGCCGTAATCCCGGCTCAAGAGGCCTTTCCAAGGCGTCTCAGGCCAGGCTTACATTTCTCGACCCCCACTCCGACCGACCTCTACACTTTTATGCGAGAAGCCTGTGTACCCGTGTAACAACACGGTGGGCGGGGCTTAATCGGAGTGGGGGCACGCAAATGTAATCCTGGTTTGAGAATCTGATCCAAGCCAGGTTTCTGAACCCGGATTACACGTCTGAGCCAGGTTTACGTAATCCCGACTCAAGCCGAGGCCTAAGCGCAGTATTTGAATACGGGCCTATGACTTCTGCCGTTCGCATACGCAGAGAGCGCTCCAACTTGCCTCGTTTTCTGCTCCGTCGGTATTTCTAGACGTGTGACACGAAGGTCCACAAGATGCGGTGTCTATTCTATACCTCGTCTGTGTCAGAACTCAGAACGGTTGAGAATGGTCGAGACAAACTGACGTTGTATAGGATAAAGTTGGATAGAGATTAACCCGGTTCACAGGAGGCTGGCGACGCAACTTTGTCGCGCCGACCAATTCCCGCCTCGTGTTGCGGACATGGACATAGGAATAAGGGGACGGAGCACTGATCTCTATACAATGGATGCGAGATCAGGATCTGGGGAATGAAGCCAATATGAACGGTGGAGTCGCAAGCGGTCTTGCAGGGTACTACGTATAGTGAAGGGCCTATTATTCGGCAAAGTGGGTACCTTATAGGGTGCCGCGCTCTGAAAATTGTTCTGCAACATTTTTTTTTCTTCGGTGCGCCCCCGTTTCCTTAAGAAAAATTGCTATCTGTGGGGTTGAAACGTTTAACGCCGGCCCTTCACTCTGCTAAAGGTAAACATAACGACACCACAAACACTTCTTGGGAGACATCGAGTCATATACTTTAACATAAATATATTCATCCGTAAGTATGTGTTGTATTAGAAAGCATCCAAAATATTGTTCAAACGTGAAACGAAACGATCCTAATCCAATCAGCGATTGGCGAAGACCGGTGAGATTGGTTAATATTACAAAATTAAAATGCAGAAATGTGTCAAATCTTGGAGAGTTAAAATTTTACAATGTGAGAAATGTTGAAAATTATGTAAGCTTTGCATATTTCTGGCCATGGTTTCTTCAACGCACTGATTTGCTTTCAGACACTGTGCAATGTGAAAAAATTGAATGAATCACATAGGAAAAATTGGTTAAATTTTCAAACATACCATCTCAATACTGCATCCTATATCAATTTACGTGAGTACCACCACAATAGGATACATCCGCTAGATCTACAACTAAAATGTAATAGACATTTACATTAGTTCACTTTTGTATGTTATAGACTCCAGATGAGGAAACTAATTGTTTTGAAACATGTAAGGGTTGAAATACATTGATTCATTCCATTCTCAACCCAGAAGAGGGCAATCCTACATTATACATTATGTATACGATTCTTTTCCTGATTCCGCTGTTCAACTTGGTGTTGGAAACAAATGTAAAATTTTGTTGCTGCTATGGTGGGTTGGTCCCTGTTCAGGGCATTGGATTTGGTATGAAGTTTCAATGTAATAAATGTCTTCATTTTACAGGTTCATTGCCTATATTATATTATCAAGAATGACCTGAGCACTAAATTGTTCTGGCCCCATATTGGTGACTGGAAGTAACATGGACTGCAAAAGTCATGTACATTATGAGACAATTGATCTGAGGTACGTGTACATTTATATTTTTAGCTATTGACTGTCAATATAAATTTCATCAGTTCTTCACATTATTAAAACAATTTTGTATGAACCCACTTAGCATGATGACATCTTCGGAAAATCGTAAGGACAATCAATACCGACATAACGAATATCCGGGGGAAATACACATATGCTATTCCGACATGTGGCCTGGATATCGTGAGGAAGAGGAATTCAGAGGTGAATACTACTTCGCCATACATACAGGCGAGATCACGTTAGGCAGCTTTTGAATGTCTGTCAGTTTATATGGATAGGATACGTTTTATTGATTTGACGACGCGAATAAATACCATTGTTTGTAAACCAAAATGTACTTCACATATGTCACTGATATTTGATGTATATTTAGGTGAATTATAATAGGATTAATAAATTGATTACAGTGTTATTATGAATTTACTTTAATGTAACCCTTCAAATATAATAAAAATATCGTATTACATATACTATTACTTATATATATATATATACACACTATATTATGTTACACTATTACTTTAATTTCATATAAATAATTCATTTTAAACCTGCGTTATTGTGTATAATGGCACGTAAATATAATAAAAATTACCGTATTATATATACTATTACTTGTATATATATACACACTATTTTATGTTACACTATTACTTCAATTTCATATAAATAATTTATTTTAAACGTGCGTTATTGTGTATAATGTGCACGTCGCGAGTCCAATGATTTGGAAACCAACGTATATATATTCCTAGTAACTTTTGTAGTTCCGTGCAAGACCGCTTGCGACTCCACCATTCAATTGGCTACATTGAACTATAGAATACCTGGAATGTGCACGGGTGCAGGAACAGCCGCGCCTCGCTGTTAGAGAGAGAAGAAAGATATTTTGGTATTCTGTCTCACTCTTACCACTGGACCTTTGGGACATACAGTCGATTTGCGCCGTTCGACGTAAGTTCCACAGAGATTTGACTAGATATGACCGGTTCGAAAAGAGTTGCTCTCTTCTATTTAGATATTTCAGTAGGTGATGTCAGTATGTCACAGAAATTAATGTATATGATCACAAAATAAAGTAAAAAATATTATCAAACGCATTCAAATTACACATGATTTTTTGTTTTAGAGGTAGTGAAGGTTAATTGTTAATACATATCGAAATTGCTTTACTTTGGGAATTGTTCATGCTGGATGTAAAAATATAATACTTGCTCATTTTTTGTTTTTTCCAAATAGACATAGACAATAAATAAAATAAATATTACAATAATTTTGATTGATATTATTAATTTTGTTTGAGAAAGTATCCTGTTTAACACACTTCAAAAACGCACTGAATAATATTAAATAATGTTCGATTTTTGAAGTCGGTGTTACTTTTTTTTAATTTTTCTATGAGTTTGAAAGTAGTGTTTCCTCGTTCAGGTTCACCCATTAACATTTATTTAGGAATAAAATAATATATATACTGGTAATTAACAAGTTTCACATGCTATTGCCACAGTCAGAAATTGTAATAGATGCCTGATTGATTATACACATTTGGAATTATCTCTCTGTATACAAATTGCAAATTATGAAACACATATAGTCTATATTTCTTGTATGGGAACAGTTTTTCTTCAAACACATTCTGTTTTTATTACGACTTACCATAAACCCTTTTGTCATAGAAGCAACAAAAGGGTAGTACAGCAAATATAGTTCAGTTCCGTATATTTTAACGGCGTACACAACATTATTGAAAGGGTAGTACAGGTAACAAAGGACAGAATAGTATTAAATGCCGAACCAAGTCTTCCATCGTTTTTAATCTATTGTTGCGTCGCTGCAACCGCTTCTGTAGCACTCTTACTTTTTTACGCAAAGTTACCATTTTATCCTGTCTGCTTAAAATCCGGGATGATGTTTGTGTGCCAATGTCCTGTGATCTTCTGTTGATTGCAGGTCCTGACTGTAAAGATAAATTCTACCTTGAATATGACACACTTGATACTATTAACATTTTACAAAATATGAATGAAAGATCATAAAACAAAACATAATAACATACATGTAACTTTTCAGCATGCAACACATCATCATTAGAAGAGCAGTTCTGGTGAAGTGTGACATTTGTATCACAGCTGGTATTTGCAGCTTCTATTATCTATAATATAATATAAATTTATAACAGTTTCTCAATTTACACTTATAAACACACATGCCTTATATTACTGGCGCGGTCCTATTTAGTATGTCATACAACCTACCATTTCGTTATCGGTATCCTCAATATTTGTTGAATATTTGCTGGGTCCTGCATGCAAATTTTGTATGATCCCTGTACTCGTTGAAGGTTGAACCTAAATCAATCATGGTGCCTTGTGATTAAAGTAATAATACAATTGTACTTACATCGTTAACATATTTGAAAGACTTTAACTCTCGGACACCCGACTGAAAAAAGGAGACACGCAATCCCACGTCATTCTAACCCATCCTGCAGGACGGCAACCCGACATTTTATTTGTATAAATTTATGTGAGACAAGAACCGCAAAGTAAATTCAACGCGTTATAAAATACTAACGACCATGTCGCAAAAATTTTTAGAAATTTTGATCGAAAGAAGTTGTGAACAATTTATAAACAAATTATCAACAATCGTAAAATACATTGCAACGTCGCTATAATGCACGGAAGCAAAAATTTTAATTTTGTAAACAATTTAATAAACAATTTATAAACAAATTGTCAACGTTTAAAATATATTGCAACGTCGCGAAAATGTACGTAGGCGAACATTTTTATTTTGCTCAAAAAATGGGTTGACGATCTTCAGGCTTCGGGTCAAATTCACCCATAGTGGGTATCCGAGGCGATAAGTTTCACTAGAATGTTTAAGTAATATGCAGGATATAGATATTTACATACCACATTTGTTGAACTACTTGCTATTGAATAATCCACATCGTAGTCAAACAATGTGGGTATTGCTCTCTGCTTTAGGAGGTTCTGTCCAGATGGTGTTACCTGAAATGAATCATATATAAAATGTTTACTGCAAATGGTGGTGTACTTCGTAATTTTTTTTACGAATGTCGGCGGTATTGCCGTCACAAATTCTGCAAATGATGCCGGATCCTTGGGAAAGCTGTAAATAAAGACAATTTGGATATAATTAATTGGGAATAAAAAATGCTTTTCCTCATCAGTGTAAGCATATGGAGCTCTGAACACCATTTGTGTCGCAGTGTACGTGCGCGTCTGTCAGTCTGTGTGCGATGCGCACAGCTTAGGTCCAATCAGGGCCGACACGAATGGTGTTCAGAACTCCATATGCTGACACTATTCCTCATATATGCTACGCAGTTTTACTTTTATTCCTAATTACCTGTGAAAAGTAATATCCCCATTCTTCGTCCACACGCTTTTGCAATTTTTAATACAACACGACTTAACCTAGTTTCTGCCGCTTGGATAAAGTGCCTTGATTCAACTGGTTTGCACGTTTGCACTTGTTTGTAATCCACCGATTTACGCGGTTTAATTTCTTGACAGGGCTCTCGTCTGTTACACCGATATTTTTGAAACGGATCGTACAGTTAACAAAGGACAGGTATCCCTGGAATCATACTCTCCCTCTCTCTCTGTCCCGCTTTTCGGCGACTTTACATATGGATGTTTGTAACGCTAGACCTACCCCCACCCCTTAGGTCTGAGGGTTAGGGTCCGCGCCCGTAGTACTTAAGAAAGGCCCTTTTCACCCAAAA
This sequence comes from Priocnemis perturbator, assembly GCA_963942575.1. Classification (NCBI taxonomy): domain Eukaryota; kingdom Metazoa; phylum Arthropoda; class Insecta; order Hymenoptera; family Pompilidae; genus Priocnemis; species Priocnemis perturbator. The sequence continues at coordinate 755,883 of CAWWDK010000296.1, forward strand.
GTCAGTTTGCCAGAAACCACCGAGTCTGGAGTTACCAAGTGCGTTTAACAAAGTGTAAAATTATCCACGAATAAGCAACAATAAAAACCTGTTTTTCTTAAAACAACCAAACGTAGAGTTATTTATACTCAAGGAAGACCTTTACCACCGACAGTCCCGTAACAAATTGGCGATCCTGCCAGGATTGTCTCTCACGACGTTATTCCGGAAGAAGAAATCGTCCCTGAACGCGTTGCGTTATACGAAGATCAACACGGATGTACAGTACTGTATAAGGTACTCCGCCGCAATATGGTACGTTCCGTATACCTTTTGACCGTGGTGCGTCCCCTTAACATACGGACAGTTTGCGTCAGCTAAAACATCGCCGCTAATTGGCTTAATTAGTAGACGCGAGTGGGGAGATGTGACCTCCGGGCTCCGTCTTCCCCGATTTGAACCGTAACGTTTCAGTCTGAGAAAGTCGATCCGTCGCTTCGCAGTTATAGAGTTTACACGTGCTAAAAAGGCAAATCCTTGTTCGCATTCTACCGTAGAAACGGTGGAACCTTTCCGCTTCCCTTGCGCTCGCATCGGGAGTTACCCTCCTTCTTAATAATCGTGGCGACGTATCCCCGCGTGCGCCTCTTCGCGATTATTTCTCTCCTTCCGCGGTCCGTCTAGTAAGGGAAGTTTACAGCGTCCGCTGCGAGCCTTACTTCCATCTAGCCGAGGTATCGCAGTCGCGATCCTCTTACTTCCTTCCGGACCTACGCTTTTAAGTACCTCGCACGTTCAAGTTGCTTTTTAGTTTTCTGTGTTATTTTTCTATTTCTGTGATCTCTTTATTTCCGTGTTGTCCCGCGCTCATAATCTTAACGTCGTATCTTAGATTAAGCTAGCAATAAGTGCCTATGAGTGACGAAGCTTCAGTGCCGATCGCGAACTAATCGACCACGTTTCTAAACAATAAATACAGTGCACAGGTACGAGTGATTTATTAACGCTCCCCGCATTCCTCACCAGCATTAAACCGAATCTCTCAATTACGCCTAAGTCGCGTACAACGGACACTGAACGATCAACGGGAACAATCCTTGACCACGAACCATTGGAACGTGTTTGAAAATTTAAAAGTGAGGAAATCATCGCTGAGCCATTTCAAGGAGGAGCTTGGAACATCCAGAAAAGGAAATAAAGGTAACCTAACTCCATGAGACTGAGCCTGTGAGCCCATATCTCTCGTTAACAAAAATAAAAAATTTACCTGTACATCCAGACAAGTTTGTAGCAACTTGCGAGGATTGCACGGTACTAATACCACGTGACCATAAATAAAAAAGAAGAGAAAGGGGAAAGAAAGTTCACTTATTACTGAACTCTGGCGTTCATCAAATACCGCACTAAACGAGGCTATTCCACGGAAAGCCCCAGCAGTTCGGACCGTGACGTGATTGAACGTATCCAGAACCCGCTTAACTCAAACACGAGGATGTCGAAGGCACAGTCCCTGACAACAACGCCTCAGGAGACGGACCCCATGGCACATCTGCTCCAAAAGTTGGAGCAACTAGAAACGAAATTGGACGTGTCCACTGCAGCTATACGTACACTGGGAGAAGAAAACGTAAAGCGATATAAAGAAAATAAGGATATTTGGAGACACCTGGGAACAGATTTCACCGAAGATGAGGCCAGCGGACCATCGACGAACTCACGAAAGGAGCAACCCACGGGACGCCACGATCACGGGAGTTCCCCAGAAAATAGTCCGCCCAGACATACCGGTTCCCAGGGCGATCGCAACAGAGAACTCGCGCCAGCCAGCGAAATAATCCGCACTGTGCGCACTATAAAAGGACACGATGACGCAGGGGTCGAGGATTTCATACAATCCGTGAGGAAAGCTCGAATACAGTGCAAAGAGCCCGACCGCCTGCTCGACTTCATCCTCGACGAAAAAATAATCGGCGATGCCGAACGTGCTATTCGTTTTACCCAAACGAATACATACGAAGAGCTGTACCTGGCCCTTCGGCAAAATCTAAGCGGCACGACGTCCTATGAACTCGCCCGCTCCAAGCTCTTACAAACAAGACAGCTGCACAGTGAAAGCGTACAGTCATACAGTCAACGATTCCGCGAAAAATTAAACGAACTAAAATACGCTATACAAAAAGAGACAAATGCGACCGAGCGACGCATAGCCATAAAAACAGAGGAGAAGAACGCGGAAAAATCATACATAATGGGTCTACGCGACGACATAGGTACCCAAGTTCGGAGCCTAAGACCCACTGACCTGAACGAAGCACAAACAGATGCAATGGAAACCGAGGTATGGATCCGGGAAAAGGCAAACCGTATTCGACCCTCGGCACCACCCCCACGTCCTGCAGGTACCAACCATTTCCAGTACCGACGGACAAATGAACAAAGGCCACCTTCCCAGAATCGACCTGCCTCTGCTAATCCACCAACCTACAGCAGGCCCTTCGAAGAATGTGCAAAGTTGACCTGCAATTTTTGCAAGAAACTTGGGCACACCGAGGCTCAGTGCTTCCGCAAAAATTTTCGGGGAGACCCAGGTCTAAGGCGCCCACCTCAACAAGTGAACCGAATCCAGGACAATTGGGACGACGAGATAAGCGACGAACTGATAGACCAGCTTCAGGAGCAGTACTTGACCGAGTCAGTGCTATCTCCGCCCGACTACAGTCATGCCAATGGAAATTCGGACGAACCGGCAGAACAGGACGATACCTCATCGACTCCGGATCCTCAATAAACATTGTGAAAGAAACTCTGATTCCACCAACAACCGACCGAGAACCAACAAAAAAAGAGTTTTTGATGGGCAACGACAAGCACATATCACCATATTCCGTGACCCTCATGCTACATTGAAAGAAACACACATTTCATGCAGTACCGTCAGAATTCCCAATACCTGAGGACGGGATTATAGGACAACCCTTGCTACAATCATTCAGGTATAATCTTAACAACAACACGCTGACGCTCGACGGCATTAGTCACCGTCTTTATGACGATGGCTATTATGTCCCCGCACAAACAACACGCGTTCTTAACGTGCAATGCGGACTCAAGAAAGGGCATGTAAGCATTTTTGACCATCCGGAAATACCAGATTCGGTATACACAGTAAATAACCATAGGGTACGCGTACCCATCTACAACAACACCACAAATGATATTAATATCAAACACCAGGAAATAAACATGAGTAAACAATAGAGTAAATCAGATTTCACCAATGGAAATTAGTAGCAGAGTACAACTGCTACTGGAAAACACCCGACTCGACCACGCCGAAGATTCAGATCGGAACAACATATGGAAGATTATCTCCAACTACCATGACGTGTTTACACTACCAGGTGACCCGCTACCCTCTTCTAAAGTAGCTGAACATACCATCAAACTTACAGACAATAAGCCGATCAACAACGCCTCGTACAGACCACCAGAGTGCCATAGACAGGAGATATCCAAACAAATAAGGGATATGTTGAACAAACGAATCGTCGCGCATTCGACATCTCCGTACAACTCACCCATATGGGTTGTACCGAAGAAAACCGATGCATCAGGTGAAAAAAAGTGGAGAATAGTGATCGACTTCAGGAAGCTAAACGAGAAAACAGAACAAGACGCTTACCCTTTACCCGTGATCGACGACATACTCGACCACTTAGGAAAGGCAAAGTTCTTTTCGGCCTTTGACCTTAGCTCAGGGTTCCACCAGATTCCTATGGAGGAAGAATCGAAAAAATTCACGGCATTCTCCACTCCTGAAGGACACTTCGAATACAACCGTATGCCCTTCGGATTAAAAAATGCCCCAGCCACATTCCAACGCATGATGGACATGGCGTTGAAAGGACTAATTGGCAAAATATGTTTCGCCTACCTAGACGATATAGTAGTATTTAGCTCAACGATGCAAGAGCATAACGAAAACCTGATAATACTACTGGATCGACTTCGACAAGCAGGGCTGAAACTTCAGCCTGACAAATGTGAGTACCACAGACCAGAACTCGAGTATTTAGGCCATATCATAACCAAGGACGGAGTAAAGCCAAATCCTGCAAAACTTGATGCAGTGAACGAATTTAAGCAGCCACGAACACCGAAGGAAATAAAATCCTTCCTGGGACTTGCAGGTTATTACCGTAAATTCATCAAGAATTTTTCGACTATTGGAAAGCCTCTTACGGAACTCACAAAAAAAGACGTAGACTTCAAGTGGACGAGTGAATGCCAAGCCAGTTTTGAGGCGTTAAAAGCAAAACTCTGTATGTCCCCGGTTTTGAAGTATCCAGACTACGGGCAGGAATTTACATTGACAACTGACGCATCAAACGTAGGACTCGGAGCAGTGCCATCACAAAACGGGCACCCGTGTTGCTACATATCACGAGTACTAAACGCACCTGAAAGAAATTACAGCACAACTGAAAAGGAAGTGCTTGGTATAGTTTGGAGTGTCAAAAGACTCAGACAATACCTACTAGGCAGAAAGTTTAAAATTCAGACAGACCATCGATCCTTATTATGGCTATTCAATGTAAAGGACCCGTCATCACGACTACTTCATTGGAGACTAAAACTTGAGGAATATGACTACACCATCGAATACGTCAAAGGACAGGAGAATCCAGCCGCAGATGCTCTTTCGAGAGTTTTACCCACACGAGATGTACCTGAAGCTGACGAACCACCGACAAGAATCGACCAGGGAGAAGACGAAGCCAACGATGAAATTGACGCATTACAAACAACTAATTGGTAAAATGAATACACTTTATGGAACCAGAGCGTACATCCGGAAGACAAAATAAGAATACTCCAGTCAACCAACAAAGGACATAGGATGAAAGTTTCCAAGGACACCACCGAAGACGAGGACATCGCGTCACTAGGACCGTATAACGAGGCCAAATGGATAGAGGAAGTCGGGTTGGCAATCGCCTTCCTCAAAAAGGGCAACATTAAGATGTACCAGTTCCGAATTACCGATCCAACCATCACCACTTGGGAAAGAGAAGTCCTCAAAGATATGTTTAACTTCCTGGGTAACAAACTGCAGAGCGTCATTAAGATTTGCTTCAATTCACACAACAAACTGACACACGAACAAAAACAACAGTTACTGGCAGAATGCCCTGGAAAAACCGCCACGCAACATTTTGGAGAGAACCGTTCGATTAAAAGACTCAAGGAACAACACGATTGGGTCAATATGGACCAAGACATGGTAGAATACATCAGGAAATGCCAACAATGCCAGATCGAAAAATTGGTGCGAATCAGGCAAAAGGCGCCTGCGATAATACCTGATACACCTACTGCGCCGAATGACAAAATCGCACTTGATATATTCGGCCCACTACCTCTCTCCCAAAAGAGGAATCGATACGTTCTCACCATACAAGACGTTCTGACGAAATATATCTTACTGTGTCCACTAAAAGGAATAACATCCGAAGAAGTATTCACCGCCCTGCTGGGACATTACATTTATACGTTCTCTACACCAAAAAACATTCTAACCGACCAAGGTTCGAATTTCATATCCGACACGATGAAGGAATTCGAACGAGTATTCCAAATCGACCACATTAAAACCACCGCTTACCATCCACAAGGAAATGGAAGTTTAGAACGCGCACATGCAGTAATACGGGATCTAATTAAAACCAGTCTCGAATGTGCGCAAAGAAACCAGTATTGGGACGAGACTCTACAGTCTATCGCGTTTGCGTATAATACCTCAGTCCACGAAAGCCACGAATTTACACCTTTCAAATTAACCTTCGGTAGAAAGGCAACCATACCATCAGCACTAGCCGGAACATCAAGTGTCTCCTACAATCAACTGGTGGAAAAATGGCGACAGAGGCACGAGTGTGGCATCAACCTTGCCAGACAAAGAATCCAACAAGCAAAGGAACGATCAAGGAAATACCAAGATTCCAAAATTACCAGGAAACATCCTCTTTATGAAGTTGGAGAGTTAATATTACTCCATAATGAGCGCAGACTCAAAAAACTTGACAGTGAATGGCTTGGACCATACGCCGTGACAGAAGCCCACGACAATAACAATCTCACCATACTCCAAAACAACAAACACATTAGAGTGCACATTGATAGAACTAAACCTTATTACCAATCTGTTATAGATGACGACAATATTAATAGTGTTCCTACTGGCAACGGTAATACAGACGTCACAAGGGGAGCTTCGACTGACACCGTTGAGTAAATTAGCCACAACTTCCAGGAGCAAGACGAATCCAACCAAGGGGGTGTAACGCTAGACCTACCCCCACCCCTTAGGTCTGAGGGTTAGGGTCCGCGCCCGTAGTACTTAAGAAAGGCCCTTTTCACCCAAAAGTCAGTTAGCCAGAAACCACCGAGTCTGGAGATACCAAGTGCGTTTAACAAAGTGTAAAATTATCCAGGAATAAGCAACAATAAAAACCTGTTTTTCTTAAAACAACCAAACGTAGAGTTATTTATACTCAAGGAAGACCTTTACCACCGACGGTCCCGTAACAATGTTCTGATTCCAGGTGTATATAGTTCAATGGTTCGGACCACTTGGAGATAGTAGACACGGTTTTCGAGCCTCGCGACCCGCCTTTGTAGTTCGCCGAACGAAGAAAAGGACAGCGAACAAAAGAGAGTAAAAAAGCACAGTCGAGGCAACTGAGCCATTTAAAACTCAGCGTACCAAATGCTATATTTAAGACGATTCTTATCGCTTTTTATTATTAAATTTTCCTGTATGAAAAATTGTATAACGTAATCATAAAATTATTGGGATAAAAATGAGATCAAACCTGGTGTAATTGAGATCACATTTACTGATCGTAGTGTACTCTCTCACATTGTCAGTGAGCTGAAAACCGTAGTATGACAATGTGACAGAGAAGGACATGGTTTTCGCGCCACGCGTCCTTCTCTCTCACGTTGTCGTACTACGGATCTCAGCTCACTGGCAATGTAAAAGAGTATGCGAGTAAGAGTAGAGCCGAGTAGCGATAAGGACTAAGCCCTATATTTTAAATGTATTAATGTTATATCTCCACGACCGGGATAGAATATTATAAATAAGTGTGACGCGGAACATGTGAAACTGAGATATTAGATATGTATTTTAAATTGTGACTGGTCCTATCGTCCAGGATTTATATTATTAGGAAGATAAGCAGACAAGCCCGGTAAATAAATTAGGAAATGTTCGTAGATTTATTTATTTTATTTGTTGTTGTTTTTTATTATTTTTAACTCGTCCTCGTCATCGATTTATGTCTTTTTATTCGATTCTTTTTTATTTATTATTCGTACAAATTTAATAATGTATATATGCAGCGTATATGAAAATAGAACGTCACAGTAATAAATTATTAAATATGGTCCGATTAATATCATGTTTGATTTCATTTTACGCGGAAAAATCTCATCAATATATTAATCACTATTTTAGATAAAACAAAAAGCAAAATGTAAAAAATTATGTGATTGTATTATAAGAAACCAAACCGCGAATTCTCGACAAAGGAGCCGCGTCGCTTCACGCCTCATAAACATCACACGCTTGACTGACTCCGCTCGAGGTAACATAGGCGTAGGAATGACGCATACATGGGCGCAGACGCAGCCCATTGACAATGTGACTGGAGCTCCAGTAGTGACAATGTGACAGAATTTACTGTAGCTTTGCTATTTTGGCCATTCCATCCATAAATCTCCTGTAATAATCAACAAGGCCTTAGAATTGTTTTAAACTTTTCTTATTTTTAGTTATTGGGATATTCTTGACAGCCTTGACTTTGCCTGGATCAGGTTTTACACCCTTCAATGTTATAAGATGCCCCAAATATGTTATTTCACGACGAAGGAATTGGCACTTTCCAGGTTATAAGGTGAGTCCAGCGTTTTGTCAACGTGCTAAAATATGTTTTAATCACTGGGAATGTTCTGCCAATGAGCTTGCATAAATAACAATATCATCCATATAAATAAACATTTCAATTCCCTGTAACCCAGATAATAATAAGTCCATGCACTGTTGAAATGTTGTAGTGTCCATTGATAGTTGAGAACGCTGTCGTTGACTTGGATTCGGGGTCCATGGGTGTTTATGAATCACGCCACAAACGCGATATGCCTGGATCGGACTGGGGGCAGTCCAGGAAAGTGGAGAGTTATAGAAGTAGGCGTAACTCTCCTTCACTGACGGGAAGTACCACCGTTTATTTGAACACAGAAAAATAAAAGGATATATATATACACACCGCACACACTGTTCACAATTTAAAATCTCTTAAAATTACCGCACTAGTTTATAGAATAAATAATGAAATCAAAAAAAGAGAAATGAAAATTAACACTGTAAGTTCGCCTTTAAAAGGAGTGTGTAGGAAGGAAGAGGCTCGCCAACACGTCAGACAGTGCGCGAGTACCTCGGACAAACGGAACGAGGGACGTAGCGGCAAATATCACGCTACGCACACCTCAGGATCTCGGAAGGAAAAGTGCGACCGCACACACAAGCGCGCGCGGGGATACGCCGCCGCGGTCGCCAGGAAGGTCGGAATCACGTCAGGCCAAAATTGCTCTGACGAGCGGAAATTAATAAAACAAAATAACGCGAATTAAAGAAATACGCGCTTTAAGTGCTCAAACACGCATGTTTAAGTTGTAATAATGCCTCGGGCTCTCAGGCCGCTCGCGTCCGGGCCTGAGAGCTCACACGATTTCGGCGAGCGTCTAGACTCGCGTCGCGACGGTGACGCTACGCGTGGCCGCTCGGGATTCGCGGATTCCGAACGCGACGTCACCGGGGATTCCTTCTTGGAAACCTGTGGCTCCTTCTCGGTACAATTCATTCCTGTGTATACCCTCGAGCCGACAGGTCAAAGAAAAAAAACTCGTTTACTTTCACGCCGCCAAACGGTTCTCTACAAGTAACGGTTTCTGATATCCGTCGTGCGTTCTTTAATTTCTCTGTTATCTGTTAATCAGTGTACCTTGTAGAACAAAATAAAAGTGACGTTTTTTTGTGTTGTTAAATATTAAGAACATTGCTATTCTGCGTCGGAGACTTGACCTCGTGCGAGAAACTCTCCGCTTTGGAGCACGTGCTTCGCCATCAGGTGCTCTTTCAAGCTTCACCCCGGTGAGGGTGAGGTTTACATCAGCGATTGGGAATCCGAACACTCTCTTCCGGATTTCCAAGTGAACAACGCACTTGTAATTTAAATCAAAGTAGGCGAAGATACGGACGCACTCGCGATAAGGTAATGCCCAATATGGCGGGAAGGTCAGCACAACACGTGTTTCACCTCTGCAAATATTACACAATGTTTCTGTACGGCGTACGAGAAAGAACAGGTTGAGGCGAGCAGCATGCGACGGGTCCAAAAGGAAGCGCCAATCCCAAACAATGGGTGTTTGATGGAACCCTGAAGCCAAATCAAGAATACTAAAATACTTGGCACCACCAAGATCATCTAAAATGTCCACTATGTTTGGAATAGGATATGAGTCGCTGATGGTTTTCTCGTTCAACTTCCGATAATCAATAACCATCCGTCATTGAGGCTTTCCAGTAGCATCAGGTTTTTTTGGAACAATCCATAAGGGAGAATTGAATGCAGATGAGGATGGTTGAATAATATCATTCTCAAGCAAAGAATCTACTTGTTCTTTTATCTCCTGCTTATGTATACATGGAAAGCGATATTGTTTTACACTTCTTGGGACTTCATCAGTGGTAATTATTGAATGTTTTGCGAGCTTTGTTGCCTGTAACTTGTCATTTGGAAGATGAAATTGATATGAAAATTCATATATATTAGTTTGAGAAGGCTTGTTACCTCCAAATTATTAAGACGTAAATGTAATGATTCAACAATTTTAGAAAAACTCTGCGCATCTGCTTTGGCCTGAGCATTATTAAAATTTCCAACTTGCTGATCATGGTGCTGGAGGCATAACCTCAAACTCTTCTAGTTCTACCGGAGGTAAGGAAAACTTAATTTGATCTGAAGTGGTATTTATGGCAAATAATTTTGCAAAGCCATTTATGTGTGTAACCAAAGCTTCACCTACGTAAGCTTCTGGATTAACATTAAAATTTCTTACATAACCCGATTTGATTCCTTTATTCTTTACAGGAATTGTGACCAACACTTTACTACGCGCTGGCAAATGGAATGTAGAACTATCCTCGAGTAAAATTTCTTTGTCCCCGATCTGAATAGAATTTGGACTAGAATTATTCAATTTAACTATTGCATTCTGATTTTACAGAAACCGTATTCCCAGGATACCCGCTACTGCAATGGGAAAGTGTTAGAGAGTAAGCAGCGGATTATCCGCATTCCAACGTACTAGACGGTACTGCCTGCTAACACCCCGGCTTTCCGCACGTTCAATTTTTTCCGAGTTCCGGCATGATAATAGGACGGTTAGTACCATTTCCGAGAATTTTCCGAGGGCCTGGCAGCTCACACCGACATAATCTAGCAAGACAGACACTGTTACGATTCTATTATATCATTTCTCACATAATTTCATTCAATTCTTCGCTATTAAACCTTTGCTTATTCTCTGAAGTACTTTTCGATATTCCTGCATTGTTAATTTGTGTTAGATTCATCTAAAGCGTGAAGCGTACGTTACCAAGCTGTAAATTCCGCCTGTAAACTTTAAGAACTACATTGCAGTACCATTGTAGATATTAGTTATAGTTCAGGTTAAGCGTACTTACCGTGCTGCAGAATTTCCTTTTCAGAAACTCATCTGCAACAAATTGGAATTTCACTTTCACACCACAAATATGAATGGATGTTTCCCCATTTGTGCAGACTATCTCAGGACCAATACCGGTAAGCTTATAACAAACATCTGTATTCATATTCACATTGTTAATTAATTCCCCCCTTTTTATTATGTTGAGAGCCTGTGTCCAATAGAAATTTCGAAATTCCTCCTCTAAATAATTGGTCATGAAGGGTTATTGTGGGTATATGGCTGATGTTCACATTTATTTTAAATCAGTTGCTGGGTTCCGGCGTGCAATGAATTTTCTGCTCCCTGGTCCGCCATTTGGTGGAGCAGTGTGGCAGTTTATTTTATCGGACGTTTGGAAAGAATTGCACACTCCAGGTTCCTGCGCTCTTTGTACAGGCCAATAATTTCCTTTCGGCCTTCTAAAACACTCGTTCCCCGTGTGATTCGGGTCTCCGCAAATATTGCAACGGGTACAATTGAAATTCTGTGAGTGAGGCTGACTCATTCAATTCTGAGAACAATTCCTTCGTATATGGCATAATTTTCCACATTGATAGCATTTACGATAATCTGTAATTGTTTGATAGATTTTTGTGTTTTGAAGAGTATAACGTGTGAGTCCACAGATTTTAAGTAATTTCCTGTTCGCAAAATAGTGCTTCGTCCATGATCTGTAACAAATTTTGACTTTGATCTATCAGCATATTACTTAAAAGATTATTTTGAAGACCTAAACGAAAATTCCGAACGGCTGTCTTATTCAAGAGCATTGTTATTCCCTGGCATTGTTCCTTCGAAAATTTTCCTTTTGCGACTTCTCTTCCCTGATTAAGAATATCTTCAATTCTCAACCGATAATCCTTTAAATTTTCATTTCAACCCTGCTTAATTTCTTTCATTTTATCTTGTATTTGGTCTAAATTAAAAGATCGCAATAAATAGATCTTAATAAGTCTAAAAGTTCTTCTAGATTCCTGGGCTGTTGACGGTTTGCTATTAGCCGCTCAGCTCGACCCCCAATCCGATTTTTAATTAAAAGGAAAAGGTTTTTTCGTTCCCTGGGATTTATGACCGAATTCGCCAACTCACTCTGACTAATAAATTTTTGTAATGAACATGAATTTCCATCGAATTTGGGTATTGATTCCGCTGCGAATTTAAAAGACATAAAACTCCGATTGTTTTTAGCGGGGTCAATAAAAGTACTGGCACTATCAATTTCCCCGACAGATCCTTCATTTAGCAGATTTTCCACAACAGAATTTCCTTCTGCTGGCACCATACTTACTATTTCAAATCCCCTTGTTTTAGGCAAAGGTTGTACAGGACAATTTTCAACGGCCACATCCTCGACCTCTAACCCATTTGAAATTTCCGATCCTGATGTATAATTTACCAACCTACCTAGCTCGCTTTGCATTTCTCTTTCTCCGGCTCATTTTGAATAAATGACTGAACGTTCTTATCCTATTAATTTAACAATACTTTATGCCTATATCTTCAGGTAGCGATGGACCTCCAGGCAGCTCCCAGCTCCTTCTTCCGGACGAAATCGTTTGTACGGTATCTTCCGAATTATTAGGAGGAAATGATGATTTCTGGGTGCATGTGGATTCCAAGATAGCTTGCACGGCCGTCGGAAACACTCGTCTCCGGCATTCACCCGTCGCTCCCAGGGAAAACTGTGCAAAAACCCGGGAGAGAGAGATTGCACCTTTCTGTTTCCGTCCTCGCCTGTTCCTCCAAGTATCCTTTTCGTTCTTTAGGCACCAGTCCGAAAGGGCGTGGGTTCGAATCAATTAAAATAACACAAAAACGTGTAATTTACAAAAATCCCTATAAAAGAGAGACCCGCGTGCTTCTCGAACAATTCTAAGTCAGTATATATGTATGTATACATGTTGATATAGTCAAGGATATGTTGAATTCTTATAGAGTTTTACTTGCGTGGATATAGTTTGTTTGAAATCATGCGCACTCCCGCCGTCTTGCGGGCGATCGGGACTCACACCTCGGTGCCTGCGAACGCGCGCCCATGAGCCGACGTGTCGCGAGCACGTAGGCTCGGCTGTGCGCGCGCACCACTACGGCGGGTCGTGCGTTCCACCCGCCAAGTCCCCTCTAGGACGAGGGCCCTCCGACTTCCAGAAGCCTCTTTTGTTTTCGTAAAGCGTGGCTGTTTAGCTAATTCGAATTTAGGCGTTAAAAGGTTTTCTGGAGGTCGGAGGGCAGCCGCGCGGGCTGAGCACGTTGTGCGCTCTCTCCTGTATGGACGATCAAAGCGAACAGACGTGTGTTAAACTAGTGCGATTCCTAGGCGATTATAAAAGTGTAGAACAGTTTTGCGACTCGAACTTTTCTCTTCCGTTACAAATCCTGTCTAAATCTTTTCTTTGCAATACTCATTTTCTCGTTCAATACAACTTTTACATTTCACATATCAAATACTGCATTAATTTCTATCCCGGCAACGCTTTCTCTTTCTCTCTCTCTCTCCTTTCTCTTTTCCGACATTCTCTCTTCCTTCACTCCACATAGTTACTTTAAGGTTCTATGCAACTAGATTCTGTGGACTTCTGATTGCTGATTTTTGTGCTATTTGCAATCCTATCGTCGGCTGGATTATAAAGAAGATTACACAAGCAATAACATCTTTTCATCCACAACATATCCACTGTCCTAATTGAAACCGGAGTCTACTGGTCACAAAAGAAAGCTGTATGCAGGCCTAAGCAAACGCAGAGTGGAAGTGGTAGGGAACAGCTGGAGCTAAATCTTGGTTTCAAGAGAATCAATCTGTGTGCCGCAGGAGACAAGCGACTGGTTTTCTGATGTCAAGATTCAAGGATTTCCTTGATATCCATTCAAAACAGCCCTTTTCAGGGCCTCAAAGTGATTCCAAATGTTGACAACTCTCGTTCAATAAAATATTCCTGATTATTTCTATGGCTTGTATGGAAGCCATATGGAAGTATGTTGTTGTCAGCGTTAGATGGCTACAAGCGGAATGACATACTTGGTTTCAATATACAAGAGGGACCCAGAAATATGAGAAAATGGGCAAATAATGTATAAATATGCAGGTATTTATGAAAGTTGTGAAAGTTCAAAAACTAACCAATTTCAGGTTTCAAATTTCATTAAATGTTTGTAGGTATGTTATAATTCTAAAAAATAGAATCTTCGACGTAATAACCAACCAGTCATTCTATTTATTATTAACGATTACTTAACTTACAAAATCGATTCTACGGCGCGTAGCAACCAACCAACATAACAATTATTATCCACGACTTTTCGACGAATCTATTGTTTACCTTATAAAATCGATTCTTGAAGACAATCGAACATCCCCATACAACATTTGATTCAATCTGAGATCTCAAATTGTTTGGATTTTAGCCCGACACAACTTTCATATATCCTGCACATTTCTACGTCATTTGCCCATTTTGTCATTTCGCACGGTCTCCCTTCTGCATGGAAACCTAGACGGTCATTCCGATTGTAGTCATCTAACTCTGGAAATAACGTACTGTTATGCCTTCCTATCACATTTTCCAATCCAATCGTCACATTAGTCGGACTTCCACAAATTCCTTCCTGAACAAACCTACCGATAAACCTTTCCGTTGCCAAAGGTTCCGCCAAAGTAAGCAAACCCTCAACAGGAACATTGTTTGGATTTGTAATTCGCGCATGCCGGCGACATGTGTCGCCGGCAGCAAGCGTCTTCGGAGCTCCTCGCCGAACCTCAGCCGACATCGGGTGGATCGAGCAGCTCGGTGGTCGGTCGGGGAGAGGCGAGGGGGGTCCGATTTTCGGCACAGCGACGGTGACTAACGGCTTCCCCGTTCTTAGTATACGAGCTGTGATTCCGAGAAGTCGAACAAGTGAGCGTTTTGCATTTGAGCCGTTAGACACCGCCGTTGTGCCTCCTTCTTTCTTTCGCTTTACCTCTTTCACTTTCGCCTTCGCTTTTCTTGCTTTCCTTCTCGCCTTGCCTCGCTTTCGCCTATCGCTTTATCTCTTTCATCGCTTTTCTTTATTTCGCTTTATTTTACATTACTTCCTTTCTTTACTTTAACTTTACCGTTTGCCAGAGTTGCACCCTTTTAGTTCCGTGCCGTCCTTATAGTTAAGTCCATTGTACATATATAGCTTTAGTTTTTATCTATCTTTATAGCGCGTAGATCTTAATTGTACATATTTAGTTTATCATTAAAATTACGTTAGCCTAATCGCGTGTTCGTTACGTCCCGTTACTGTCCTTCGTCCTGTCCTTGTCCTTCGCCACAACAACGAAACGGCCGTTAGGTTTCGCCCTCGTCCGTTCGCTACGGAGTCTCCCGCTGTTGCGGCGAATTCATAATTCGCGCGCCTTGTGACGTGCCGCCCGGCACCGCTCGCACTTTCGGCTCGCCTCGGCTCGAACCGTTCGGCATCGGGCGGACCGAGTAGTTCGGTGGCCGGGCGGAGCGGGGCGAGGGGGCCGCCGCGAGCGCGTTAATTAGGCCGACGACGGTGCGGTCTTCCTTCTTCTCTTACGCGACTCCGATCCGTAAAGTGACACGTAAATACCAGTTCATTACTGTATTCTTTTTCTCGCACCACGTGCTGTGTTCGTTTGACCGGACCGTCGGAGGCCTCGCTTTTGAAGCGCTTTAACTTTCATTACTAGACTTTAATTCTCTTTACTTTATAATAACGCGTGCCGTCCTTTCATTATATTCTGCTTTATAACGATTAGACTTAATTACATTAACGATACAATAGGTTTAGGTCGTGGCGTCTCATAATCCGTTAGGTTTAAACCGTGCCGTTCTTGTTTACGTCCTGTACGCGTCCTACTTTTAGCGTTCGTGATCGTTTTAGCATTAAATTTGTATCGTGCCGCTGTTTAATTACTATAATTCTTTAGAATAAAGTTAGCTTAGATATAATTTCCCGCGTTTCTTTCTTCTTTCTTAGTTTCCTGGAATCCGCGCATTCTTTTAGGGTCAAAGAGAATTTACCGCTTCTCGCTTGTAGAAGCGAAATTGATATTAGATCGAACACCCGCTTTTTAATTCGAGCCTCCCCGCGAAAACAAACATAAACCCATAAAAATTCCCTTCAATTGTTGAGCTTGACATAATGATAAAATTTCACTTTGATTACGTATCAACACCTGAGCAAACTCCAAAAATACTTCCTTTCTAAAACATTCTGTCCTTTTTCAAATTCCACCTCCAAGCTCCTTTTAGAAACATATAAAGGTACCCAGGACCGCGAAAGACCATCTCCAGTCCTGGTATAGACACCGTCACTCTGTCAGTTAGTCCTAAAATAAAACTCTTGAACTGAAAGACTTTCGAACTCGATTTCGTTACCACCTATTACATTTCGCGTATCTTAAAGTAAACTAGTCGATGCCAATAGGCCGGCACAACAGTACTTTCATACAAGCCATTGAAATAATTATACGTGTGTACATAGGAAATTTTATTGAACGAGAGTTGTCAACGTTTGGATTCACGTTGTAGCCCTGAAAAGGACTGATTTAAATGGATATCCAAGAAATCCTCGACATTTAACGTGAAACAATTAATCTTTTGTGTCACGATCCACTCGGATTCATTCTTTTAAAAGAAACAATTGGCTCCTGCTGTTCCCCAACGCAACCATCTTGCATTCGCTTAGTCCGGGATACAGCATTCTTTTGTGTCCTGTAAATTCAGATTTCCATTGGGGCAATGGATATATTGAGGACGTAAATACGTTATTACTTTGTAAAATATTAATGTATTCTCTGATAGCAGTCTTCTCTGTAATCTTATTATTAATATCTTTATGTTACTATTTTCCAAATTTGTAGTGCGGAATCGGAATTGCTTCAATCATCTCTATCCTCGTCCAGGACTTCATTATGATCAGAAGGTGTCTTGGCTTCAACCGGCAGTGAATGGCCGTTTCTATAATCCATAACAGGATATATATTTTGAGACATAATTCTATTATAAGTCAAATAAAAAAAATAAAGTTGAAATTATACATTTCATTTCATATGTTATTGCATACACACCCTTTAAGTCTATTCTTATTAGTTGCTTAGACATGATGTATTCAGAGCAATTTGTCACCCTAAATTTGGCCCCTGCCATTCACCACCGCATTAATCTTGAATGTCCTTAGAACTATACTGCGTTCTTTTGCGTCCTGTAGACTCAAAGACGTTATAGCTTCTGTAACCATCTCTATAATCCAGTCTCCAAGTTCACTTGCATAAAACCTTAAAGTAACTATTAGCTAATGCAGTGTTGATACAGTATGATATCTGAAATAAAAAGATTTATATTCATTAATGACGAGCCTCTTTACTAATTAAAAATAACATAGCAATTTCATAAAATAACCGGAAAACAAACTAATTCGATCCATACATACCTTTCAATCGTTCTCCTTAGTTTCTTTTGAATGAGTTAGAACCATGTCAAAGATGATTTTCGAAGAAATTGTGCCTTGTTCCGAACGACGGACGATTTAGGCCACCTTGGATCAGGTTATGCTCCCACGTGTCACATGTATTTTCAAACTTTACAAGTCGATTTCACGAGTGATTCTCTATATGAATGGTTCAGACTGGCGCGGGAACGATTCTGCAGATATTCCACGCGCCCCGCACTGTAACTCTGCATTATTTATGTTACATTTAACGTCCATGAACGTCACGCCGTTGACACGTAGCCCGCAATGTAAATACGCACTGTCCGTCCACTATTTTATTGCCACTTTACTATGCAACTCGCCCGTGTGCAATTGATCCGGGTTGCAGCCGGCCCGTAAGCAATCGTCGTGTGCAATGAGTCTTGTGCGCAAACAGTCCGTGTGCAATCGCAACGTGAGCAATCGGCCTTGTGCGCAAAAGGGACGTGCGCAATAGTGCTTGTGTGCAAACGGGACATCGGCTTCAGGACGTGCGCAATCGGCTCGTGTGCAATCGGAACGTGAGCAATCGGTCTTGTGCGCAAAAGGAACGTGCGCAATAGGTCTTGTGTGCAAACGGAACGTGTGCAATCGGGACGTGCGCAATTGGGCTACACTCGAAATTATGCTAGTTCTCACGTTTTGCAAGCGAAACGCACGATGCACCGCGTTTGGTTCAATTCGTTCAAGAACTCTCGTATCTCGGACATCCGCGAGTGTTTCGCGTCGAAACCGTGGTCCCCGTCTGCTTTAGACGCTAAAAACGCGTATGACACTTGATTCGCACGAATCCGTTGAGAAATGGCCGAGATACGCCGTGTTGAACTTCCGGACGATGAATTCGTTCAATTCGTTCAAGAACTCTCGTATCTCGGACATCCGCGAGTGTTTCGCGTCGAAAACGTGGTCCCCGTCTGTTTTAGACGCTAAAAACGCGTATGACACTTGATTCGTACGAATACGTTGAGAAATGGCCGAGATACGCCGTGTTACACTTCCGGACGATGAAATCTTGCTAGTTCTCACGTTTTGCAAGCGAAAGGCACGATGCACCGCGTTTCGTTCAATTCGTCCAAGAACTCTCGTATCTCGGACATCCGCGAGTGTTTCGCGTCAAAAACGTGGTCCCCGTCTGTTTTAGACGCTAAAAACGCGTATGACACTTAATTCGCACGAATCCGTTGACAAATGGCCGAGATACGCCGTGTTACACTTCCGGAGATGAAATCTTGCTATTTCTCACGATTTGCAAGCGAAACGCACGATGCACCGCGTTTCGTACAATTCGTTCAAGAACTCTCGTATCTCGGACATCCGCGAGTGTTTCGCGTCGAAAACGTGGTCCCCGTCTGTTTTAGACGCTAAAAACGCGTATGACACTTGATTCGCACGAATCCGTTGAGAAATGGCCGAGATACACCGTGTTGCACTTCCGGACGATGAATTCGTTCAATTCGTTCAAGAACTCTCGTATCTCGGACATCCGCTAGTGTTTCGCGTCGAAAACGTGGTCCCCGTCTGTTTTAGACGCTAAAGACGCGTATGACACTAGATTCGCACGAATCCGTTGAGAAATGGCCGAGATACGCCGTGTTACACTTCCGGAGATGAAATCTTTCTAGTTCTCACGTTTTGCAAGCGAAACGCACGATTCACCGCGTTTCGTACAATTCGTTCATGAACTCTCGTATCTCGGACATCCGCGAGTGTTTCGCGTCGAAAACGTGGTCCCCGTCGGTTTTAGACGCTAAAAACGCGTATGACACTTGATTCGCACGAATCCGTTGAGAAATGGCCGAGATACGCCGTGTTGTACTTCCGGACGATGAATTCGTTCAATTCGTTCAAGAACTCTCGTATCTCGGACATCCGCGAGTGTTTCGCGTCGAAAACGTGGTCCCCGTCTGTTTTAGACGCTAAAGACGCGTATGACACTTGATTCGCACGAATCCGTTGAGAAATGGCCGAGTTACGCCGTGTTACACTTCCGGACGATGAATTTGTTCAATTCGTTCAAGAACTTTCGTATCTCGGATATCCGCGAGTGTTTCGCGTCGAAAACGTGGTCCCCGTCTGTTTTAGACGCTAAAAACGCGTATGACACTTGATTCGCACGAATCCGTTGAGAAATGGCCGAGATACGCCGTGTTACACTTCCGGACGATGAAAACTTGCTAGTTCTCACGTTTTGCAAGCGAAACGCAAGATGCACCGCGATTCGTTCAATTCGTTCAAGAACTCTCGTATCTCGGACATCCGCGAGTGTTTCGCGTCGAGAACGTGGTCCCCGTGCGTTTTAGACGCTAAAAACGCGTATGACACTTGATTCGCACGAATCCGTTGAGAAATGGCCGAGATACGCCGCGTTACACTTCGGGACGATGAATTCGTTCAATTCGTTCAAGAAATCTCGTATCTCGGACATCCGCGAGTGTTTCGCGTCGAAAACGTGGTCCCCGTCTGTTTTAGACGCTAAAAACGCGTATGACACTTGATTCGCACGAATCCGTTGAGAAATGGCCGAGATACGCCGTGTTACACTTGAGAAACGATGAAATCTTGCTAGTTCTCACGTTTTGCAAGCGAAACGCACGATGCACCACGTTTCATCCAATTCGTTCAAGAACTTCGTATCTCGGACATCCGCGAGTGTTTTGTTTCCAAAACGTGGTCCCCGTCTGTTTTAGCCGCTGAAAACGCGTATGACACTTGATTCGCACGAATCCGTTGAGAAATGGCCGAGATACGCCGTGTTACATTTCCGGACGATGAATTCGTTCAATTCGTTCACGAACTCTCGTATCTCGGACATCCGCGAGTGTTTCGCGTCGAAAACGTGGTCCCGGTCTGTTTTAGACGCCAAAAACGCGTATGACACTTGATTCGCACGAATCCGTTGAGAAATGGCCGAGATACGCCGTGTTACACTTCCGGACGATGAAAACTTGCTAGTTCTCACGTTTTGCAAGCGAAACGCAAGATGCACCGCGATTCGTTCAATTCGTTCAAGAACTCTCGTATCTCGGACACCCGCGAGTGTTTCGCGTCGAAATCGTGGTCCCCGTCTGTTTTAGACGCTAAAAACGCGTATGACTCTTGATTCGCACGAATCCGTTGAGAAATGGCCGAGATACGCCGTGTTACACTTCCGGAGATGAAATCTTGCTAGTTCTCACGTTTTGCAAGCGAAACGCACGAAGCACCGCGTTTCGTTCAATTCGTTCCAGAACTCTCGTATCTCGGACATCCGCGAGTGTTTCGCGTCGAAAACGTGGTCCCCGTCTGCTTTAGACGCTAAAAACGCGTATGACACTTGATTCGCACGAATACGTTGAGAAATGGCCGAGATACGCCGTGTTACACTTCCGGACGATGAAATCTTGCTAGTTCTCATGTTTTGCAAACGAAAGGCACGATGCACCGCGTTTTGTACAATACGTTCAAGAACTCTCATATCTCGGACATCCGCGAGTGTTTCGCGTCGAAAACGTGGTCCCCGTCTGTTTTAGACGCTAAAAACGCGTATGACACTTGATTCGCACGAATCCGTTGAGAAATGGCCGAGATACACCGTGTTGCACTTCCGGACGATGAATTCGTTCAATTCGTTCAAGAACTCTCGTATCCCGGACATCCGCGAGTGTTTCGCGTCGAAAACGTGGTCCCCGTCTGTTTTAGACGCTAAAGACGCGTATGACACTAGATTCGCACGAATCCGTTGAGAAATGGTCGAGATACGCCGTGTTACACTTCCAGACGATGAATTCGTTCAATTCGTCCAAGAATTCTCGTATCTCGGACATCCGCGGGTGTTTCGCGTCGAGAAAGTGGTCCCTGTCTGTTTTAGACGCTAAAAACGCGTATGACACTTGATTCGCACGAATCCGTTGAGAAATGGCCGAGATACGCCGTGTTACACTTCCGGACGATGGAATCTTGCTATTTCTCACGTTTTGCAAGCGAAACGCACGATGCACCGCGTTTCGTTCAATTCGTTCAAGAACTCTCGTATCTCGGACATCCGCGAATGTTTCGCGTCGAAAACGTGGTCCCCGTCTATTTTAGACGCTAAAAACGCGTATGACACTTGATTCGCACGAATCCGTTGAGAAATGGCCGAGATACACCGTGTTGCACTTCCGGACGATGAATTCGTTCAATTCGTTCAAGAACTCTCGTATCTCGGACATCCGCTAGTGTTTCGCGTCGAAAACGTGGTCCCCGTCTGTTTTAGACGCTAAAGACGCGTATGACACTAGATTCGCACGAATCCGTTGAGAAATGGCCGAGATACGCCGTGTTACACTTCCGGAGATGAAATCTTTCTAGTTCTCACGTTTTGCAAGCGAAACGCACGATTCACCGCGTTTCGTACAATTCGTTCATGAACTCTCGTATCTCGGACATCCGCGAGTGTTTCGCGTCGAAAACGTGGTCCCCGTCGGTTTTAGACGCTAAAAACGCGTATGACACTTGATTCGCACGAATCCGTTGAGAAATGGCCGAGATACGCCGTGTTGTACTTCCGGACGATGAATTCGTTCAATTCGTTCAAGAACTCTCGTATCTCGGACATCCGCGAGTGTTTCGCGTCGAAAACGTGGTCCCCGTCTGTTTTAGACGCTAAAGACGCGTATGACACTTGATTCGCACGAATCCGTTGAGAAATGGCCGAGTTACGCCGTGTTACACTTCCGGACGATGAATTCGTTCAATTCGTTCAAGAACTTTCGTATCTCGGATATCCGCGAGTGTTTCGCGTCGAAAACGTGGTCCCCGTCTGTTTTAGACGCTAAAAACGCGTATGACACTTGATTCGCACGAATCCGTTGAGAAATGGCCGAGATACGCCGTGTTACACTTCCGGACGATGAATACGTTCAATTCGTTCAAGAACTCTCGTATCTCGGACATCCGCGAGTGTTTCGCGTCGAAAACGTGGTCCCCGTCTGTTTTAGACGCTAAAAACGCCTAATACACTTGATTCGCACGAATCCGTTGAGAAATGGCCGAGATACGCCGTGTTACACTTCCGGAGATGAAATCTTGCTAGTTCTCACGTTTTGCAAGCGGAAGGCACGATGCACCGCGTTTCGTTGAATTCGTTCAAGAACTCTCGTATCTCGGACATCCGCGAGTGTTTCGCGTCGAAAACGTGGTCCCCGTCTGTTTTAGACGCTAAAAACGCGTATGACACTTGATTCGCACGAATCCGTTGAGAAATGGCCGAGATACGCCGTGTTACACTTCGGGACGATGAATTCGTTCAATTCGTTCAAGAAATCTCGTATCTCGGACATCCGCGAGTGTTTCGCGTCGAAAACGTGGTCCCCGTCTGTTTTAGACGCTAAAAACGCGTATGACACTTGATTCGCACGAATCCGTTGAGAAATGGCCGAGATACGCCGTGTTACACTTGAGAAACGATGAAATCTTGCTAGTTCTCACGTTTTGCAAGCGAAACGCACGATGCACCACGTTTCATCCAATTCGTTCAAGAACTTCGTATCTCGGACATCCGCGAGTGTTTTGTTTCCAAAACGTGGTCCCCGTCTGTTTTAGCCGCTGAAAACGCGTATGACACTTGATTCGCACGAATCCGTTGAGAAATGGCCGAGATACGCCGTGTTACATTTCCGGACGATGAATTCGTTCAATTCGATCACGAACTCTCGTATCTCGGACATCCGCGAGTGTTTCGCGTCGAAAACGTGGTCCCGGTCTGTTTTAGACGCCAAAAACGCGTATGACACTTGATTCGCACGAATCCGTTGAGAAATGGCCGAGATACGCCGTGTTACACTTCCGGACGATGAAAACTTGCTAGTTCTCACGTTTTGCAAGCGAAACGCAAGATGCACCGCGATTCGTTCAATTCGTTCAAGAACTCTCGTATCTCGGACACCCGCGAGTGTTTCGCGTCGAAATCGTGGTCCCCGTCTGTTTTAGACGCTAAAAACGCGTATGACTCTTGATTCGCACGAATCCGTTGAGAAATGGCCGAGATACGCCGTGTTACACTTCCGGAGATGAAATCTTGCTAGTTCTCACGTTTTGCAAGCGAAACGCACGAAGCACCGCGTTTCGTTCAATTCGTTCCAGAACTCTCGTATCTCGGACATCCGCGAGTGTTTCGCGTCGAAAACGTGGTCCCCGTCTGCTTTAGACGCTAAAAACGCGTATGACACTTGATTCGCACGAATACGTTGAGAAATGGCCGAGATACGCCGTGTTACACTTCCGGACGATGAAATCTTGCTAGTTCTCATGTTTTGCAAACGAAAGGCACGATGCACCGCGTTTTGTACAATACGTTCAAGAACTCTCATATCTCGGACATCCGCGAGTGTTTCGCGTCGAAAACGTGGTCCCCGTCTGTTTTAGACGCTAAAAACGCGTATGACACTTGATTCGCACGAATCCGTTGAGAAATGGCCGAGATACACCGTGTTGCACTTCCGGACGATGAATTCGTTCAATTCGTTCAAGAACTCTCGTATCCCGGACATCCGCGAGTGTTTCGCGTCGAAAACGTGGTCCCCGTCTGTTTTAGACGCTAAAGACGCGTATGACACTAGATTCGCACGAATCCGTTGAGAAATGGTCGAGATACGCCGTGTTACACTTCCAGACGATGAATTCGTTCAATTCGTCCAAGAATTCTCGTATCTCGGACATCCGCGGGTGTTTCGCGTCGAGAAAGTGGTCCCTGTCTGTTTTAGACGCTAAAAACGCGTATGACACTTGATTCGCACGAATCCGTTGAGAAATGGCCGAGATACGCCGTGGTACACTTCCGGACGATGGAATCTTGCTATTTCTCACGTTTTGCAAGCGAAACGCACGATGCACCGCGTTTCGTTCAATTCGTTCAAGAACTCTCGTATCTCGGACATCCGCGAATGTTTCGCGTCGAAAACGTGGTCCCCGTCTATTTTAGACGCTAAAAACGCGTATGACACTTGATTCGCACGAATCCGTTGAGAAATGGCCGAGATACGCCGTGTTACACTTCCGGACGATGAATTCGTTCAATTCGTTCAAGAACTCTCGTATCTCGGACATCCGCGAGTGTTTCGCGTCGAAAACGTGGTCCCCGTCTGTTTTAGACGCTAAAAACGCGTATGACACTTGATTCGCACGAATCCGTTGAGAAATGGCCGAGATACGCCGTGTTACACTTGAGAAACGATGAAATCTTGCTAGTTCTCACGTTTTGCAAGCGAAACGCACGATGCACCGCGTTTCGTCCAATTCGTTCAAGAACTTCGTATCTCGGACATCCGCGAGTGTTTTGTTTCCAAAACGTGGTCCCCGTCTGTTTTAGACGCTAAAGACGCGTATGACACTTGATTCGCACGAATCCGTTGAGAAATGGCCGAGATACGCCGTGTTACACTTCCGGAGATGAAATCTTGCTAGTTCTCACGTTTTGCAAGCGAAACGGACGATTCACCGCGTTTCGTACAATTCGTTCATGAACTCTCGTATCTCGGACATCCGCGAGTGTTTCGCGTCGAAAACGTGGTCCCCGTCTGTTTTAGACGCTAAAGACGCGTATGACACTTGAATCGCACGAATCCGTTGAGAAATGGCCGAGATACGCTGTGTTACACTTCCGGACGATGAATTCGTTCAATTCGTTCAAGAACTCTCGTATCTCGGACACCCGCGAGTGTTTCGCGTCGAAATCGTGGTCCCCGTCAGTTTTAGACGCTAAAAACGCGTATGACACTTGATTCGCACGAATCCGTTGACAAATGGCCGAGATACGCCGTGTTACACTTCCGGAGATGAAATCTTGCTAGTTCTCACGATTTGCAAGCGAAACGCACGATACACCGCGTTTCGTTCAATTCGTTCAAGAACTCTCGTATCCCGGACATCCGCGAGTGTTTCGCGTCGAAAACGTGGTTCCCGTCTGTTTTAGACGCTAAAGACGCGTATGACACTAGATTCGCACGAATCCGTTGAGAAATGGCCGAGATACGCCGTGTTACACTTCCGGAGATGAAATCTTGCTAGTTCTCACGTTTTGCAAGCGAAACGGACGATTCACCGCGTTTCGTACAATTCGTTCATGAACTCTCGTATCTCGGACATCCGCGAGTGTTTCGCGTCGAAAACGTGGTCCCCGTCTGTTTTAGACGCTAAAGACGCGTATGACACTTGATTCGCACGAATCCGTTGACAAATGGCCGAGATACGCCGTGTTACACTTCCAGACGATGAATTCGTTCAATTCGTCCAAGAATTCTCGTATCTCGGACATCCGCGAGTGTTTCGCGTCGAGAAAGTGGTCCCTGTCTGTTTTAGACGCTAAAAACGCGTATGACACTTGATTCGCACGAATCCGTTGAGAAATGGCCGAGATACGCCGTGTTACACTTCCGGAGATGAAATCTTGCTAGTTCTCACGTTTTGCATGCGAAACGCACGAAGCACCGCGTTTCGTTCAATTCGTTCAAGAACTCTCGTATCTCGGACATCCGCGAGTGTTTCGCGTCGAAAACGTGGTCCCCGTCTGTTTTAGACGCTAAAAACGCGTATGACACTTGATTCGCACGAATACGTTGAGAAATGGCCGAGATACGCCGTGTTACACTTCCGGACGATGAAATCTTGCTAGTTCTCACGTTTTGCAAACGAAAGGCACGATGCACCGCGTTTCGTTCAATTCGTTCAAGAACTCTCGTATCGCGGACATCCGCGAGTGTTTCGCGTCGAAAACGTGGTCCCCGTCAGTTTTAGACGCTAAAAACGCGTATGACACATGATTCGCACGAATCCGTTGACAAATGGCCGAGATATGCCGTGTTACACTTCCGGAGATGAAATCTTGCTAGTTCTCACGATTTGCAAGCAAAACGCACGATACACCGCGTTTCGTTCAATTCGTTCAAGAACTCTCGTATCCCGGACATCCGCGAGTGTTTCGCGTCGAAAACGTGGTCCCCGTCTGTTTTAGACGCTAAAAAGGCGTATGACACTTGATTCGCACGAATCCGTTGAGAAATGGCCGAGATACGCCGTGTTACACTTCCGGAGATGAAATCTTGCTAGTTCTCACGTTTTGCAAGCGGAAGGCACGATGCACCGCGTTTCGTTGAATTCGTTCAAGAACTCTCGTATCTCGGACATCCGCGAGTGTTTCGCGTCGAGAACGTGGTCCCCGTGCGTTTTAGACGCTAAAAACGCGTATGACACTTGATTCGCACGAATCCGTTGAGAAATGGCCGAGATACGCCGTGTTACACTTCGGGACGATGAATTCGTTCAATTCGTTCAAGAACTCTCGTATCTCGGACATCCGCGAGTGTTTCGCGTCGAAAACGTGGTCCCCGTCTGTTTTAGACGCTAAAAACGCGTATGACACTTGATTCGCACGAATCCGTTGAGAAATGGCCGAGATACGCCGTGTTACACTTCCGGAGATGAAATCTTGCTAGTTCTCACGTTTTGCAAGCGGAAGGCACGATGCTCCGCGTTTCGTTCAATTCGTCCAAGAATTCTCGTATCTCGGACATCCGCGAGTGTTTCGCGTCGAGAAAGTGGTCCCTGTCTGTTTTAGACGCTAAAAACGCGTATGACACTTGATTCGCACGAATCCGTTGAGAAATGGCCGAGATACGCCGTGTTACACTTCCGGAGATGAAATCTTGCTAGTTCTCACGTTTTGCATGCGAAACGCACGAAGCACCGCGTTTCGTTCAATTCGTTCAAGAACTCTCGTATCTCGGACATCCGCGAGTGTTTCGCGTCGAAAACGTGGTCCCCGTCTGTTTTAGACGCTAAAAACGCGTATGACACTTGATTCGCACGAATACGTTGAGAAATGGCCGAGATACGCCGTGTTACACTTCCGGACGATGAAATCTTGCTAGTTCTCACGTTTTGCAAACGAAAGGCACGATGCACCGCGTTTCGTTCAATTCGTTCAAGAACTCTCGTATCTCGGACATCCGCGAGTGTTTCGCGTCGAAAACGTGGTCCCCGTCTGTTTTAGACGCTAAAAACGCGTATGACACTTGATTCGCACGAATCCGTTGATAAATAGCCGAGATACGTCGTGTTACACTTCCGGACGATGAAGTCGTTCAATTCGTTCCAGAACTCTCGTTTCTCGGACATCCGCGAGTGTTTCGCGTCGAAAACGTGGTCCCCGTCTGTTTTAGACACTAAAAACGCGTATGACACTTGATTCGCACGAATCCGCTGAGAAATGGCCGAGATACGCCGTGTTACACTTCCGGGCGATGAAATCTTGCTAGTTCTCACGTTTTGCAAGCGAAACGCACGATGCACCGCGTTTCGTCCAAATCGTTCAAGAACTCTCGTGTCTCTGACATCCGCGAGTGTTTTGCGTCGAAAACATGGTCCCCGTCTGTTTTAGACGCTAAAAACGCGTATGACACTTGATTCGCACGAATCCGTTGAGAAATGGCCGAGATACGCCGTGTCACACTTGATGACGATGAATTCGTTCAATTCGTTCAAGAACTTTCGTATCTCGGACATCCGCGAGTGTTTCGCGTCGAAAACGTGGTCACCGTCTGTTTTAGACGCTAAAAACGCGTATGACACTTGATTCGCACGAATCCGTTGAGAAATGGCCAAGATACGCCGTGTTACACTTCCGGACGATGAAATCTTGCTAGTTCTCACGTTTTGCAAGCGAAACGCACGATGCACCGCGTTTCGTTCAATTCGATCAAGAATTCTCGTATCTCGGACATCCGCGAGTGTTTCGCGTCGAAAACGTGGTCCCCGTGCGTTTTAGACGCTAAAAACGCGTATGACACTTGATTCGCACGAATCCGTTGAGAAATGGCCGAGATACGTCGTGTTACACTTCCGGAGGATGAAATCTTGCTAGTTCTCACGTTTTGCAAACGAAAAGCACGATGCACCGCGTTTCGTTCAATTCGTTCAAGAACTATCGTATCTCGGACATCCGCGAGTATTTCGCGTCGAAAACGTGGTCCCCGTCTGTTTTAAACGCTAAAAACGCGAATGACACTTGATTCGCACGAATCCGTTTAGAAATGGCCGAGATACGCCGTGTTACACTTCCGAACGATGAAGTCGTTCAATTCGTTCAAGAACTCTCGTATCTTGGACATCCGCGAGTGTTTCGCGTCGAAAACGTAGTCCCCGTCTGTTTTAGACGCTAAAAACGCGAATGACACTTGATTCGCACGAATTCGTTGTGAAATGGCCGAGATACGCCGTGTTACACTTCCGGACGATGAATTCGTTCAATTCATTCAAGAACTCTCGTATCTCGGACATCCGCGAGTGTTTCGCGTCGAAAACGTGGTCCCCGTCAGTTTTAGACGCTAAAAAAGCGTATGACACTTTTTTCGCACGAATCCGTTGAGAAATGGCCGAGATACGCCGTGTTGCACTTCCGGACGATGAAATCTTGCTAGTTCTCACGTTTTGCAAGCGAAACACACGATGCACCGCGTTTCGTTCAATTCGTTCAAGAACTCTCGTATCTCGGACATCCGCGAGTGTATCGCGTCGAAAACGTGGTCCCCGTCTGTTTTAGACGCTAAAAACGCGTATGACACTTGATTCGCACGAATCCGTTGATAAATAGCCGAGATACGTCGTGTTACACTTCCGGACGATGAAGTCGTTCAATTCGTTCCAGAACTCTCGTATCTCGGACATCCGCGAGTGTTTCGCGTCGAAAACGTGGTCCCCGTCTGTTTTAGACACTAAAAACGCGTATGACACTTGATTCGCACGAATCCGCTGAGAAATGGCCGAGATACGCCGTGTTACACTTCCGGGCGATGAAATCTTGCTAGTTCTCACGTTTTGCAAGCGAAACGCACGATGCACCGCGTTTCGTCCAAATCGTTCAAGAACTCTCGTGTCTCTGACATCCGCGAGTGTTTTGCGTCGAAAACATGGTCCCCGTCTGTTTTAGACGCTAAAAACGCGTATGACACTTGATTCGCACGAATCCGTTGAGAAATGGCCGAGATACGCCGTGTCACACTTGATGACGATGAATTCGTTCAATTCGTTCAAGAACTTTCGTATCTCGGACATCCGCGAGTGTTTCGCGTCGAAAACGTGGTCACCGTCTGTTTTAGACGCTAAAAACGCGTATGACACTTGATTCGCACGAATCCGTTGAGAAATGGCCAAGATACGCCGTGTTACACTTCCGGACGATGAAATCTTGCTAGTTCTCACGTTTTGCAAGCGAAACGCACGATGCACCGCGTTTCGTTCAATTCGATCAAGAATTCTCGTATCTCGGACATCCGCGAGTGTTTCGCGTCGAAAACGTGGTCCCCGTGCGTTTTAGACGCTAAAAACGCGTATGACACTTGATTCGCACGAATCCGTTGAGAAATGGCCGAGATACGTCGTGTTACACTTCCGGACGATGAAATCTTGCTAGTTCTCACGTTTTGCAAGCGAAACACACGATGCACCGCGTTTCGTTCATTTCCTTCAAGAACTCTCGTATCTCGGACATCCGCGAGTGTTTTGCGCCGAAAACGTGGTCCCCATCTGTTTTAGACGCTAAAAACGCGTATGACACTTGATTCGCACGATTCCGTTGAGAAATGGCCGAGATACGTCGTGTTACACGTCCGGACGATGAAATCTTGCTAGTTCTCACGTTTTGCAAGCGAAATGCACGATGCACCGCGTTTCGTTCGATTCGTTCAAGAACTCTCGTATCTCGGACATCCGCGAGTGTTTCGCGTCGAAAACGTGGTCCCCGTCTGTTTTAGACGCTAAAAACGCGTATGACACTTGATTCGCACGAATCCGTTGAGAAATGGCCGAGATACGCCGTGTTACACTTCCGGACGATGAAATCTTGCTAGTTCTCACGTTTTGCAAGCGAAACGCACGATGCACCGCGTTTCGTTTAATTCGTTCAAGAACTCTCGTATCTCGGACATCCGCGAGTGTTTCGCGTCGAAAACGTGGTCCCCGTCTGTTTTAGACGCTAAAAACGCCTATCACACTTGATTCGCACGAATTCGTTGAGAAATGGCCGAGATACGCCGTGTTACACGTCAGTAGTAAGAGTAAGCCGCTTCTAGACCCGTGCTCAAAGTAAGCCGATTCTGGACCACATTTCTGGACCAGTGTCCGATTCTGGACCAGAATAGTATCGCCGATTCTGGACCAGTAGCCGATTCTGGACCAGCAGCGGGGCAGTAGCGCAGTAGGCTTTTCGGTCTTGCGTGTATTTGTTTTATCGAATTTTGTAATGGAATTTTTCTTAATGTAATTTGTTTCAAAGGACCAGAATGAGTATCGCCGATTCTGGACCAGTAGCCGATTCTGGACCACAGTAGCGTATTAGTTTTTAATGGAATTTTTTTTTAATAGAATTTTTTTTATGGAATTTTTTTATTGAATTTTTTTTTTATCAAAGTTGGCGGTCTGGTCTTAATCAGGGGGGGAAGTTTGCGGTTTGTCCTTATCGGGTGGAGAGGTGAAGTTTGCGGTTTGTCTTTTAATGAGGGCGGAAGTAGTTTTTGCGGTTAGGTCTTAATCAGGGGGGGAAGTTCGCGGGCGGCCCGTTAGTAAAAATTTGCGGAAGAAGCGTGCGAGAGCGGTTCGATTCTGCACAGCAGTGGTCAAGGTTAAGTAGTAGTGTCGGCGGCGGCGGCGGCGGTTGGGCGATACGGTATGCGGTTTACACACACGCGGAAGTTAGAGGAGAGCGACAGTAGGAGGAGGAGGAGGAGGAGGAGGAGGAGGAGGAGGAGAAGTTTGGACAGGAACAATAGGAACGATAAACACCGCGATATCGAGAGAGCGGAGCGGAGGACGATAAAAGAGCGTCTAATCGACACACGCGTGGCGTTGTAATACTACGAAACGGGGTAGACGACACGGAGGTAGTGTGTAGGCGTTGTACTACGAAATGTCGTGTGCGGGGGTGGTGGTGGTGGGTTTGGAAGTCGGAAGTCGGAAGTAGACCGCGGGAAGGTTGCACGGAGGAACGATACGACGTCGACGACGACGATAAGCGATTACGCGGTAGTCCGCGAGCGCGTGCGGGCAACGGCAACTCTACTATCATCCGCGAGAGAGAGCTGGGGGGCGGGGGGAGCGGAGGACGATTGTACTACTACGGAGGAGGAGGAGGAGGAGGAGGAGGACGAGGACGATTGGGTGTGGGTGGGAGCAAGAAGGTGTACTACGAGCATTGAGGAGGTGGGAGGGGGATGGGGGGAGGGGGATGGGGGGAGGGTCCCGGGGAAAGGGCGCTAGGCGCTAGCTAATATTCGCACGCTAGCTAATATTCGCACTTTGAACGTAACGCATCATCATCATCATCATCATCGAAGTGTTCGCGACTTGTCGCGAAGTGTTCGCGACTTTTTTCTGAAAGCGAATTATAACAAAAGAAAGTGTGTTGTAACGATGGCGGCGGCTGACGGACATATTCGGCAATTGTACAGATTTTTTTATGACAAACTGGTTGATCAAATTGATCCTGAAAATGGAATATTAGACGAATTAGGAGAGGAAGGGTTATTGAACGATTCTGATATTTACGATATTTTGAATTTGAAGGAACGAAGAGCACAGGTGCGTTGTTTGATTACGAAGCTAGAAAGGTAAGTGATACAAACAAATTTATAAATCAATGTAGAATGATAGTACGATTGAAAGTATTTAAATTTGAATTTTAACCTTTGCAGATTGCCGCTGTTGTATTTCATTCTATTCACAGAAATACTAAAGTCTTATAACCCCTGGCTTGCCATATGCATGAGTCAATGGATAGAAAATCACAGTGAGCTGCGCGCACATGTGAAGCAATTTTACGAAGTATTTCGCGAACAATTACGCGATGTCGATGTACGTAATGGCGTTGTACAAAATTTAAGACGAGACAAGGTGTTGCGCGCCGGTGCGATACAGTACATTTTGGATACGGAAAGTAAAGAGGTGCGGGTATCTCGTCTGATCCATAAGATGTCACGGTAAGTTGTAGAAAACTCTGGTAAAACGAGAGTGTAATCGCAAATGTTATACATTTTTTTTTTTTTAATTTTTAGACTAGGACTGTCGGACTTGCTGTGTTTTAAGGAATCGTTGAAGCGTCATTATCCTTGGATAGCTTGGCAGATGGAAGAATATTTGAATACGGAATTTTTCAGTAAAAACTGAATCACAATTTTAACCCACATGCTCGCTTATTTTCAATGCTAGGCCGATTTTTGTTAAGAACAGTAGTGTATACTAAAATTGTAAACGGGTGCAGATTATTAATAAATAATACATGTGTTCAAATATTGTAAACATTTTTTATTTTTTAATCGAACAGTGTCCCCAAGCAAGTGTTTGTATACAATCATCGGTGATATATCTTTTATCATCGTACGGATGCAACGCAACTTTTCCTTCGGAAATCGTGTGAAACTGATGCAGCTTCGACGCAATACGGTTTTGTCTAGCCATTTTAATTTCATCGTTAAATAGGCAATTTACATAATCATCAAATTTAATTTCTCGCTTAATAAAATCTTTTTTGATCCCTTTAGCCTTCTTCGTGTCGCGCTCGCCAATAACTTTTATAGCATACATTTTCGATCTTAATCCTACGAATTCACACATAATTTTTCCTCCATTTTCGTCCTTCATTAGGCCTAGAACTTTTTTATTTGCTAAAGGTATATTGTATACGTTGTCAATCGGATAATTACTAGTATCGAAATAAGCTATATCTCGCCTCATAATTCTATATATGTCATCACATTGTAATTTATAAATTAAACTGTCCGTATCAGTATATAATACCTTGCACATATCTTGAAATTGAACCTTCATATAGTCGTAATGAAATTTATAGAGATATATTTTTGAAATATCTAGAATGGACATGCCGATATAAATGGGTTTATCTATTTTAACTTTCATCTTTTTCATTTCCACACCGACAAAATTTTCATTGAATATTACTCTTCTATGAAAATTAGGTCTTCCTATCAATGGCTTAATACCGGCACGTCCTTCCCACGACGTTAATAATCTTACATCAACTCGATTACGCACATTTTCCATTGTTTTTCCAAATACTGCGTTATTCATTAACTTAAATAAATCTTTTTCAAAGTCCGATTCGGATTGAGTTCGAAGTTTTGCATTTAATTGTATATATTTACACATCCATGGAGATTGATTGAACTGTAGGATACGATGAATGTTCTTTAATTTAAGTCCATGTTGCAGACATTGCTGTAGGGTTCGATAATGAATAACATAGTTGGTTTTACACTATAAAGTTGCTAGCAATTTTTCATATTTAGCGTTTGGCGGTACTTCGCGAGTGGGACAGAACGGCAAATCTGAATGCGAATCATGTATTTCATCGGGATAGTCTAAATCTACCTCTAATATGTATCCAATCTCAGAATCGGCTTTAGCCGAATTAATGTTAAATTGACTTATCATATCATTATCCATCCATTCAAATTTACCGTACGGCAACGAATCGCACATGGCAAAACCGTATAAATTGTTAACATCGTAATACATTAAATACGAAGATTCTTTATTAGAATCATACGTCGCGCCCATGTAAGGATTATTAGCTTTTGCGTACCGATGCGAACATTGACTGAATCCTCCGCGTATACCGCTTTCAATAAATAACACCATATCGATATCTGTTAATAATTCTAATGTTATGTTTGTAATTTTTAGCATAACGTCCCACGCATATGATGGTAGGGTGCAGTAATAGGCAGGGTCGAGACCATAATATTCGATACATTTGCTTCGAAAATTTTCAAATATATCTGCTAACAGTAGAACATCTGTTTTCAAATATAAATCGCTATATTCGCCTAGTGATGAGATATTAAATTTATTCCATACGTTTTGCGCATGCTTATACTCGCTCCTTTCAATATTGTGCCCGTACAATGTGCTGTGAAATTCGTCGTAATTAGGCAGACAATTATCATTTAGTCTTTCGTAGCTGTTAACGTATTCATAAGGAAAAACACCTTTGCGCGTCAGTAAATTAAACAAATTTTCATCGATCGACGGAAAGTTTTTGCGTAAAATTCTCATATCATTTATATCTAGTGTTGATACTAATTGTTCTAAACTGCTATTAAGAAATTTAAATGAATCGATAAATCTTACTTCAAGAGAAAATATATTATTTTTCATCCGACATGTGAATGAAACATATTTTTCCATTGTAGAGGCTATTACATGAAATTGAGAGCTAAAACATTTCATTGAAACAATTTCTTCTATGAGAAAATGCGCATCGTAATTACTTAAGTTATGAAATATTATGGGTAGCGTATACGAAGTTTTATAATTTAGGTTACATGCTCCGTGTGCTGCCCCTCTGTAGTAACCTGACCAGTGACAATGATCACGTACTTTATTACCGCCTCTAATATCAGCTTCTTTAAATACACTTTTACAGATAAAACAATGTGTAGCGGTATTAAATTCTAGTAATTGTTCAGAAGTTAAAGGAGCCATTATGGTATGATTATTTTTTATAAAAGCAAAAATTGATGAAATGATACCTTCCAAATCTGATATAAAATAAGATACCACTTTATCCTTCGCACGGTGTGAAACGTATTTGCACATCGATTCATCAAAGTTACAGTGTACGTAATAGCCAATACTGTGTGGAACATGAGTTTGATATGCATAAGTATTATGATTTTCTAAATGATGTGTTTCGTTACTAATTAGAGCGCATTCAAAATCGGCATATATCATAAATGGAAGCGGGATTCCTCTTCTATAATTTTTAAACTTAATCCATTTCTGATCTTCATTGACCAATTCAATTTTGCATGCGTTTTGATCCACGCATCTTTCATAATGATCTCGAAGTTTCCTTGTTGTATGGAAAAAATTTAGACATCTGTAAATTATAAGAACCATATTATTAAACTATTAAATTATTACAACTGTAAATAGAAAAGTGATGAATTACCTGTCGCAAATGTGTGATTTATGTTGATGTTGATGAATTTGAGACGATATCAGCCTTGATAAATTTTTGATCCATACATAATGGCACATATTATCTTTTTCTTGCTCATTTTGATATATTAGTAAGTTTATATGTTTATGTTCAGATATTTTATCACTTAATCGTAACGGTAATACTTCATATTTTTCATGTTCAGATTTACCTTTATTCGTTAATAATTGGTATAAATTTATGGACAAATTATTATTTTTTTCAAATGTAGGTATATGTTTAGTTGTAACGGGAAATGTAATTCCCGTTAAATTTAGTACATTTTTATAATACGGATATGACTGTTTACGGTTACTATGATGCGATGCTGGGTATAATGCTGACATTACTGCCCAAGCAAAGCAATCATTTTCATTGTCGGTCAAATCAATAGAAACAGTTGCTTTTCTATTTCGTATAGCTAATGGAAGTCTACAGTTTCCTTTACCGGCGCTCAATAAATAACATTTATTGATATTTATAATCAAACTGATAATTTTGCTCAATGCCCATCCACTGTCACGTTCTTGAAATTCCTCTAGCGACGTAAGAATCTGGTCACGCACATTGTTTGTATACCAATTATCAGCCTTTATGGTGGAATCATCATCGTTCAGTAGTACCTCATTTTTTGTTGCAAAGGTTTTAATTTCCTTCTTTGTTTCGTCGGTCAAACTGTCTTTTAACGTAAATTCACCATTGAAGATCGTGTTTACTTTAACACATTTGTGCTGCTTAACATACGATAGTACTTTTTCTATCACTATATCTTTAGCATCGTTTAAAAATATAGAAGGATCAATATGATGTAAATTTATAATAATTCCAGTGATTATACGACTTTGGAAGGCATGTCCGCTTTCAATTTCTTTCCATTTCAGTGTAACATTCTTATCCTTCTGTGTTTCTTCATTTAATCCAGATCCAGAGTGTAGATTGAAATTAAAACTTAATTGTTCACGCGTACAAGTTAGTTTAGCTATTTGTGCAAGTAAATGTTGTTTCCTACCGACACTTATTTTTTCTTTTTTATTAATTAAATATGAATGCAAATATTTTAAATGCTGTTCACAATCTTCTATCCATTGGATTTTATCCGCTTCCGATTCAATTAAATACGCTCGGTTTAATAAATTTTCTTCTTTTTGCATCAGTTGTGTTTTATTCGCTGCATTTTCTTTTTTTCTTCGTAATCGTTCGTTTACGAAATACTTTAAATTCCTCAGCCGCTTTAATTGTTCCGTCAGTTTCACTTTATATTTTTCTTTCATATTTTCATTATTTAGGAGTACTTTAGTTTGTTTTACATATATAGTATATTGCTTTTTCCACTCTTTAAAATCCTCTTCTTTCTTCAAAAACGGCATTTGATTTAATAAATTTTTTTCTATTTTCACCGATAATCTATTAATAGATTTAATTTTACACCTCTTTAATCACACTACCGTTTTTGTAACTTTCACTGCACTTCACTTCACTTCGTTAGCCTCCCCCGCCTCCGCTTACGGTCGCGCGGTTTGAAATACAACGGAAGCACAATTTCCTGCATATATTTGTCCTGCTACGACTATCTCCCTCTCTCTGATTTACCGCCGCACCGCTTTTATCATAGATATGAAATCATATGATTTCTTATTTCTGCTTGTGTGTTAAATTTGTTTATATCACGTTTATTCGCGTTATAAGATAATCTTGAATTTACATTTTTATTGTATTCGCCATAAAATTGAACTAATTTTTCTACCATATCTCTCAAATTGGTTATAATGTTACTATCACTGATACATTGAATACTGAAAATGGAGAGATCGAACGGGCCTGATCTTACAACATTGGAATTAAATTCGTCATATTCATAAAAATTACCGTTTTGTAATATATAAAGTTTACCATTTATATACTTAAATACTGAAAATGGAGTTTGTGGAGATATGGATAGGCCAATTCCCTTAAATAAATCGTTAATTAAAGTATACTTTCTAGCCACATATTCACACTCGTCAATTTCAATTACATATACTCCTTTATAAAAAATATATGTTCTACCGGTATTTGTTAAAACAGCAGATTGCACTCCGTTATACTGAAAGTCTTTGCCAAACAGTTTTTTATATGTCATGGGATAGCCAGTTTTTAATTGAAAAGTATCAGGATTGAATATATAAATATTATTATCAGAAAATAATGCAATTTCTCCATTTACTCTTTCATATATTCCATTAATTCCTGAAAAATTAAATGGCAAAAATTTTAACCACGATCTTATTAACTGCGGCTCCTCGTACTTTCGATATTTAACGTTTAAATTAAATGGTCATACCCAAATTTTATAGAATATATACAATCGTGCCTTGAAAATGAAAAATTTTAAATCATCTACCGGAGCTGAACATAAATCGGCTAATTTTGGCGGAACTAATGTTGGCGCATCCGGTGACGTATCAGGATTAGCATTGCCATTTGCATCTTCGTCGAATTCTCCCTCAGACTCATTCTCGTCATTAACATTATATAAATTTCGTATAGCTAATATATCATCTTCCTCAAGTTTAATATGATCTGTATGATTTTCATAATGATACAACGGCGACATTATTGAATTCATATTTGTCGAATGTAGTAAACCTAGACTGTGGCCAATTTCGTGCATTAATGTTTCGTATAAACTGTATGACTCATCTTTTATCGGCCCCTCGCCTATCATCCAATTCCACGATTTAGATATATGAATTTCTCTGACATCATTCCTTTCATTCGGCAGATCCGCATGTGCTAATGTTTGATTAGAGAATGGCGGTAAACAAACTTGTTGCGGTGAATTAACATTGTAATGCATTTTATTTTCAAACGATATAATTATATCCGCTTCAGTTTTACTATATACTTGAATAATGGTTAACCGAGATGACTTTTGCCACACAGAAAATGCTTTTTTTGCAAGGTGAATTTGATCTGTCGTTCCGACATGGAAATACCAACGCAATGTTTTTTTGTTCCATTTATAAGAATTAAGCGTGTAATCGCTGACATGATCACTTACTCCGCAACGCTTTGCCTCCATCAACTTTTTCGTTTCGGCATTTAGAGTGCCATCGACTTTAAGATTCCAATATTGTTGAAAAATTCGTATTGCATCTGTCAATTTATCATTATCAATAGTTTGCGATCGTGAATCGTTAGCGTTCATATAGCCGTAATATTGAAGATAATTAATTGCTGAACGTTTATTCATCGCATGCGTAGAAGGCAATCGTAAATTGGCCCTCATGTTTTCGACGCGAAACACTCGCGGATGTCCGAGATACGAGAGTTCTTGAATGAATTGAACGAATAGATCGTCCGGAAGTGTAACACGGCGTATCTCGGCCATTTCTCGACGGATTCGTGCGAATCAAGTGTCATACGCGTTTTTAGCGTCTACAACAGACGGGGACCACGTTTTCCACGCGAAATGCTCGCGGATGTCCGAGATACGAGAGTTCTTGAACAAATTGAACGAATTCATCGTCCCGAAGTGTAATACGGCGTATCTCGGCCATTTCTCATCGGATTCGTGCGAATCAAGTGTCATACGCGTTTTTAGCGTCTAAAACAGACGGGGACCATTTTATCGACGCGAAACACTCGCGGATGTCCGAGATACGAGAGTTCTTGAACGAATTGAACGAATTCATCGTCCGGAAGTGTAACACGGCGTATCTCGGTCATTTCTCATCGGATTCGTGCGAATCAAGTGATATACGCGTTTTAGCGTCTAAAACAGACGGGGACCACGTTTTCGACGCGAAACACTCGCGGATGTCCGAGATACGAGAGTTCTTGAACGAATTGAACGAATTCATCGTCCGGAAGTGTAACACGGCGTATTTCGGCCATTTCTCAACGGATTCGTGCGAATCAAGTGTCATACGCGTTTTTAGCGTCTACAACCGACGGGGACCACGTTTTCGACGCGAAACGCTCGCGGATGTCCGAGATACGAGAGTTCTTGAACGAATTGAACGAATTCATCTTCCGGAAGTGTAACACGGCGTATCTCGGCCATTTCTCAACGGATTCGTGCGAATCAAGTGTCATACGCGTTTTTAGCGTCTAAAACAGACGGGAACCAGCTTTTCCACGCGAAACACTCGCGGATGTCCAAGATACGAGAGTTCTTGAACGAATTGAACGAATACATCGTCCGGATGTGTAACACGGCGTATCTCGGATGTCCGAGATACAAGAGTTCTTGAACGAATTGAACGAAACGCGGTGCATCGTTCGTTTCGCATGCAAAACGTGAGAACTAGCAAGATTTCACCGTCCGGAAGTGTAACACGGCGTATCTCTTCCATTTCTCATCGGATTCGTGCGAATCAAGTGTCATACGCGTTTTTAGCGTCTAAAACAGACGGGGACCATTTTTTCGACGCGAAACACTCGCGGATGTCCGAGATACGAGAGTTCTTGAACGAATTGAACGAATTCATCGTCCGGAAGTGTAATACGGCGTATCTCGGCCATTTCCCAACGGATTCGTGCGAATCAAGTGTCATACGCGTTTTTAGCGTCTAAAACAGACGGGGACCATGTTTTCGACGCGAAACACTCGCGGATGTCCGAGATACGAGAGTTCTTGAACGAATTGAACGAATACATCGTCCGGAAGTGTAACATGGCGTATCTCGGCCATTTCTCAACGGATTCGTGCGAATCAAGTGTCATACGCGTTTTTAGCGTCTACAACAGACGGGGACCACGTTTTCGACGCGAAACGCTCGCGGATGTCCGAGATACGAGAGTTCTTGAACGAATTGAACGAATTCATCGTCCCGAAGTGTAATACGGCGTATCTCGGCCATTTCTCAACGGATTCGTGCGAATCAAGTGTCATACGCGTTTTTAGCGTCTAAAACAGACCGGGAGCTTGTTTTCAACGCGAAACACTCACCGATGTCCGAGATACGAGAGTTCTTGAACGAATTGAACGAAACGCGGTACATCGTGCGTTTCGCTTGCAAAACGTGAGAACTAGCAAGATTTCATCGTCCGGAAATGTAACACGTAGTATCTCGGCCATTTCTCAACGGATTCGTGCGAATCAAGTGTCATACGCGTTTTTAGCTTCTAAAACAGGCGGGGACCACGTTTTCGACGCGAAACACTCGCGGATGTCCGAGATACGAGAGTTCTTGAACGAATTGAACGAAACGCGGTGCATCGTGCGTTTCGCTTGCAAAACGTGAGAGCTAGCAAGATTTCACCGTCCGGAAGTGTAACACGGCGTATCTCTTCCATTTCTCATCGGATTCGTGCGAATCAAGTGTCATACGCGTTTTTAGCGTCTACAACAGACGGGGACCACGTTTTCGACGCGAAACACTCGCGGATGTCCGAGATAGGAG
Organism: Priocnemis perturbator; assembly: GCA_963942575.1. NCBI lineage: Eukaryota > Metazoa > Arthropoda > Insecta > Hymenoptera > Pompilidae > Priocnemis > Priocnemis perturbator. The sequence goes on from CAWWDK010000296.1 coordinate 796,557, forward strand.
AGTTCTTGAACGAATTGAACGAATACATCGTCCGGATGTGTAACACGGCGTATCTCGGATGTCCGAGATACAAGAGTTCTTGAACGAATTGAACGAAACGCCGTGCATCGTGCGTTTCGCTTACAAAACGTGAGAACTAGCAAGATTTCACCGTCTGGAAGTGTAACACGGCGTATCTCTTCCATTTCTCAACGGATTCGTGCGAATCGAGTGTCATACGCGTTTTTAGCGTCTAAAAGAGACGGGGACCATGTCTTCGACGCGAAACACTCGCGGATGTCCGAGATACGAGAGTTCTTGAACGAATTGAACGAATACATCGTCCGGAAGTGTAACACGGCGTATCTCGGCCATTTCTCAACGGATTCGTGCGAATCAAGTGTCATACGCGTTTTTAGCGTCTACAAAAGACGGGGACAACGCTTTCGACGCGAAACGCTGGCGGATGTCCGAGATACGAGAGTTCTTGAACGAATTGGACGAATTCATCGTCCGGAAGTGTAATACGGCGTATCTCGGCCATTTCTCATCGGATTCGTGCGAATCAAGTGTCATACGCGTTTTTAGCGTCTAAAACAGACGGGGACCATGTTTTCGACGCGAAACACTCGCGGATGTCCGAGATACGAGAGTTCTTGAATGAATTGAACGAATTCATCGTCCGGAAGTGTAATACGGCGTATCTCGGCCATTTCTCAACGGATTCGTGCGAATCAAGTGTCATACGCGTTTTTAACGTCTAAAACAGACGGGGACCATGTTTTCGACGCGAAACACTCGCGGATGTCCGAGATACGAGAGTTCTTGAACGAATTGAACGAAACGCGGTGCATCGTGCGTTTCACTTGCAAAACGTGAGAACTAGCAAGATTTCACCGTCCGGAAGTGTAACACGGCGTATCTTTTCCATTTCTCATCGGATTCGTCCAAATCAATTGCCATACGCGTTTTTAGCGTCTAAAACAGACGGGGACCATTTTTTCGACGCGAAACACTCGCGGATGTCCGAGATACGAGAGTTCTTGAACGAATTGAACGAAACGCGGTGCATCGTGCGTTTCGCTTGCAAAACGTGAGATCTAGCAAGATTTCATCGTCCGGAAGTGTAACACGGCGTATCTCGGCCATTTCTCAACGGATTCGTGCGAATCAAGTATCATACGCGTTTTTAGCGTCTACAACAGACGGGGACCACGTTTTCGACGCGAAACACTCGCGGATGTCCGAGATACGAGAGTTCTTGAACGAATTGAACGAATTCATTGTCCGGAAGTGTAATACGGCGTATCTCGGCCATTACCCAACGGATTCGTGCGAATCAAGAGTCATACGCGTTTTTAGCGTCTAAAACAGACGGGGACCACGTTTTCGACGCGAAACACTCGCGGATGTCCGAGATACGAGAGTTCTTGAACGAATTGAACGAATTCATCGTCCGGAAGTGTAATACGGCGTATCTCGGCCATTTCCCAACGGATTCGTGCGAATCAAGTGTCATACGCGTTTTTAACGTCTAAAACAGACGGGGACCATGTTTTCGACGCGAAACACTCGCGGATGTCCGAGATACGAGAGTTCTTGAACGAATTGAACGAAACGCGGTGCATCGTGCGTTTCGCTTGCAAAACGTGAGAACTAGCAAGATTTCACCGTCCGGAAGTGTAACACGGCGTATCTTTTCCATTTCTCATCGGATTCGTCCAAATCAATTGCCATACGCGTTTTTAGCGTCTAAAACAGACGGGGACCATTTTTTCGACGCGAAACACTCGCGGATGTCCGAGATACGAGAGTTCTTGAACGAATTGAACGAAACGCGGTGCATCGTGCGTTTCGCTTGCAAAACGTGAGATCTAGCAAGATTTCATCGTCCGGAAGTGTAACACGGCGTATCTCGGCCATTTCTCAACGGATTCGTGCGAATCAAGTATCATACGCGTTTTTAGCGTCTACAACAGACGGGGACCACGTTTTCGACGCGAAACACTCGCGGATGTCCGAGATACGAGAGTTCTTGAACGAATTGAACGAATTCATTGTCCGGAAGTGTAATACGGCGTATCTCGGCCATTACCCAACGGATTCGTGCGAATCAAGAGTCATACGCGTTTTTAGCGTCTAAAACAGACGGGGACCACGTTTTCGACGCGAAACACTCGCGGATGTCCGAGATACGAGAGTTCTTGAACGAATTGAACGAATTCATCGTCCGGAAGTGTAATACGGCGTATTTCGGCCATTTCCCAACGGATTCGTGCGAATTAAGTATCATACGCGTTTTTAGCGTCCAAAACAGACGGGGACCATGTTTTCGACGCGAAACACTCGCGGATGTCGGAGATACGAGAGTTCTTGAACGAATTGAACGAATAGATCGTCCGGAAGTGTAACACGGCGTATCTCGGCCTTTTCTCGACGGAGTTCGTGCGAATCAAGTGTCATACGCGTTTTTAGCGTCTACAACAGACGGGGACCACGTTTTCGACGCGAAATGCTCGCGGATGTCCGAGATACGAGAGTTCTTGAACAAATTGAACGAATTCATCGTCCCGAAGTGTAATACGGCGTATCTCGGCCATTTCTCATCGGATTCGTGCGAATCAAGTGTCATACGCGTTTTTAGCGTCTAAAACAGACGGGGACCATTTTATCGACGCGAAACACTCGCGGATGTCCGAGATACGAGAGTTCTTGAACGAATTGAACGAATTCATCGTCCGGAAGTGTAACACGGCGTATCTCGGTCATTTCTCATCGGATTCGTGCGAATCAAGTGATATACGTGTTTTAGCGTCTAAAACAGACGGGGACCACGTTTTCGACGCGAAACACTCGCGGATGTCCGAGATACGAGAGTTCTTGAACGAATTGAACGAATTCATCGTCCGGAAGTGTAACACGGCGTATTTCGGCCATTTCTCAACGGATTCGTGCGAATCAAGTGTCATACGCGTTTTTAGCGTCTACAACCGACGGGGACCACGTTTTCGACGCGAAACGCTCGCGGATGTCCGAGATACGAGAGTTCTTGAACAAATTGAACGAATTCATCGTCCCGAAGTGTAATACGGCGTATCTCGGCCATTTCTCAACGGATTCGTGCGAATCAAGTGTCATACGCGTTTTCAGCGTCTAAAACAGACGGGGAGCATGTTTTCAACGCGAAACACTCGCCGATGTCCGAGATACGAGAGTTCTTGAACGAATTGAACGAAACGCGGTGCATCGTGCGTTTCGCTTGCAAAACGTGAGAACTAGCAAGATTTCATCGTCCGGAAGTGTAACACGGCGTATCTCGGCCATTTCTCAGCGGATTCGTGCGAATCAAGTGTCATACGCGTTTTTAGCGTCTAAAACAGACGGGGACCACGTTTTCGACGCGAAACACTCGCGGATGTCCGAGACTCGAGAGTTCTTGAACGAATTGAACGAAACGCGGTGCATCGTGCGTTTTGCTTGCAAAACGTGAGAGCTAGCAAGATTTCATCGTCCGGAAGTGTAACACGGTGTATCTCGGCCATTTCTCAACGGATTCGTGCGAATCAAGTGTCATACGCGTTTGTAGCGTCTAAAACAGACGGGGACCATGTTTTCGACGCGAAACACTCGCGGATGTCCGAGATACGAGAGTTCGTGAATGAATTGAACGAATTCATCGGCCGGAAGTGTAATACGGCGTATCTCGGCCATTTCTCAACGGATTCGTGCGAATCAAGTGTCATTCGCGTTTTTAGCGTCTACAACAGACGGGGACCACGATTTCGACGCGAAACACTCGCGGATGTCCGAGATACGAGAGTTCTTGAACGAATTGAACGAATTCATCGTCCGGAAGTGTTATACGGCGCATCTCGGCCATTTCCCAACGGATTCGTGCGAATCAAGTGTCATACGCGTTTTTAGCGTCTAAAAGAGACGGGGACCATGTCTTCGACGCGAAACACTCGCGGATGTCCGAGATACGAGAGTTCTTGAACGAATTGAACGAATACATCGTCCGGAAGTGTAACACGGCGTATCTCGGCCATTTCTCAACGGATTCGTGCGAATCAAGTGTCATACGCGTTTTTAGCGTCTACAACAGACGGGGAC
>CAWWDK010000297.1:0-32755 GCA_963942575.1 Priocnemis perturbator
TCTCGGACATCCGCGAGTATTTCGCGTCGAAAACGTGCTCCTGTGCGTTTTAGACGCTAAAAACGCGTATGACACTTGAATCGCACGAATCCGTTGAGAAATGGCCGAGATACGCCGTGTTACACTTGCGGACGATGAAATCTTGCTAGTTCTCGCGTTTTGCAAGCGAAACACACGATGCACCGCGTTTCGTTCGATTCGTTCAAGAACTCTCGTATCTCGGACATCCGCGAGTTTTTCGCGTCGAAAACGTGCTCCCCGTGCGTTTTAGACGCTAAAAACGCGGTATGACACTTGATTCGCACGAATCCGTTGAGAAATGGCCGAGATACGCCGTGTTACACTTGCGGACGATGAAATCTTGCTAGTTCTCGCGTTTTGCAAGCGAAACACACGATGCACCGCGTTTCGTTGGATTCGTTCAAGAACTCTCGTATCTCGGACATCCGCGAGTTTTTCGCGTCGAAACGTGCTCCCCGTGCGTTTTAGACGCTAAAAACGCGTATGACACTTGATTCGCACGAATCCGTTGAGAAATGGCCGAGATACGCCGTGTTACACTTGCGGACGATGAAATCTTGCTAGTTCTCGCGTTTTGCAAGCGAAACACACGATGCACCGCGTTTCGTTCGATTCGTTCAAGAACTCTCGTATCTCGGACATCCGCGAGTTTTTCGCGTCGAAACGTGCTCCCCGTGCGTTTTAGACGCTAAAAACGCGGTATGACACTTGATTCGCACGAATCCGTTGAGAAATGGCCGAGATACGCCGTGTTACACTTGCAGACGATGAAATCTGGCTAGTTCTCGCGTTTTGCAAGCGAAACACACGATGCACCGCGTTTCGTTCGATTCGTCCAAGAACTCTCGTATCTCGGACATCCGCGAGTTTTTCGCGTCGAAAACGTGCTCCCCGTGCGTTTTAGACGCTAAAAACGCGTATGACACTTGATTCGCACGAATCCGTTGAGAAATGGCCGAGATACGCCGTGTTACACTTGCGGACGATGAAATCTTGCTAGTTCTCGCGTTTTGCAAGCGAAAAACACGATGCACCGCGTTTCGTTCGATTCGTTCAAGAACTCTCGTATCTCGGACATCCGCGAGTTTTCGCGTCGAAAACGTGCTCCCCGTGCGTTTTAGACGCTAAAAACGCATATGACACTTGATTCGCACGAATCCGTTGAGAAATGGCCGAGATACGCCGTGTTACACTTGCGGACGATGAAATCTTGCTAGTTCTCGCGTTTTGCAAGCGAAACACACGATGCACCGCGTTTCGTCCGATTCGTTCAAGAACTCTCGTATCTCGGACATCCGCGCGTTTTTCGCGTCGAAAACGTGCTCCCCGTGCGTTTTAGACGCTAAAAACGCGTATGACACTTGATTCGCACGAATCCGTTGAGAAATGGCCGAGATACGCCGTGTTACACTTGCGGACGATGAAATCTTGCTAGTTCTCGCGTTTTGCAAGCGAAACACACGATGCACCGCGTTTCGTTCGATTCGTTCAAGAACTCTCGTTTCTCGGACATCCGCGAATTTTTCGCGTCGAAAACGTGCTCCCCGTGCGTTTTAGACGCTAAAAACGCGTATGACACTTGATTCGCACGAATCCGTTGAGAAATGGCCGAGATACGCCGTGTTACACTTGCGGACGATGAAATCTTGCTAGTTCTCGCGTTTTGCAAGCGAAACACACGATGCACAGCGTTTCGTTCGATTCGTTCAAGAACTACCGTATCTCGGACATCCGCGAGTTTTTCGCGTCGAAAACGTGCTCCCGTGCGTTTTAGACGCTAAAAACGCGTATGACACTTGATTCGCACGAATCCGTTGAGAAATGGCCGAGATACGCCGTGTTACACTTGCGGACGATGAAATCTTGCTAGTTCTCGCGTTTTGCAAGCGAAACACACGATGCACCGCGTTTCGTTCGATTCGTTCAAGAACTCTCGTATCTCGGACATCCGCGAGTTTTTCGCGTCGAAAACGTGCTCCCCGTGCGTTTTAGACGCTAAAAACGCGTATGACACTTGATTCGCACGAATCCGTTGAGAAATGGCCGAGATACGCCGTGTTACACTTGCGGACGATGAAATATTCCTAGTTCTCGCGTTTTGCAAGCGAAACACACGATGCACCGCGCTTCGTTCGATTCGTTCAAGAACTCTCGTATCTCGGACATCCGCGAGTTTTTCGCGTCGAAAACGTGCTCCCCGTGCGTTTTAGACGCTAAAAACGCGTATGACACTTGATTCGCACGAATCCGTTGAGAAATGGCCGAGATACGCCGTGTTACACTTGCGGACGATGAAATCTTGCTAGTTCTCGCGTTTTGCAAGCGAAACACACGATGCACCACGTTCGTTCGATTCGTTCAAGAACTCTCGTATCTCGGACATCCGCGAGTTTTTCGCGTCGAAAACGTGCTCCCCGTGCGTTTTAGACGTTAAAAACGCGTATGACACTTGATTCGCACGAATCCGTTGAGAAATGGCCGAGATACGCCGTGTTACACTTGCGGACGATGAAATCTTGCTAGTTCTCGCGTTTTGCAAGCGAAACACACGATGCACCGCGTTTCGTTCGATTCGTTCAAGAACTCTCGTATCTCGGACATCCGCGAGTATTTCGCGTCGAAAACGTGCTCCCTGTGCGTTTTAGACGCTAAAAACGCGTATGACACTTGATTCGCACGAATCCGTTGAGAAATGGCCGAGATACGCCGTGTTACACTTGCGGACGATGAAATCTTGCTAGTTCTCGCGTTTTGCAAGCGAAACACACGATGCACCGCGTTTCGTTCGATTCGTTCAAGAACTCTCGTATCTCGGACATCCGCGAGTTTTTCGCGTCGAAAACGTGCTCCCCGTGCGTTTTAGACGCTAAAAACGCGTATGACACTTGATTCGCACGAATCCGTTGAGAAATGGCCGAGATACGCCGTGTTACACTTGCGGACGATGAAATCTTGCTAGTTCTCGCGTTTTACAAGCGAAACACACGATGCACCGCGTTTCGTTCGATTCTTTCAAGAACTCTCGTATCTCGGACATCCGCGAGTTTTTCGCGTCGAAAACGTGCTCCCCGTGCGTTTTAGAGGCTAAAAACGCGTATGACACTTGATTCGCACGAATCCGTTGAGAAATGGCCGAGATACGCCGTGTTACACTTGCGGACGATGAAATCTGGCTAGTTCTGGCGTTTTGCAAGCGAAACACACGATGCACCGCGTTTCGTTCGATTCGTCCAAGAACTCTCGCATCTGGGACATCCGCGAGTTTTTCGCGTCGAAAACGTGCTCCCCGTGCGTTTTAGACGCTAAAAACGCGTATGACACTTGATTCGCACGAATCCGTTGAGAAATGGCCGAGATACGCCGTGTTACACTTGCGGACGATGAAATCTTGCTAGTTCTCGCGTTTTGCAAGCGAAACACACGATGCACCGCGTTTCGTCCGATTCGTTCAAGAACTCTCGTATCTCGGACATCCGCGCGTTTTTCGCGTCGAAAACGTGCTCCCCGTGCGTTTTAGACGCTAAAAACGCGTATGACACTTGATTCGCACGAATCCGTTGAGAAATGGCCGAGATACGCCGTGTTACACTTGCGGACGATGAAATCTTGCTAGTTCTCGCGTTTTGCAAGCGAAACACACGATGCACCGTGTTTCGTTCGATTCGTTCAAGAACTCTCGTATCTCGGACATCCGCGAGTTTTTCGCGTCGAAAACGTGCTCCCCGTGCGTTTTAGACGCTAAAAACGCGTATGACACTTGATTCGCACGAATCCGTTGAGAAATGGCCGAGATACGCCGTGTTACACTTGCGGACGATGAAATATTCCTAGTTCTCGCGTTTTGCAAGCGAAACACACGATGCACCGCGCTTCGTTCGATTCGTTCAAGAACTCTCGTATCTCGGACATCCGCGAGTTTTTCGCGTCGAAAACGTGCTCCCCGTGCGTTTTAGACGCTAAAAACGCGTATGACACTTGATTCGCACGAATCCGTTGAGAAATGGCCGAGATACGCCGTGTTACACTTGCGGACGATGAAATCTTGCTAGTTCTCGCGTTTTGCAAGCGAAACACACGATGCACCGCGTTTCGTTCGATTCGTTCAAGAACTCTCGTATCTCGGACATCCGCGAGTTTTTCGCGTCGAAAACGTGCTCCCCGTGCGTTTTAGACGCTAAAAACGGGTATGACACTTTATTCGCACGAATCCGTTGAGAAATGGCCGAGATACGCCGTGTTACACTTGCGGACGATGAAATCTTGCTAGTTCTCGCGTTTTGCAAGCGAAACACACGATGCACCGCGTTTCGTTCGATTCGTTCAAGAACTCTCGTATCTCGGACATCCGCGAGTATTTCGCGTCGAAAACGTGCTCCCTGTGCGTTTTAGACGCTAAAAACGCGTATGACACTTGAATCGCACGAATCCGTTGAGAAATGGCCGAGATACGCCGTGTTACACTTGCGGACGATGAAATCTTGCTAGTTCTCGCGTTTTGCAAGCGAAACACACGATGCACCGCGTTTCGTTCGATTCGTTCAAGAACTCTCGTATCTCGGACATCCGCGAGTTTTTCGCGTCGAAAACGTGCTCCCCGTGCGTTTTAGACGCTAAAAACGCGTATGACACTTGATTCGCACGAATCCGTTGAGAAATGGCCGAGATACGCCGTGTTACACTTGCGGACGATGAAATCTTGCTAGTTCTCGCGTTTTGCAAGCGAAACACACGATGCACCGCGTTTCGTTGGATTCGTTCAAGAACTCTCGTATCTCGGACATCCGCGAGTTTTTCGCGTCGAAACGTGCTCCCCGTGCGTTTTAGACGCTAAAAACGCGTATGACACCTGATTCGCACGAATCCGTTGAGAAATGGCCGAGATACGCCGTGTTACACTTGCGGACGATGAAATCTTGCTAGTTCTCGCGTTTTGCAAGCGAAACACACGATGCACCGCGTTTCGTTCGATTCGTTCAAGAACTCTCGTATCTCGGACATCCGCGAGTTTTTCGCGTCGAAACGTGCTCCCCGTGCGTTTTAGACGCTAAAAACGCGTATGACACTTGATTCGCACGAATCCGTTGAGAAATGGCCGAGATACGCCGTGTTACACTTGCAGACGATGAAATCTGGCTAGTTCTCGCGTTTTGCAAGCGAAACACACGATGCACCGCGTTTCGTTCGATTCGTCCAAGAACTCTCGTATCTCGGACATCCGCGAGTTTTTCGCGTCGAAAACGTGCTCCCCGTGCGTTTTAGACGCTAAAAACGCGTATGACACTTGATTCGCACGAATCCGTTGAGAAATGGCCGAGATACGCCGTGTTACACTTGCGGACGATGAAATCTTGCTAGTTCTCGCGTTTTGCAAGCGAAACACACGATGCACCGCGTTTCGTTCGATTCGTTCAAGAACTCTCGTATCTCGGACATCCGCGAGTTTTTCGCGTCGAAAACGTGCTCCCCGTGCGTTTTAGACGCTAAAAACGCATATGACACTTGATTCGCACGAATCCGTTGAGAAATGGCCGAGATACGCCGTGTTACACTTGCGGACGATGAAATCTTGCTAGTTCTCGCGTCTTGCAAGCGAAACACACGATGCACCGCGTTTCGTTCGATTCGTTCAAGAACTCTCGTATCTCGGACATCCGCGAGTTTTTCGCGTCGAAAACGTGCTCCCCTTGCGTTTTAGACGCTAAAAACGCGTATGACACTTGATTCGCACGAATCCGTTGAGAAATGGCCGAGATACGCCGTGTTACACTTGCGGACGATGAAATCTTGCTAGTTCTCGCGTTTTGCAAGCGAAACACACGATGCACCGCGTTTCGTTCGATTCGTTCAAGAACTCTCGTATCTCGGACATCCGCGAGTTTTTCGCGTCGAAAACGTGCTCCCCGTGCGTTTTAGACGCTAAAAACGCGTATGACACTTGATTCGCACGAATCCGTTGAGAAATGGCCGAGATACGCCGTGTTACACTTGCGGACGATGAAATCTTGCTAGTTCTCGCGTTTTGCAAGCGAAACACACGATGCACCGCGTTTCGTTCGATTCGTTCAAGAACTCTCGTATCTCGGACATCCACGAGTTTTTCGCGTCGAAAACGTGCTCCCCGTGCGTTTTAGACGCTAAAAACGCGTATGACACTTGATTCGCACGAATCCGTTGAGAAATGGCCGAGATACGCCGTGTTACACTTGCGGACGATGAAATATTCCTAGTTCTCGCGTTTTGCAAGCGAAACACACGATGCACCGCGCTTCGTTCGATTCGTTCAAGAACTCTCGTATCTCGGACATCCGCGAGTTTTTCGCGTCGAAAACGTGCTCCCCGTGCGTTTTAGACGCTAAAAACGCGTATGACACTTGATTCGCACGAATCCGTTGAGAAATGGCCGAGATACGCCGTGTTACACTTGCGGACGATGAAATCTTGCTAGTTCTCGCGTTTTGCAAGCGAAACACACGATGCACCGCGTTTCGTTCGATTCGTTCAAGAACTCTCGTATCTCGGACATCCGCGAGTTTTTCGCGTCGAAAACGTGCTCCCCGTGCGTTTTAGACGCTAAAAACGCGTATGACACTTGATTCGCACGAATCCGTTGAGAAATGGCCGAGATACGCCGTGTTACACTTGCGGACGATGAAATCTTGCTAATTCTCGCGTTTTGCAAGCGAAACACACGATGCACCGCGTTTCGTTCGATTCGTTCAAGAACTCTCGTATCTCGGACATCCGCGAGTATTTCGCGTCGAAAACGTGCTCCCTGTGCGTTTTAGACGCTAAAAACGCGTATGACACTTGAATCGCACGAATCCGTTGAGAAATGGCCGAGATACGCCGTGTTACACTTGCGGACGATGAAATCTTGCTAGTTCTCGCGTTTTGCAAGCGAAACACACGATGCACCGCGTTTCGTTCGATTCGTTCAAGAACTCTCGTATCTCGGACATCCGCGAGTTTTTCGCGTCGAAAACGTGCTCCCCGTGCGTTTTAGACGCTAAAAACGCGTATGACACTTGATTCGCACGAATCGGTTGAGAAATGGCCGAGATACGCCGTGTTACACTTGCGGACGATGAAATCTTGCTAGTTCTCGCGTTTTGCAAGCGAAACACACGATGCACCGCGTTTCGTTCGATTCGTTCAAGAACTCTCGTATCTCGGACATCCGCGAGTTTTTCGCGTCGAAAACGTGCTCCCCGTGCGTTTTAGACGCTAAAAACGCGTATGACACTTGATTCGCACGAATCCGTTGAGAAATGGCCGAGATACGCCGTGTTACACTTGCGGACGATGAAATCTTGCTAGTTCTCGCGTTTTGCAAGCGAAACACACGATGCACCGCGTTTCGTTCGATTCGTTCAAGAACTCTCGTATCTCGGACATCCGCGAGTTTTTCGCGTCGAAAACGTGCTCCCCGTGCGTTTTAGACGCTAAAAACGCGTATGACACTTGATTCGCACGAATCCGTTGAGAAATGGCCGAGATACGCCGTGTTACACTTGCAGACGATGAAATCTGGCTAGTTCTCGCGTTTTGCAAGCGAAACACACGATGCACCGCGTTTCGTTCGATTCGTTCAAGAACTCTCGTATCTCGGACATCCGCGAGTTTTTCGCGTCGAAAACGTGCTCCCCGTGCGTTTTAGACGCTAAAAACGCGTATGACACTTGATTCGCACGAATCCGTTGAGAAATGGCCGAGATACGCCGTGTTACACTTGCGGACGATGAAATCTTGCTAGTTCTCGCGTTTTGCAAGCGAAACACACGATGCACCGCGTTTCGTTCGATTCGTTCAAGAACTCTCGTATCTCGGACATCCGCGAGTTTTTCGCGTCGAAAACGTGCTCCCCGTGCGTTTTAGACGCTAAAAACGCATATGACACTTGATTCGCACGAATCCGTTGAGAAATGGCCGAGATACGCCGTGTTACACTTGCGGACGATGAAATCTTGCTAGTTCTCGCGTTTTGCAAGCGAAACACACGATGCACCGCGTTTCGTTCGATTCGTTCAAGAACTCTCGTATCTCGGACATCCGCGAGTTTTTCGCGTCGAAAACGTGCTCCCCTTGCGTTTTAGACGCTAAAAACGCGTATGAAACTTGATTCGCACGAATCCGTTGAGAAATGGCCGAGATACGCCGTGTTACACTTGCGGACGATGAAATCTTGCTAGTTCTCGCGTTTTGCAAGCGAAACACACGATGCACCGCGTTTCGTTCGATTCGTTCAAGAACTCTCGTATCTCGGACATCCGCGAGTTTTTCGCGTCGAAAACGTGCTCCCCGTGCGTTTTAGACGCTAAAAACGCGTATGACACTTGATTCGCACGAATCCGTTGAGAAATGGCCGAGATACGCCGTGTTACACTTGCGGACGATGAAATCTTGCTAGTTCTCGCGTTTTGCAAGCGAAACACACGATGCACCGCGTTTCGTTCGATTCGTTCAAGAACTCTCGTATCTCGGACATCCGCGAGTTTTTCGCGTCGAAAACGTGCTCCCCGTGCGTTTTAGACGCTAAAAACGCGTATGACACTTGATTCGCACGAATCCGTTGAGAAATGGCCGAGATACGCCGTGTTACACTTGCGGACGATGAAATATTCCTAGTTCTCGCGTTTTGCAAGCGAAACACACGATGCACCGCGCTTCGTTCGATTCGTTCAAGAACTCTCGTATCTCGGACATCCGCGAGTTTTTCGCGTCGAAAACGTGCTCCCCGTGCGTTTTAGACGCTAAAAGCGTATGACACTTGATTCGCACGAATCCGTTGAGAAATGGCCGAGATACGCCGTGTTACACTTGCGGACGATGAAATCTTGCTAGTTCTCGCGTTTTGCAAGCGAAACACACGATGCACCGCGTTTCGTTCGATTCGTTCAAGAACTCTCGTATCTCGGACATCCGCGAGTTTTTCGCGTCGAAACGTGCTCCCCGTGCGTTTTAGACGCTAAAAACGCGTATGACACTTGATTCGCACGAATCCGTTGAGAAATGGCCGAGATACGCCGTGTTACACTTGCGGACGATGAAATCTTGCTAGTTCTCGCGTTTTGCAAGCGAAACACACGATGCACCGCGTTTCGTTCGATTCGTTCAAGAACTCTCGTATCTCGGACATCCGCGAGTATTTCGCGTCGAAAACGTGCTCCCTGTGCGTTTTAGACGCTAAAACGCGTATGACACTTGAATCGCACGAATCCGTTGAGAAATGGCCGAGATACGTCGTGTTACACTTGCGGACGATGAAATCTTGCTAGTTCTCGCGTTTTGCAAGCGAAACACACGATGCACCGCGTTTCGTTCGATTCGTTCAAGAACTCTCGTATCTCGGACATCCGCGAGTTTTTCGCGTCGAAAACGTGCTCCCCGTGCGTTTTAGACGCTAAAAACGCGTATGACACTTGATTCGCACGAATCCGTTGAGAAATGGCCGAGATACGCCGTGTTACACTTGCGGACGATGAAATATTCCTAGTTCTCGCGTTTTGCAAGCGAAACACACGATGCACCGCGCTTCGTTCGATTCGTTCAAGAACTCTCGTATCTCGGACATCCGCGAGTTTTTCGCGTCGAAAACGTGCTCCCCGTGCGTTTTAGACGCTAAAAACGCGTATGACACTTGATTCGCACGAATCCGTTGAGAAATGGCCGAGATACGCCGTGTTACACTTGCGGACGATGAAATCTTGCTAGTTCTCGCGTTTTGCAAGCGAAACACACGATGCACCGCGTTTCGTTCGATTCGTTCAAGAACTCTCGTATCTCGGACATCCGCGAGTTTTTCGCGTCGAAAACGTGCTCCCCGTGCGTTTTAGACGCTAAAAACGCGTATGACACTTGATTCGCACGAATCCGTTGAGAAATGGCCGAGATACGCCGTGTTACACTTGCGGACGATGAAATCTTGCTAGTTCTCGCGTTTTGCAAGCGAAACACACGATGCACCGCGTTTCGTTCGATTCGTTCAAGAACTCTCGTATCTCGGACATCCGCGAGTATTTCGCGTCGAAAACGTGCTCCCTGTGCGTTTTAGACGCTAAAAACGCGTATGACACTTGAATCGCACGAATCCGTTGAGAAATGGCCGAGATACGCCGTGTTACACTTGCGGACGATGAAATCTTGCTAGTTCTCGCGTTTTGCAAGCGAAACACACGATGCACCGCGTTTCGTTCGATTCGTTCAAGAACTCTCGTATCTCGGACATCCGCGAGTTTTCGCGTCGAAAACGTGCTCCCCGTGCGTTTTAGACGCTAAAAACGCGTATGACACTTGATTCGCACGAATCCGTTGAGAAATGGCCGAGATACGCCGTGTTACACTTGCGGACGATGAAATCTTGCTAGTTCTCGCGTTTTGCAAGCGAAACACACGATGCACCGCGTTTCGTTGGATTCGTTCAAGAACTCTCGTATCTCGGACATCCGCGAGTTTTTCGCGTCGAAACGTGCTCCCCGTGCGTTTTAGACGCTAAAAACGCGTATGACACTTGATTCGCACGAATCCGTTGAGAAATGGCCGAGATACGCCGTGTTACACTTGCGGACGATGAAATCTTGCTAGTTCTCGCGTTTTGCAAGCGAAACACACGATGCACCGCGTTTCGTTCGATTCGTTGCAGAACTCAGTCTCAGTCTAACTGTCATAGAGAGCGGACGTGTGTTTTTGTTTTGATTTCGAAGCGACGTGCGACGAGACATAACAGCTGAGTTGGACATCTTAACCGTCAACGTGCTTAAATTCTGTGCCTTTAATCTCCTCTGTGCTTCAATCTCTTCAACCGTGACTATGCCTAAAAAACTCTGTAAAGGATGTGGATCTGTAGTGGCGAATCCTGTGGAGTGCCGGTCGTGTAGGATCATATCTCATCCTGGATCTCATTGTTTAATGAGAACGACTCATCCATGGAGTCCCGGTCCTTTAATCGACTGTGCGTCGAAGACACCCACTCCATCCTCCTCGTCGTCTTCCTCCTCATCGTCAACGATAACACCAACTGTGACCCCGAGTCCAAAATTAAACAAAAGGGGCATAAAAGTAAATCTGGAGGAGACGGCAAGAGTGACAGCACAATCTCGCCGCTTATTAACCAACTCTCGTCCCTTCTAAAAGCGGAGATGGCTCAGCTCTCGATTAAAATAGATTCATTTCACACAAAGTTAAATGAACTATCTGAGTCCTTCGACTCGAGGCTGAATGAACTATCCGAAAAAGTACACCTGCTCGATGTTAACAGATCTTCCCTCGGTACCATCGATATTCCAGAGATGGAGGAGAATATAATTGCTGAGATGTCTGATCGTCAAAGGAGGGCTAATAACCTTATATTTTATGAAGTTGAGGAATCAAATTCCGAAAAAAATACTGTCATCTCAGTCCTCAATGAGATTATTCTAGAAAACTTCGGTGAAATTCGGACGCTGAGACTAGGTAAAGAAAGAATAGGAGCCGTTAGACCTCTCCGAGTCACCTTTCACTCTCCCCATATCCCGAGGGAAGTACTGAAGAATAAAACAGCTTATAAAGGAAAAATTAGAATCTCCCAGGATTCCACCTTGAAGCAGCGTCAATACCTCAAAACCCTACGGCAAAAACTTGAGGATATGCGTGTTAGGGACTGTGAGTCCAATTGCGGAGCCGACGGTCGCGATGACCGCGGTAAACATGCGTGCGAATCAGTATGCGTATGTCACGCTCTGACACCTGACCATATGTCTTGTTTACCCGCCAATGAGGCTCACCTTCACGCGCGCTCCGATTCCTCATTTGAGGAAACCGCCAATACGCCGTCCAAGGTTGGACAATTTGTTTGTTTCTACCAATAATTGGCGGTAGCACAATTAAAACTAGGCACTAGGGCCGTTGTTGGGAGGTATATACCGGTGCTTCCGGGATGACTTTCTTCTTCTTATTCCACGCTCCGCCACGTGTGCAGCCGAACGCGAATCTCTCTGCCCGTGCACGATTTTGTTCATTTTTTGCCAAGTGTGGCACCGTGCGAGCGACGGCAACTGTTGAGCAGTTGTCGAATTTGTTGATTGTGGCCGCGCCGAAGTTACTTGTATTCTCGAATAAAGAATCGGACGCGAG
The DNA here is from genome assembly GCA_963942575.1 of Priocnemis perturbator. Lineage (NCBI taxonomy): Eukaryota > Metazoa > Arthropoda > Insecta > Hymenoptera > Pompilidae > Priocnemis > Priocnemis perturbator. The sequence continues at coordinate 12,130 of CAWWDK010000297.1, forward strand.
TGCCGAGTACAACGGAAAGCGTGTAAAGTGCTACGCCTCTCTGGGGTGATTCCTCATCCCATACCCGCAGCCTGGTGACTCTCAAAAGGAGATCAAGACGCTAAACATATGGTCCTTCGAGCCGGATGAGAGGCGCAAGTGTAAGCGCGCGAACAATCTGTGGTGCGTTAAGAGACCCCACGTGCGACGTGCCACGAGTGGAAGTCTTGCCGAACATTTGGGGAATCCACATCGCCCGGACCTGTGATGGACAATTAAAAACAGGTGCTGTAATATTAACTTGCTGAGCCTCGTATAATAATATCTTCGGTGAGACCGAAGGAAAGGTTTGATTTGAGGAAGATGGACGGCAAAGCGTTGCGATGTGGATAGCGTGGCCGGAAGTCACCATTGCGCTATATCTCAACCCCACCACTCCATTTACGGCGACGGCCGCATTGGGCAGAAATTACCCCCACCATCTCGGTACTTTCTTTGGGCTGTGCGACACTGCGAACTAGTGCGGGAGCGCACTCCGATTTCGTCAGCCGGCAGGAGCGGTAGTCAATGTGTCAGACTAGACGAAACATTGACCAACGCATAACTCTGAAGATGTTCTTTATTAAGAGTATTCTACTCTAGTTTTGGTTTGATTGGGATGTATCTGGGAAGGTTAACTCCCAAGTACTTTTTGTTGTTTTTCTTTTCTTTTCAATTGTGAGGACAGTCGAACGGATCTGCCTCTTTCGCCTCACCGACAAATTAAGTAAAACAGACTGTTTTAGTGAGCCTGTTACGCCGTATCAAATACGATGGCGAACTTAGAACAGCTCGTCGAACGGCAGCAACGGAATGGAGAGTCCATACAGCGAATCTGGACCAATTATGGGAAACAAAGTATATCCAGGCGAACTGCAGTCAACATCCGCAGTCGGTTGGACGACGTGGAGAAGCTCTGGGCGGACTGCCTGGAGGTGCAGTTCCAAATCGAGGGCGCTGCGGACGAGAAATACAAGGCCAACAGCGTCTACTACCAACAACGAGCGTTTTATGCCCTCCTCGACGTGAGGGACGAAGTAAAGGGCAGTTTAATGGAAGCTCTTGAGATGTTGGAGAAAAGAGATACTGCTGGCTCAAACGTACACCAGAGTAACCCTAACGGTGACTCCAAGACGACGCGAGTCGAGGACTTGCCTCGCATTAATATCCCGCGCTTTGGGGGAGAAATCCTCCAATGGACCTCCTTTAAAGACATGTTTCAGTCCTTGGTTGAGTCACGAAAAGACCTGACCGATACACAAAAACTCCACCATCTCAAGAACTGCCTAGCGGGCGACGCTGCCCGCGTGCTAGCGAATACGCCAGTAGCTGGCGTTAATTATAAGTCTGCGTGGGATACGTTAACTAAGCGCTACGAGCGTAAGCGTCGAATAGTATACGCGCATTTCGAAAGTCTCATGGCTATCCCAAGTGTCAGTTCCGGATCCGGTGCGGACCTGAGTACTTTACTTTATACTGCCAGCGAGGTTAGAGCTGCGCTCATAAATCTAGGCATACCTTTGGATCATAACGAAGATTTGTTTGTGTTTATTGTTTCGTCCAAGTTGGATAAGGAGACGCATCGAGAATGGGAACTGACCCTTGGTGATTTCAATGAACTCCCAAGTTACGGAAAACTTGAGGAATTCCTATTGTTCCGTGTCGACGCGGATGCAGCGTCGCTGAAGCGCCGGGCCGCGAGCGGGAACAAGGCTGATAAGCCAAAACAGATGATTGTGCGAACGCATACCGCTACCAAGACAGACGCCGAACAACCGTTAAATACCAATAAGGGCACGCCACGAACAGCTTCGCCTCTCAGGTGCGGGTGCTGTAAGGACAGCCACCCTTTATTCCAGTGTCCATTGTTTTTAAGTTACTCGGTGGTGCAGCGCACTGAATTAGTCACGAGATTGTCGCTTTGTTTTAATTGTTTCTCGTCTGGTCATCGGTCTGAGTCTTGTTTTAGTAAGTTTTCGTGTAGGAAGTGTAACAGAAGGCACCATACGTTACTTCATCATACGGGTAACTCACTGCCGCCTACTGGTGTTGTTTCGGGTCCGAGTACACCGAGGCCAACGGGGCGGGGCAATATTGGTAACATTTCTATGAGCTCGCCTTCTACAATGGCACCTGTTAACGCGTCTCAACCAATAGTAACCCCCGCGAATTCCGTGTCAGGAAACGTTTCGTTCTCCGGCGGTTGTCGAACGATCCTACCTACCGCCACCGTCGTCCTTAAGGGGGAATCAGGACGGGCAGTTCGTGTACGCGCGTTGTTGGATCAGGGCTCGCAAGCCTCCTTTGTATCGCGCTCCTTGATGCCGATTTTAAAACCTCCCACAAGGGCGGTGTCTGTGGTCGTTTCTGGAATAGGGTCCGCGCTCGCGGGTGCCGCGCACCAAATCGCAATGTTTACGGTCGAGTCCTGCGAGGGGGCGGGGCCATCCGTTCATGTCGCTGCGCTGGTGTTGCCCAAGCTTTCCACGTATCTCCCCCCGTTTCCCTCAGCCTCGTGCTTGACTGACTTAACGCATCTGTCTGGTGTGACGCTGGCGGACGAGGATCCGTTTTCATCCGTACCAATCGATCTCATCATCGGGTCGGATTATTATTCACAGATCTTGTGTAGTGGTTTCATTGCGGGTACCGCTAATACCCCGACAGCGCAGCGCACAATTTTCGGGTGGGTCCTTTCCGGACCGGTTGACGGGAGTCCCGGACGAAACATAGAGGTAACTTCCAGTCATATCTCGATAAAGGAACAAACCGAGGCGTTGCAAGAGTCGTTGCAACGCTTCTGGGATGTAGAAGAAGTACCCGCTCGCTGTGCCCTCACTACCGAATAGCGGCGATGTGAGACTCATTTTGTAGATACGCACACCCGGCTACCCACCGGTCGATATATGGTACGGTTGCCATTTAAATCACAAGTTCCTCTGGCCATGGGAGATAGCTTGTCCTCCGCGCGTCGTATTCTGTTCTCGATTGAACACCGACTTATCAAGACGCCTAACGTCTATGCGGAGTACAAGCGCTTCATGGCGGAATATGAGCAATTGGGTCACATGGAGTGCGTTACTGGCAACGGACAGGGCGTTGGGTTGGAGTCGTACCTTCCACATCATCCAGTGATGAAGGCGACCAGTACAACCACTAAATTGAGAGTCGTCTTCAATGCTTCAAAACCTTCCTCTAATGGAAAATCTCTCAATGACTTTTTATGTGTTGGTCCAAAATTACAAGGTGATTTATTTTCGTTAATACTTCGATGGCGGTCGTTTAGATACGTTTACACGACCGACCTCGAAAAGATGTTCCGTCAGATACTGGTACATCCAGCTGACGCGGAGTTTCAGCGCGTTTTATGGAGGGAGAGTCCGGAAGAGGAAGTTAAGGTTTTTCGGTTATCGACCGTGACGTACGGTACCGCTTCGGCACCATTTTTGGCTAATCGCGTAATCAAACAACTTGTGCGGGATGAGGGTGCGAAGTACCCTCTCGCTGCACCTATTCTGGAAAACTCTATCTACGTCGATGACGTAATGTTTGGAGACGATGATTTACATAGACTTAAACGCATACGTCACCAACTAACCCAGTTGCTCATGGCGGGCGGGTTCCGACCCTACAAATGGGCGAGCAATCACCCGGCCTTACTTGCTGAGACTCCCGCGGGGGATCTTAATGTCGACCCTACAAAGTCAATCGGAGAGGACGCGACGATACGGGTATTGGGCATAGTGTGGGATCCCATGCTGGATGCGTTTTCCTTTTACATTCACGCACCTACGGAAGTCCTCACTAAGCGTACATTCCTTTCTTTACTGTCCAAGGTTTTTGACCCGCTCGGGTGGGTATCCCCATTTATCATTTCGGGAAAAATTTTAATGCAAAAATGTTGGTTGAGAAAGCTAGACTGGGACGACCCCCCCCCCCCGGAGGATTTGGGTAAAGCCATGTCTGACTTTCAAAGCCAGTTAACTCTGTTAAATCGCCTCATTCTGCCTCGGTGGACTGGTCAGTCATCGACCATACGAACGTTAGAGCTACACGGTTTTGCGGACGCATCAAACGCGGCGTATGCCGCCGTCGTGTACTTACGCTCTGTGCAAGACTCGGGTAGGATTTGTGTAACCCTCTTGTGTTCAAAGACCAAGGTTGCGCCCTTGAAGTTACTCAGTATCCCACGGTTAGAGCTGTGCGCGGCGGTGCTGCTCGTTCGGGCCATGGAGTTTGTAAAGGTCTCGATGAACCTGCACTCAATCCCGATCTACTATTGGTCTGACTCCACCACCGTTCTGTCTTGGTTGCGGTCCCCTCCGACGCGCTGGAAGACTTTTGTGGCACATCGAGTAGCTCGAATTCAAAGTTCTGGTCCCGTTGAGTTCTGGAGACACGTCGGTACAGCGGAAAACCAGGCTGATTGCGCCTCCCGGGGCATGATCGCGGAAACTCTTCTAAAGAATGAGTTGTGGTGGCATGGGCCTGCGTGGTTAGGCAAGGCCCCTACAGGGTGGCATACAACGGGACCCGAACCGGTGGGTGACACCAAGTTAGAGGAGCGTAATCAAATAGAGGCCCTTCTGGCGAGCACTGTACCGGAAACGACCGCCCAAGAAATCGCGTCGAGATTTTCGTCATGGACAAGGCTGCTCCGCGTGACCGCTTACGTCTTTCGATTCATTGATAAGCTGAAGCGTAAAGAGGGCATTGTAGCTCCTTATCTTACGGCACAGGAGATAGAATCAACACGGTTATTCTGGTGTAAACAGGCTCAAAATGACCTCTTGTCTGGCGTGCGCTGTATCGGAGGCAAGGACCGCCGCTCCGCGATTCTTACGGTATACGCGTCCCTTAACCCCCTTACGGATTCCGAAGGGCCCATTCGAGTAGGCGGGCGGCTACAACGTTCCGAGTTACCCATTGAGGCAATTCACCCGATATTGTTACCACGAGGTCATATCGCGAATCTTATTATAAGACATGTACATATTTCTTCGTTACACGGCGGTGTACAATTAACGTTACGAATTTTACGCGAGCGTTACTGGGTGGTGGGAGCTCGCTCTGCTGTAAAGCATTGTATACATAACTGTGTCACTTGCGTTCGACAACGTGCGGTACTATCGACGCAAAAAATGGGAGATCTCCCACCTCCTCGGATTGTAAAATCTAGGCCGTTCACCCACACCGGGGTGGATTACGCAGGACCGTTCGCTATCCGGTCCTCCAAGGGTCGTGGAATCGTCTCCCACAAAGGATATATTGTTTTGTTTGTATGTCTCGCTACGCGTGCCATCCACTTGGAAGTGGCAGACGATTACACGACTCCTGGCTTTCTTGCGGCGTTTCACCGATTCTCCTCCAGACGTGGATTGCCCTCGGTAATGTACAGCGATAATGGATCGAATTTTGCCGGTGCCGACCGGGAATTAGCCCGTAGAATGCGAGCGTTGCTTCACAACGCCGACTTACAAAATTATTTTGTCACCGATGCCGTAGAATGGCGTTTCATCCCCCCTGCCGCTCCGCAATTCGGCGGACTGTGGGAGGCGGGTGTTAAGAGTGTCAAATACCACCTTAAAAGAGTAATCGGTTCCTTCACGCCCACCTTTGAGGAGTTTTACACACTCCTCTGCAAAGTAGAATGTATGTTAAATTCGCGGCCGCTATGTCCCCTCCACGACGACATAGGGAGCTTGGAAGCCTTGACTCCGGGCCATTTCCTCGTCGGCACCCACTTAAAGGCGGTTCCTAGCCCGAGCGTGTTAGAAGTAGGCGAAAACCGTTTATCCCGATGGCAAGCAATTCAACGTATGCAGGAACAATTCTGGAAATTGTGGGCTGCTGACTACCTCAATTCGTTACAACAACGAGTGAAGTGGCGTACGCGTCAACCTAATTTAGTCGTTGGAGATTTGGTGTTGATTCGGAATGCCAATCTCCCTCCTACCAAGTGGGAGTTGGGTAGAGTCACGACTTGCTTTCCGGGGAAGGACTTATTGGTACGAGTAGTGACGGTTCAAACCGCCCACTCAGAATTTAAGCGACCCATAGCGCAACTGTGTAAGTTACCCGTCGAGGCACCCGACGCTCACGGGGCGAACGGCAATCCCCCGGCCATAATCAATCGTAGCGATAATTAGTCATTAGGAATAATATAAGGTTAGTTAATAGCGCTTATCATGCGGTATTGTTTGTTTCATGGTCAGCCAAGTGACAGACTTTGCGGGCTCGGTTCAACGTAGTTGAAGGCGGGCGGTATGTTAGGGACTGTGAGTCCAATTGCGGAGCCGACGGTCGCGATGACCGCGGTAAACATGCGTGCGAATCAGTATGCGTATGTCACGCTCTGACACCTGACCATATGTCTTGTTTACCCGCCAATGAGGCTCACCTTCACGCGCGCTCCGATTCCTCATTTGAGGAAACCGCCAATACGCCGTCCAAGGTTGGACAATTTGTTTGTTTCTACCAATAATTGGCGGTAGCACAATTAAAACTAGGCACTAGGGCCGTTGTTGGGAGGTATATACCGGTGCTTCCGGGATGACTTTCTTCTTCTTATTCCACGCTCCGCCACGTGTGCAGCCGAACGCGAATCTCTCTGCCCGTGCACGATTTTGTTCATTTTTTGCCAAGTGTGGCACCGTGCGAGCGACGGCAACTGTTGAGCAGTTGTCGAATTTGTTGATTGTGGCCGCGCCGAAGTTACTTGTATTCTCGAATAAAGAATCGGACGCGAGTGCCGAGTACAACGGAAAGCGTGTAAAGTGCTACGCCTCTCTGGGGTGATTCCTCATCCCATACCCGCAGCCTGGTGACTCTCAAAAGGAGATCAAGACGCTAAACAATGCGTGATGAGTCCATGACCATTAAATATTTCAACGGGGTGCCGAAAATCGTCGCAAGAGGATCTACGAATACAAAAAACGGAAAATACACATCAACACATATTACCAGAACGTCAGGGGTCTCAGGACGAAGTTAAACGACCTACAACGCGCGGTCGCCTGCTCTTCCACGACATACGACATCATCATCCTTACGGAAACTTGGCTCAACGACTCCTTCTCCTCGTCGGAACTGGGTCTAAACGATTACCATATATATCGCAAGGATAGGGACGAAAAAACCAGTGCTTTTGCAAGAGGAGGAGGTGTTTTAATTGCAGTGCGAAGCTCACTTCCCTCTTGCGAAGTGCATACATCTAAAGACTGTGTTGAGCATCTGTTCGTGAATATCAGATCCTCCTCACTTAATATCCTCTTCGGTGCGGTATATATCCCACCGGATGCATCAGCAGGGCGGTATTCCGATCACTTCTCGGCTGTGAACGAGATTCTCGAATTTTCATTTTATACTAATTCATATATTCTGGGGGACTATAATTTGCCCAATATCGATTGGAACGAGATTTCATTGCCTCGCTTGAATGATTCGCAACTAGAACACAGCCTCACGTCTCATACTCTACGCCCGGCCGATATGCTCGTGGACTGCTTGAGCTCCCATAACCTCACGCAGAAAAATAGCATACTTAATGTGAATAATAATGTACTAGATTTAGTAATTACCGACGATACAGATGTCACAGTTTCTTTACCGACCGATGCGTTTCTACCGACTGACAGATATCATCCGCCACTTTCACTAATTATCGATAAGACAGATTCGGACGCTCTCCATGCACTACCTGAACTGAGATGCGACTTTCGTCGGGCTGATTATAGTGCTATGCGCCAGTTTTTTAATCTCATTGATTGGGACCAGGCTCTGAAAGATTCCTCTCTAAGTAATGCGGTACAAGTCGTTTATAGTAATATAAACACTGCTATTGACATGTATGTGCCTAAATATATCAAGAGTCACTCTACCTTTCCTAAATGGTTCTCAAAAAACTTAAAAAATTTAATTAGGGAGAAGAAAGCAGCCCATTTAAAATACATGTCCTCGCATAGCATGGAGGACTACCTGTCCTTCTCTAATCTTAGATCTAAATGTAAGTTAGTGTCTAAGAACGACTATGTAAGATTCGTAAACGCGACCGAATCGTCAATATCGTCTAATACTAAATGTTTTTGGAATTTTGTTAACAGCAAAAGAAACTCCAACATCTTTCCGAGATGCATGGTGGAAGATAACAGAATTGTTGAAAGAGGTCAAGATATTGCGAATCTTTTTGCGAATCATTTCCACTCGGTCTATAGGACCAATGATATATCCGACATCTCGCGTGAGGCTACCTTAGACGATGACGTATCAATGGTCGATGTTGGCCAAATCTCCATCCTCATTAGCGAAGTATTCAATAAGCTTAATTCACTCGATTGTAATACTGGTCCTGGAGAGGATGGAATCCATGCAAACCTCCTCTACAACTGTAGGTTTGTGCTCGCGCGTCCCTTATGGAGGATTTTCAATCTCTCCCTCCTCGAGGGGTCTTTCCCGGATAAGTGGAAAACAAGTCTAGTCACTCCAATTTTTAAGTCAGGGGATAGAGCGAAAGTCAGTAATTATAGGCCGATTTCTAAGATTAGCTGTATTCCTAAAATCTTCGAGAGTATAGTTACAGATAAGCTCGTTCCGATATTTAGAAACGTTTTCGCCGAAGAACAACACGGCTTCCTGCCCGGGAAGTCGACAGTTACAAACCTTGCGGTTTTCACAAATTTCGCTGCCTCCCACATTGAACGCAACGTGCAGGTAGACGTCATTTTCACCGACTTTAGCAAGGCTTTTGACACGGTTGATCATCGAATATTGGTCCGCAAATTAAGATCCGCCGGTTGCCACGGTAAACTACTTGCGTGGTTGGATAGCTATTTGGTAGGAAGAACCCAGATAGTCAAAACTTTAGGCTATTTGTCGGATAAATTTGAAGTCTGCTCGGGTGTTCCGCAGGGTTCGCACCTTGGACCGTTCCTATTCAATATATTTATTAATGATATAGTAAAGATATTTAGGCATAGCTCGGTCCTACTGTATGCCGATGACCTAAAGTTATTTAAACCCATTAATTACCCCGACGATTTCTCTAAACTGCAGGACGATCTTCAAAGACTGGATGAATGGTGCCTCTCGAATTGCATGAGACTCAATATAGCTAAATGTCACGTAATGCGTCTTTCATGCTCTCAGTCCCCAACTATCTTCAGTTATACCCTCGGCGATCACCCTCTCTCTACTATTTTCCAAGTCCGTGACTTAGGGGTTTCTTATGATACCAAACTTAAATTCACCCAACATTATGTAAATATTTATAAGGCCGCTAACAAAGCCCTATATATTATAAAACGGTTTTCCACTGATTTTACTAACATTGCAACAATAAGAACATTGTACTGCTCTCTCGTAAGACCTCACTTGGAATATGCCTCAGAAATTTGGTCACCTTACCTCAAGAAACATATTAGTCTTATTGAAACCGTTCAGCATAAATTCTTAAGATACATCTCGTTTCGTCTAAACTCTCCTATGAACATTTCTGATCACAACTACGACCACCTCCTACTTCGCCTAAACCTCAAAACTTTAGAATCCCGTCGCTTAATTTCCGATATGTCATTCCTGTTTAAAATCCTTAATTACAATATCAACTCCTCTCAACTATTATCTTCTATTAATTTCCACTGCTCCAGCCGTAATCTGAGAACCACCCTGATTTTCCACATTACCAGATATAGGTCTTCTCTTCTTTACTCCGATCCGTCCAATAGAATCTGCGATGCAGCTAACAAGCTTTTCACTAATCACAACATTTATTTCTTCTCATCAAGCTACGTCTCCTTCAAGCGCAAACTAATACATATTATTTCATAAGTGATTTCAAATCTCTACCTATTTAGTTTAACGTAACAGGCTTCAGCCCCGAGCGCCTCCGTTCATCGTTATACAATACTTTAGTTTAACACTTATTGTATTTGTATCTTACTTTCTCAGCTTTTCTGTAACGTGCACGTCCACCTCTATGTCAAACTTTTGTATCTTATACTATAATTGGGTTCATCCCGTTTAGCAAATAAATAAATAAATAAATAAACTCTCGTTTCTCGGACATCCGCGAGTTTTTCGCGTCGAAAACGTGCTCCCCGTGCATTTTAGACGCTAAAAACGCGTATGACACTTGATTCGCACGAATCCGTTGAGAAATGGCCGAGATACGCCGTGTTACACTTGCGGACGATGAAATCTTGCTAGTTCTCGCGTTTTGTAAGCGAAACACACGATGCACCGCGTTTCGTTCGATTCGTTCAAGAACTCTCGTATCTTGGACATCCGCGAGTTCTTCGCGTCGAAAACGTGCTCCCCGTGCGTTTTAGAGGCTAAAAACGCGTATGACACTTGATTCGCACGAATCCGTTGAGAAATGGCCGAGATACGCCGTGTTACACTTGCGGACGATGAAATCTGGCTAGTTCTCGCGTTTTGCAAGCGAAACACACGATGCACCGCGTTTCGTTCGATTCGTCCAAGAACTCTCGCATCTCGGACATCCGCGAGTTTTTCGCGTCGAAAACGTGCTCCCCGTGCGTTTTAGACGCTAAAAACGCGTATGACACTTGATTCGCACGAATCCGTTGAGAAATGGCCGAGATACGCCGTGTTACACTTGCGGACGATGAAATCTTGCTAGTTCTCGCGTTTTGCAAGCGAAACACACGATGCACCGCGTTTCGTTCGATTCGTTCAAGAACTCTCGTATCTCGGACATCCGCGAGTTTTTCGCGTCGAAAACGTGCTCCCCGTGCGTTTTAGACGCTAAAAACACGTATGACACTTGATTCGCACGAATCCGTTGAGAAATGGCCGAGATACGCCGTGTTACACTTGCGGACGATGAAATCTTGCTAGTTCTCGCGTTTTGTAAGCGAAACACACGATGCACCGCGTTTCGTTCGATTCGTTCAAGAACTCTCGTATCTCGGACATCCGCGAGTTTTTCGCGTCGAAAACGTGCTCCCCGTGCGTTTTAGACGCTAAAAACGCGTATGACACTTGATTCGCACGAATCCGTTGAGAAATGGCCGAGATACGCCGTGTTACACATGCGGACGATGAAATCTTGCTAGTTCTCGCGTTTTGTAAGCGAAACACACGATGCACCGCGTTTCGTTCGATTCGTTCAAGAACTCTCGTATCTTGGACATCCGCGAGTTCTTCGCGTCGAAAACGTGCTCCCCGTGCGTTTTAGAGGCTAAAAACGCGTATGACACTTGATTCGCACGAATCCGTTGAGAAATGGCCGAGATACGCCGTGTTACACTTGCGGACGATGAAATCTGGCTAGTTCTCGCGTTTTGCAAGCGAAACACACGATGCACCGCGTTTCGTTCGATTCGTCCAAGAACTCTCGCATCTCGGACATCCGCGAGTTTTTCGCGTCGAAAACGTGCTCCCCGTGCGTTTTAGACGCTAAAAACGCGTATGACACTTGATTCGCACGAATCCGTTGAGAAATGGCCGAGATACGCCGTGTTACACTTGCGGACGATGAAATCTTGCTAGTTCTCGCGTTTTGCAAGCGAAACACACGATGCACCGCGTTTCGTTCGATTCGTTCAAGAACTCTCGTATCTCGGACATCCGCGAGTTTTTCGCGTCGAAAACGTGCTCCCCGTGCGTTTTAGACGCTAAAAACGCGTATGACACTTGATTCGCACGAATCCGTTGAGAAATGGCCGAGATACGCCGTGTTACACTTGCGGACGATGAAATCTTGCTAGTTCTCGCGTTTTGCAAGCGAAACACACGATGCACAGCGTTTCGTTCGATTCGTTCAAGAACTCTCGTATCTCGGACATCCGCGAGTTTTTCGCGTCGAAAACGTGCTCCCCGTGCGTTTTAGACGCTAAAAACGCGTATGACACTTGATTCGCACGAATCCGTTGAGAAATGGCCGAGATACGCCGTGTTACACTTGCGGACGATGAAATCTTGCTAGTTCTCGCGTTTTGCAAGCGAAACACACGATGCACCGCGTTTCGTTCGATTCGTTCAAGAACTCTCGTATCTCGGACATCCGCGAGTTTTTCGCGTCGAAAACGTGCTCCCCGTGCGTTTTAGACGCTAAAAACGCGTATGACACTTGATTCGCACGAATCCGTTGAGAAATGGCCGAGATACGCCGTGTTACACTTGCGGACGATGAAATCTTGCTAGTTCTCGCGTTTTGCAAGCGAAACACACGATGCACAGCGTTTCGTTCGATTCGTTCAAGAACTCTCGTATCTCGGACATCCGCGAGTTTTTCGCGTCGAAAACGTGCTCCCCGTGCGTTTTAGACGCTAAAAACGCGTATGACACTTGATTCGCACGAATCCGTTGAGAAATGGCCGAGATACGCCGTGTTACACATGCGGACGATGAAATCTTGCTAGTTCTCGCGTTTTGTAAGCGAAACACACGATGCACCGCGTTTCGTTCGATTCGTCCAAGAACTCTCGCATCTCGGACAAACGCGAGTTTTTCGCGTCGAAAACGTGCTCCCCGTGCGTTTTAGACGCTAAAAACGCGTATGGCACTTGATTCGCACGAATCCGTTGAGAAATGGCCGAGATACGCCGTGTTACACATGCGGACGATGAAATCTTGCTAGTTCTCGCGTTTTGCAAGCGAAACACACGATGCACCGCGTTTCGTTCGATTCGTTCAAGAACTCTCGTATCTCGGACATCCGCGAGTTTTTCGCGTCGAAAACGTGCTCCCCGTGCGTTTTAGACGCTAAAAACGCGTATGACACTTGATTCGCACGAATCCGTTGAGAAATGGCCGAGATACGCCGTGTTACACATGCGGACGATGAAATCTTGCTAGTTCTCGCGTTTTGTAAGCGAAACACACGATGCACCGCGTTTCGTTCGATTCGTTCAAGAACTCTCGTGTCTCGGACATCCGCGAGTTCTTCGCGTCGAAAACGTGCTCCCCGTGCGTTTTAGAGGCTAAAAACGCGTATGACACTTGATTCGCACGAATCCGTTCAGAAATGGCCGAGATACGCCGTGTTACACTTGCGGATGATGAAATCTGGCTAGTTCTCGCGTTTTGCAAGCGAAACACACGATGCACCGCGTTTCGTTCGATTCGTCCAAGAACTCTCGCATCTCGGACAAACGCGAGTTTTTCGCGTCGAAAACGTGCTCCCCGTGCGTTTTAGACGCTAAAAACGCGTATGACACTTGATTCGCATGAATCCGTTGAGAAATGGCCGAGATACGCCGTGTTACACTTGCGGACGATGAAATCTTGCTAGTTCTCGCGTTTTGCAAGCGAAACACACGATGCACCGCGTTTCGTTCGATTCGTTCAAGAACTCTCGTATCTCGGACATCCGCGAGTTTTTCGCGTCGAAAACGTGCTCCCCGTGCGTTTTAGACGCTAAAAACGCGTATGACACTTGATTCGCACGAATCCGTTGAGAAATGGCCGAGATACACCGTGTTACACTTGCGGACGATGAAATCTTGCTAGTTCTCGCGATTTGCAAGCGAAACACACGATGCACCGCGTTTCGTTCGATTCGTTCAAGAACTCTCGTATCTCGGACATCCCGAGTTTTTCGCGTCGAAAACGTGCTCCCCGTGCGTTTTAGACGCTAAAAACGCGTATGACACTTGATTCGCACGAATCCGTTGAGAAATGGCCGAGATACGCCGTGTTACACTTGCGGACGATGAAATCTTGCTAGTTCTCGCGTTTTGCAAGCGAAACACACGATGCACCGCGTTTCGTTCGATTCGTCCAAGAACTCTCGCATCTCGGACATCCGCGAGGTTTTCGCGTCGAAAACGTGCTCGCCATGCGTTTTAGACGCTAAAAACGCGTATGACACTTGATTCGCACGAATCCGTTGAGAAATGGCCGAGATACGCCGTGTTACACTTGCGGACGATGAAATCTTGCTAGTTCTCGCGTTTTGCAAGCGAAACACACGATGCACCGCGTTCCGTTCGATTCGTTCAAGAACTCTCGTATCTCGGACATCCGCGAGTTTTTCCCGTCGAAAACGTGCTCCCCGTGCGTTTTAGACGCTAAAAACGCGTATGACACTTGATTCGCACGAATCCGTTGAGAAATGGCCGAGATACGCCGTATTACACTTGCGGACGATGAAATCTTGCTAGTTCTCGCGTTTTGCAAGCGAAACACACGATGCACCGCGTTTCGTTCGATTCGTTCAAGAACTCTCGTATCTCGGACATCCGCGAGTATTTCGCGTCGAAAACGTGCTCCCTGTGCGTTTTAGACGCTAAAAACGCGTATGACACTTGATTCGCTCGAATCCGTTGAGAAATGGCCGAGATACGCCGTGTTACACTTGCGGACGATGAAATCTTGCTAGTTCTCGCGTTTTGCAAGCGGAACACACGATGCACCGCGTTTCGTTCGATTCGTTCAAGAACTCTCGTATCTCGGATATCCGCGAGTTTTTCGCGTCGAAAACGTGCTCCCCGTGCGTTTTAGACGATAAAAACGCGTATGACACTTGATTCGCACGAATCCGTTGAGAAATGGCCGAGATACGCCGTGTTACACTTGCGGACGATGAAATCTTGCTAGTTCTCGCGTTTTGCAAGCGAAACACACGATGCACCGCGTTTCGTTCGATTCGTTCAAGAACTCTCGTATCTCGGACATCCGCGAGTTTTTCGCGTCGAAAACGTGCTCCCCGTGCGCTTTAGACGCTAAAAACGCGTATGACACTTGATTCGCACGAATCCGTTGAGAAATGGCCGAGATACGCCGTGTTACACTTGCGGACGATGAAATCTTGCTAGTTGTCGCGTTTTGCAAGCCAAACACACGATGCACCGCGTTTCGTTCGATTCGGTCAAGAACTCTCGTATCTCGGGCATCCGCGAGTTTTTCGCGTCGAAAACGTGCTCCCCGTGCGTTTTAGACGCTAAAAACGCGTATGACACTTGATTCGCACGAATCCGTTGAAAAATAGCCGAGATACGCGTGTTACACATGCGGACGATGAAATCTTGCTAGTTCTCGCGTTTTGTAAGCGAAACACACGATGCACCGTGTTTCGTTCGATTCATCCAAGAACTCTCGTTTCTCGGACATCCGCGAGTTTTTCGCGTCGAAAACGTGCTCCCCGTGCGTTTTAGACGCTAAAAACGCGTATGACACTTGATTCGCACGAATCCGTTGAGAAATGGCCGAGATACGCCGTGTTACACTTGCGGACGATGAAATCTTGCTAGTTCTCGCGTTTTGTAAGCGAAACACACGATGCACCGCGTTTCGTTCGATTCGTTCAAGAACTCTCGTATCTCGGACATCCGCGAGTTCTTCGCGTCGAAAACGTGCTCCCCGTGCGTTTTAGAGGCTAAAAACGCGTATGACACTTGATTCGCACGAATCCGTTGAGAAATGGCCGAGATACGCCGTGTTACACTTGCGGACGATGAAATCTGGCTACTTCTCGCGTTTTGCAAGCGAAACACACGATGCACCGCGTTGCGTTCGATTCGTCCAAGAACTCTCGCATCTCGGACATCCGCGAGTTTTTCGCGTCGAAAACGTGCTCGCCGTGCGTTTTAGACGCTAAAAACGCGTATGACACTTGATTCGCACGAATCCGTTGAGAAATGGCCGAGATACGCCGCGTTACACTTGCGGACGATGAAATCTTGCTAGTTCTCGCGTTTTGCAAGCGAAACACACGATGCACCGCGTTCCGTTCGATTCGTTCAAGAACTCTCGTATCTCGGACATCCGCGAGTTTTTCCCGTCGAAAACGTGCTCCCCGTGCGTTTTAGACGCTAAAAACGCGTATGACACTTGATTCGCACGAATCCGTTGAGAAATGGCCGAGATACGCCGTGTTACACTTGCGGACGATGAAATCTTGCTAGTTCTCGCGTTTTGCAAGCGAAACACACGATGCACCGCGTTTCGCTCGATTCTTTCAAGAACTCTCGTATCTCGGACATCCGCGAGTATTTCGCGTCGAAAACGTGCTCCCTGTGCGTTTTAGACGCTAAAAACGCGTATGACACTTGATTCGCACGAATCCGTTGAGAAATGGCCGAGATACGCCGTGTTACACATGCGGACAATGAAATCTTGCTAGTTCTCGCGTTTTGTAAGCGAAACACACGATGCACCGCGTTTCGTTCGATTCGTTCAAGAACTCTCGTATCTTGGACATCCGCGAGTTCTTCGCGTCGAAAACGTGCTCCCCGTGCGTTTTAGAGGCTAAAAACGCGTATGACACTTGATTCGCACGAATCCGTTGAGAAATGGCCGAGATACGCCGTGTTACACTTGCGGACGATGAAATCTGGCTAGTTCTCGCGTTTTGCAAGCGAAACACACGATGCACCGCGTTTCGTTCGATTCGTCCAAGAACTCTCGCATCTCGGACATCCGCGAGTTTTTCGCGTCGAAAACGTGCTCCCCGTGCGTTTTAGACGCTAAAAACGCGTATGACACTTGATTCGCACGAATCCGTTGAGAAATGGCCGAGATACGCCGTGTTACACTTGCGGACGATGAAATCTTGCTAGTTCTCGCGTTTTGCAAGCGAAACACACGATGCACCGCGTTTCGTTCGATTCGTTCAAGAACTCTCGTATCTCGGACATCCGAGAGTTTTTCGCGTCGAAAACGTACTCCCCGTGCGTTTTAGACGCTAAAAACGCGTATGACACTTGATTCGCACGAATCCGTTGAGAAATGGCCGAGATACGCCGTGTTACACTTGCGGACGATGAAATCTTGCTAGTTCTCGCGTTTTGCAAGCGAAACACACGATGCACAGCGTTTCGTTCGATTCGTTCAAGAACTCTCGTATCTCGGACATCCGCGAGTTTTTTCGCGTCGAAAACGTGCTCCCCGTGCGCTTTAGACGCTAAAAACGCGTATGACACTTGATTCGCACGAATCCGTTGAGAAATGGCCGAGATACGCCGTGTTACACTTGCGGACGATGAAATCTTGCTAGTTGTCGCGTTTTGCAAGCCAAACACACGATGCACCGCGTTTCGTCCGAATCGGTCAAGAACTCTCGTATCTCGGGCATCCGCGAGTTTTTCGCGTCGAAAACGTGCTCCCCGTGCGTTTTAGACGCTAAAAACGCGTATGACACTTGATTCGCACGAATCCGTTGAAAAATGGCCGAGATACGCGTGTTACACATGCGGACGATGAAATCTTGCTAGTTCTCGCGTTTTGTAAGCGAAACACACGATGCACCGTGTTTCGTTCGATTCATCCAAGAACTCTCGTTTCTCGGACATCCGCGAGTTTTTCGCGTCGAAAACGTGCTCCCCGTGCGTTTTAGACGCTAAAAACGCGTATGACACTTGATTCGCACGAATCGTTGAGAAATGGCCGAGATACGCCGTGTTACACTTGCGGACGATGAAATCTTGCTAGTTCTCGCGTTTTGTAAGCGAAACACACGATGCACCGCGTTTCGTTCGATTCGTTCAAGAACTCTCGTATCTCGGACATCCGCGAGTTTTTCGCGTCGAAAACGTGCTCCCCGTGCGTTTTAGACGCTAAAAACGCGTATGACACTTGATTCGCACGAATCCGTTGAGAAATGGCCGAGATACGCCGTGTTACACATGCGGACGATGAAATCTTGCTAGTTCTCGCGTTTTGTAAGCGAAACACACGATGCACCGCGTTTCGTTCGATTCGTTCAAGAACTCTCGTATCTTGGACATCCGCGAGTTCTTCGCGTCGAAAACGTGCTCCCCGTGCGTTTTAGAGGCTAAAAACGCGTATGACACTTGATTCGCACGAATCCGTTGAGAAATGGCCGAGATACGCCGTGTTACACTTGCGGACGATGAAATCTGGCTAGTTCTCGCGTTTTGCAAGCGAAACACACGATGCCCCGCGTTTCGTTCGATTCGTCCAAGAACTCTCGCATCTCGGACATCCGCGAGTTTTTCGCGTCGAAAACGTGCTCCCCGTGCGTTTTTAGACGCTAAAAACGCGTATGACACTTGATTCGCACGAATCCGTTGAGAAATGGCCGAGATACGCCGTGTTACACTTGCGGACGATGAAATCTTGCTAGTTCTCGCGTTTTGCAAGCGAAACACACGATGCACAGCGTTTCGTTCGATTCGTTCAAGAACTCTCGTATCTCGGACATCCGCGAGTTTTTCGCGTCGAAAACGTGCTCCCCGTGCGTTTTAGACACTAAAACGCGTATGACACTTGATTCGCACGAATCCGTTGAGAAATGGCCGAGATACGCCGTGTTACACATGCGGACGATGAAATCTTGCTAGTTCTCGCGTTTTGTAAGCGAAACACACGATGCACCGCGTTTCGTTCGATTCGTTCAAGAACTCTCGTATCTCGGACATCCGCGAGTTCTTCGCGTCGAAAACGTGCTCCCCGTGCGTTTTAGAGGCTAAAAACGCGTATGACACTTGATTCGCACGAATCCGTTGAGAAATGGCCGAGATACGCCGTGTTACACTTGCGGACGATGAAATCTGGCTAGTTCTCGCGTTTTGCAAGCGAAACACACGATGCACCGCGTTTCGTTCGATTCGTCCAAGAACTCTCGCATCTCGGACATCCGCGAGTTTTTCGCGTCGAAAACGTGCTCCCCGTGCGTTTTAGACGCTAAAAACGCGTATGACACTTGATTCGCACGAATCCGTTGAGAAAATGGCCGAGATACGCCGTGTTACACTTGCGGACGATGAAATCTTGCTAGTTCTCGCGTTTTGCAAGCGAAACACACGATGCACCGCGTTTCGTTCGATTCGTTCAAGAACTCTCGTATCTCGGACATCCGTGAGTTTTTTTGCGTCGAAAACGTGCCCCCCGTGCGTTTTAGACGCTAAAAAACGCGTATGACACTTGATTCGCACGAATCCGTTGAGAAATGGCCGAGATACGCCGTGTTACACTTGCGGACGATGAAATCTTGCTAGTTCTCGCGTTTTGCAAGCGAAACACACGATGCACCGCGTTTCGTTCGATTCGTTCAAGAACTCTCGTATCTCGGTCATCCGCGAGTTTTTCGCGTCGAAAACGGGCTCCCCGTGCGTTTTAGACGCTAAAAACGCGTATGACACTTGATTCGCACGAATCCGTTGAGAAATGGCCGAGATACGCCGTGTTACACTTGCGGACAATGAAATCTTGCTAGTTCTCGCGTTTTGCAAGCGAAACACACGATGCACCGCGTTTCGTTCGATTCGTTCAAGAACTCTCGTATCTCGGACATCCGCGAGTTTTTCGCGTCGGAAAACGTGCTCCCCCGTGCGTTTTAGACGCTAAAAACGCGTATGACACTTGTTCGCACGAATCCGTTGAGAAATGGCCGAGATACGCAGTGTTACACTTGCGGACGATGAAATCTTGCTAGTTCTCGCGTTTTGCAAGCGAAACACACGATGCACCGCGTTTCGTCCGATTCGTTCAAGAACACTCGTATCTCGGACATCCGTGAGTTTTTCGCGTCGAAAACGTGCTCCCCCGTGCGTTTTAGACGCTAAAAACGCGTATGACACTTGATTCGCACGAATCCGTTGAGAAATGGCCGAGATACGCCGTGTTACACTTGCGGACGATGAAATCTTGCTAGTTCTCGCGTTTTGCAAGCGAAACACACGATGCACCGCGTTTCGTTCGATTCGTTCAAGAACTCTCGTATCTCGGACATCCGCGAGTTTTTCGCGTCGAAAACGTGCTCCCCGTGCGCTTTAGACGCTAAAAACGCGTATGACACTTGATTCGCACGAATCCGTTGAGAAATGGCCGAGATACGCCGTGTTACACTTGCGGACGATGAAATCTTGCTAGTTGTCGCGTTTTGCAAGCCAAACACACGATGCACCGCGTTTCGTTCGAATCGGTCAAGAACTCTCGTATCTCGGGCATCCGCGAGTTTTTCGCGTCGAAAACGTGCTCCCCGTGCGTTTTAGACGCTAAAAACGCGTATGACACTTGATTCGCACGAATCCGTTGAAAAATGGCCGAGATACGCGTGTTACACATGCGGACGATGAAATCTTGCTAGTTCCTCGCGTTTTGTAAGCGAAACACACGATGCACCGTGTTTCGTTCGATTCATCCAAGAACTCTCGTTTCTCGGACATCCGCGAGTTTTTCGCGTCGAAAACGTGCTCTCCGTGCGTTTTAGACGCTAAAAACGCGTATGACACTTGATTCGCACGAATCCGTTGAGAAATGGCCGAGATACGCCCGTGTTACACTTGCGGACGATGAAATCTTGCTAGTTCTCGCGTTTTGTAAGCGAAACACACGATGCACCGCGTTTCGTTCGATTCGTTCAAGAACTCTCGTATCTCGGGACATCCGCGAGTTTTTCGCGTCGAAAACGTGCTCCCCGTGCGTTTTAGACGCTAAAAACGCGTATGACACTTGATTCGCACGAATCCGTTGAGAAATGGCCGAGATACGCCGTGTTACACATGCGGACGATGAAATCTTGCTAGTTCTCGCGTTTTGTAAGCGAAACACACGATGCACCGCGTTTCGTTCGATTCGTTCAAGAACTCTCGTATCTTGGACATCCGCGAGTTCTTCGCGTCGAAAACGTGCTCCCCGTGCGTTTTAGAGGCTAAAAACGCGTATGACACTTGATTCGCAC
>CAWWDK010000298.1:0-7500 GCA_963942575.1 Priocnemis perturbator
ATTTTTCTCAAACTCCGCTTCCAGCCGTACGAAGTTTATGAAACTTGTACAGAATGCTCGTGTCGTCAATCGAGAGCACTCCTGCAAGTTTGAAGAAGATCGTACGATCGGTTCGCATTTCTCGATGAACTTACATACAGCTACGACGGGACATAGTCGCTGAACGGGATCTATCCAGTACTGCGTTGTAGATGACAATTTGTGTCTAACTCCGCTTCCAGCCGTACGATGTTTATGAAACTTGTACAGACTGCTCGTGTCGTCAATCGAGAGCACTCCTGCAAGTTTGAAGAAGATCGTACGGTCGGTTCGGCATTTCTCGATGAACTTACATACAGCTACGACGGGACTTGGTCGCTGAGCGGAATATCGGATGATGACAATTTTTCTCAAACTCCGCTTCCAGCCGTACGAAGTTTATGAAACTTGTACAGAATGCTCGTGTCGTCAATCGAGAGCACTCCTGCAAGTTTGAAGAAGATCGTACGGTCGGTTCGCATTTCTCGATGAACTTACATACAGCTACGACGGGACATAGTCGCTGAACGGGATCTATCCAGTACTGCGTTGTAGATGACAATTTGTGTCTAACTCCGCTTCCAGCCGTACGATGTTTATGAAACTTGTACAGACTGCTCGTGTCGTCAATCGAGAGCACTCCTGCAAGTTTGAAGAACATCGTACGGTCGGTTCGCATTTCTCGATGAACTTACATACAGCTACGACGGGACTTGGTCGCTGAGCGGAATATCGGATGATGACAATTTTTCTCAAACTCCGCTTCCAGCCGTACGAAGTTTATGAAACTTGTACAGAATGCTCGTGTCGTCAATCGAGAGCACTCCTGCAAGTTTGAAGAAGATCGTACGGTCGGTTCGCATTTCTCGATGAACTTACATACAGCTACGACGGGACTTGGTCGCTGAACGGGATCTATCCAGTACTGCGTTGTAGATGACAATTTGTGTCTAACTCCGCTTCCAGCCGTACGATGTTTATGAAACTTGTACAGAATGCTCGTGTCGTCAATCGAGAGCACTCCTGCAAGTTTGAAGAAGATCGTACGGTCGGTTCGCATTTCTCGATGAACTTACATACAGCTACGACGGGACTTGGTCGCTGAACGGGATCTATCCAGTACTGCGTTGTAGATGACAATTTGTGTCTAACTCCGCTTCCAGCCGTACGATGTTTATGAAACTTGTACAGACTGCTCGTGTCGTCAATCGAGAGCACTCCTGCAAGTTTGAAGAAGATCGTACGGTCGGTTCGCATT
Source organism: Priocnemis perturbator (assembly GCA_963942575.1). Lineage (NCBI taxonomy): Eukaryota > Metazoa > Arthropoda > Insecta > Hymenoptera > Pompilidae > Priocnemis > Priocnemis perturbator. The sequence continues at coordinate 1,277 of CAWWDK010000298.1, forward strand.
TCTCGATGAACTTACATACAGCTACGACGGGACTTGGTCGCTGAGCGGAATATCGGATGATGACAATTTTTCTCAAACTCCGCTTCCAGCCGTACGAAGTTTATGAAACTTGTACAGAATGCTCGTGTCGTCAATCGAGAGCACTCCTGCAAGTTTGAAGAAGATCGTACGGTCGGTTCGCATTTCTCGATGAACTTACATACAGCTACGACGGGACTTGGTCGCTGAGCGGAATATCGGATGATGACAATTTTTCTCAAACTCCGCTTCCAGCCGTACGAAGTTTATGAAACTTGTACAGAATGCTCGTGTCGTCAATCGAGAGCACTCCTGCAAGTTTGAAGAAGATCGTACGGTCGGTTCGCATTTCTCGATGAACTTACATACAGCTACGACGGGACATAGTCGCTGAACGGGATCTATCAGTACTGCGTTGTAGATGACAATTTGTGTCTAACTCCGCTTCCAGCCGTACGATGTTTATGAAACTTGTACAGACTGCTCGTGTCGTCAATCGAGAGCACTCCTGCAAGTTTGAAGAAGATCGTACGGTCGGTTCGCATTTCTCGATGAACTTACATACAGCTACGACGGGACTTGGTCGCTGAGCGGAATATCGGATGATGACAATTTTTCTCAAACTCCGCTTCCAGCCGTACGAAGTTTATGAAACTTGTACAGAATGCTCGTGTCGTCAATCGAGAGCACTCCTGCAAGTTTGAAGAAGATCGTACGGTCGGTTCGCATTTCTCGATGAACTTACATACAGCTACGACGGGACATAGTCGCTGAACGGGATCTATCCAGTACTGCGTTGTAGATGACAATTTGTGTCTAACTCCGCTTCCAGCCGTACGATGTTTATGAAACTTGTACAGACTGCTCGTGTCGTCAATCGAGAGCACTCCTGCAAGTTTGAAGAACGATCGTACGGTCGGTTCGCATTTCTCGATGAACTTACATACAGCTACGACGGGACTTGGTCGCTGAGCGGAATATCGGATGATGACAATTTTTCTCAAACTCCGCTTCCAGCCGTACGAAGTTTATGAAACTTGTACAGAATGCTCGTGTCGTCAATCGAGAGCACTCCTGCAAGTTTGAAGAAGATCGTACGGTCGGTTCGCATTTCTCGATGAACTTACATACAGCTACGACGGGACATAGTCGCTGAACGGGATCTATCCAGTACTGCGTTGTAGATGACAATTTGTGTCTAACTCCGCTTCCAGCCGTACGATGTTTATGAAACTTGTACAGACTGCTCGTGTCGTCAATCGAGAGCACTCCTGCCAGTTTGAAGAACATCGTACGGTCGGTTCGCATTTCTCGATGAACTTACATACAGCTACGACGGGACTTGGTCGCTGAGCGGAATATCGGATGATGACAATTTTTCTCAAACTCCGCTTCCAGCCGTACGAAGTTTATGAAACTTGTACAGAATGCTCGTGTCGTCAATCGAGAGCACTCCTGCAAGTTTGAAGAAGATCGTACGGTCGGTTCGCATTTCTCGATGAACTTACATACAGCTACGACGGGACTTGGTCGCTGAACGGGATCTATCCAGTACTGCGTTGTAGATGACAATTTGTGTCTAACTCCGCTTCCAGCCGTACGATGTTTATGAAACTTGTACAGACTGCTCGTGTCGTCAATCGAGAGCACTCCTGCAAGTTTGAAGAAGATCGTACGGTCGGTTCGCATTTCTCGATGAACTTACATACAGCTACGACGGGACTTTGTCGCTGAGCGGAATATCGGATGATGACAATTTTTCTCAAACTCCGCTTCCAGCCGTACGAAGTTTATGAAACTTGTACAGAATGCTCGTGTCGTCAATCGAGAGCACTCCTGCAAGTTTGAAGAAGATCGTACGGTCGGTTCGCATTTCTCGATGAACTTACATACAGCTACGACGGGACTTGGTCGCTGAGCGGAATATCGGATGATGACAATTTTTCTCAAACTCCGCTTCCAGCCGTACGAAGTTTATGAAACTTGTACAGAATGCTCGTGTCGTCAATCGAGAGCACTCCTGCAAGTTTGAAGAAGATCGTACGGTCGGTTCGCATTTCTCGATGAACTTACATACAGCTACGACGGGACATAGTCGCTGAACGGGATCTATCCAGTACTGCGTTGTAGATGACAATTTGTGTCTAACTCCGCTTCCAGCCGTACGATGTTTATGAAACTTGTACAGACTGCTCGTGTCGTCAATCGAGAGCACTCCTGCAAGTTTTGAAGAAGATCGTACGGTCGGTTCGCATTTCTCGATGAACTTACATACAGCTACGACGGGACATAGTCGCTGAACGGGATCTATCCAGTACTGCGTTGTAGATGACAATTTGTGTCTAACTCCGCTTCCAGCCGTACGATGTTTATGAAACTTGTACAGACTGCTCGTGTCGTCAATCGAGAGCACTCCTGCAAGTTTGAAGAACATCGTACGGTCGGTTCGCATTTCTCGATGAACTTACATACAGCTACGACGGGACTTGGTCGCTGAGCGGAATATCGGATGATGACAATTTTTCTCAAACTCCGCTTCCAGCCGTACGAAGTTTATGAAACTTGTACAGAATGCTCGTGTCGTCAATCGAGAGCACTCCTGCAAGTTTGAAGAAGATCGTACGGTCGGTTCGCATTTCTCGATGAACTTACATACAGCTACGACGGGACATAGTCGCTGAACGGGATCTATCCAGTACTGCGTTGTAGATGACAATTTGTGTCTAACTCCGCTTCCAGCCGTACGATGTTTATGAAACTTGTACAGACTGCTCGTGTCGTCAATCGAGAGCACTCCTGCCAGTTTGAAGAACATCGTACGGTCGGTTCGCATTTCTCGATGAACTTACATACAGCTACGACGGGACTTGGTCGCTGAGCGGAATATCGGATGATGACAATTTTTCTCAAACTCCGCTTCCAGCCGTACGAAGTTTATGAAACTTGTACAGAATGCTCGTGTCGTCAATCGAGAGCACTCCTGCAAGTTTGAAGAAGATCGTACGGTCGGTTCGCATTTCTCGATGAACTTACATACAGCTACGACGGGACTTGGTCGCTGAACGGGATCTATCCAGTACTGCGTTGTAGATGACAATTTGTGTCTAACTCCGCTTCCAGCCGTACGATGTTTATGAAACTTGTACAGACTGCTCGTGTCGTCAATCGAGAGCACTCCTGCAAGTTTGAAGAAGATCGTACGGTCGGTTCGCATTTCTCGATGAACTTACATACAGCTACGACGGGACTTTGTCGCTGAGCGGGAATATCGGATGATGACAATTTTTCTCAAACTCCGCTTCCAGCCGTACGAAGTTTATGAAACTTGTACAGAATGCTCGTGTCGTCAATCGAGAGCACTCCTGCAAGTTTGAAGAAGATCGTACGGTCGGTTCGCATTTCTCGATGAACTTACATACAGCTACGACGGGACTTGGTCGCTGAGCGGAATATCGGATGATGACAATTTTTCTCAAACTCCGCTTCCAGCCGTACGAAGTTTATGAAACTTGTACAGAATGCTCGTGTCGTCAATCGAGAGCACTCCTGCAAGTTTGAAGAAGATCGTACGGTCGGTTCGCATTTCTCGATGAACTTACATACAGCTACGACGGGACATAGTCGCTGAACGGGATCTATCCAGTACTGCGTTGTAGATGACAATTTGTGTCTAACTCCGCTTCCAGCCGTACGATGTTTATGAAACTTGTACAGACTGCTCGTGTCGTCAATCGAGAGCACTCCTGCAAGTTTGAAGAACATCGTACGGTCGGTTCGCATTTCTCGATGAACTTACATACAGCTACGACGGGACTTGGTCGCTGAGCGGAATATCGGATGATGACAATTTTTCTCAAACTCCGCTTCCAGCCGTACGAAGTTTATGAAACTTGTACAGAATGCTCGTGTCGTCAATCGAGAGCACTCCTGCAAGTTTGAAGAAGATCGTACGGTCGGTTCGCATTTCTCGATGAACTTACATACAGCTACGACGGGACTTGGTCGCTGAACGGGATCTATCCAGTACTGCGTTGTAGATGACAATTTGTGTCTAACTCCGCTTCCAGCCGTACGATGTTTATGAAACTTGTACAGACTGCTCGTGTCGTCAATCGAGAGCACTCCTGCAAGTTTGAAGAAGATCGTACGGTCGGTTCGCATTTCTCGATGAACTTACATACAGCTACGACGGGACTTTGTCGCTGAGCGGAATATCGGATGATGACAATTTTTCTCAAACTCCGCTTCCAGCCGTACGAAGTTTATGAAACTTGTACAGAAAGCTCGTGTCGTCAATCGAGAGCACTCCTGCAAGTTTGAAGAAGATCGTACGGTCGGTTCGCATTTCTCGATGAAACTTACATACAGCTACGACGGGACTTGGTCGCTGAACGGGATCTATCCAGTACTGCGTTGTAGATGACAATTTGTGTCTAACTCCGCTTCCAGCCGTACGATGTTTATGAAACTTGTACAGACTGCTCGTGTCGTCAATCGAGAGCACTCCTGCAAGTTTGAAGAACATCGTACGGTCGGTTCGGATTTCTCGATGAACTTACATACAGCTACGACGGGACTTGGTCGCTGAGCGGAATATCGGATGATGACAATTTTTCTCAAACTCCGCTTCCAGCCGTACGAAGTTTATGAAACTTGTACAGAATGCTCGTGTCGTCAATCGAGAGCACTCCTGCAAGTTTGAAGAAGATCGTACGGTCGGTTCGCATTTCTCGATGAACTTACATACAGCTACGACGGGACTTGGTCGCTGAGCGGAATATCGGATGATGACAATTTTTCTCAAACTCCGCTTCCAGCCGTACGAAGTTTATGAAACTTGTACAGAATGCTCGTGTCGTCAATCGAGAGCACTCCTGCAAGTTTGAAGAAGATCGTACGATCGGTTCGCATTTCTCGATGAACTTACATACAGCTACGACGGGACATAGTCGCTGAACGGGATCTATCCAGTACTGCGTTGTAGATGACAATTTGTGTCTAACTCCGCTTCCAGCCGTACGATGTTTATGAAACTTGTACAGACTGCTCGTGTCGTCAATCGAGAGCACTCCTGCAAGTTTGAAGAACATCGTACGGTCGGTTCGGATTTCTCGATGAACTTACATACAGCTACGACGGGACTTTGTCGCTGAGCGGAATATCGGATGATGACAATTTTTCTCAAACTCCGCTTCCAGCCGTACGAAGTTTATGAAACTTGTACAGAATGCTCGTGTCGTCAATCGAGAGCACTCCTGCAAGTTTGAAGAAGATCGTACGGTCGGTTCGCATTTCTCGATGAACTTACATACAGCTACGACGGACATAGTCGCTGAACGGGATCTATCCAGTACTGCGTTGTAGATGACAATTTGTGTCTAACTCCGCTTCCAGCCGTACGATGTTTATGAAACTTGTACAGACTGCTCGTGTCGTCAATCGAGAGCACTCCTGCAGTTTGAAGAACATCGTACGGTCGGTTCGCATTTCTCGATGAACTTACATACAGCTACGACGGGACTTGGTCGCTGAGCGGAATATCGGATGATGACAATTTTTCTCAAACTCCGCTTCCAGCCGTACGAAGTTTATGAAACTTGTACAGAATGCTCGTGTCCGTCAATCGAGAGCACTCCCTGCAAGTTTGAAGAAGATCGTACGATCGGTTCGCATTTCTCGATGAACTTACATACAGCTACGACGGGACATAGTCGCTGACGGATCTATCCAGTACTGCGTTGTAGATGACCCAATTTGTGTCTAACTCCGCTTCCAGCCGTTACGATGTTTATGAAACTTGTACAGACTGCTCGTGTCGTCAATCGAGAGCACTCCTGCAAGTTTGAAGAAGATCGTACGGTCGGTTCGCATTTCTCGATGAACTTACATACAGCTACGACGGGACTTGGTCGCTGAGCGGAATATCGGATGATGACAATTTTTCTCAAACTCCGCTTCCAGCCGTACGAAGTTTATGAAACTTGTACAGAATGCTCGTGTCGTCAATCGAGAAGCACTCCTGCAAGTTTGAAGAAGATCGTACGATCGGTTCGCATTTCTCGATGAACTTACATACAGCTACGACGGGACATAGTCGCTGAACGGGATCTATCCAGTACTGCGTTGTAGATGACAATTTGTGTCTAACTCCGCTTCCAGCCGTACGATGTTTATGAAACTTGTACAGACTGCTCGTGTCGTCAATC
>CAWWDK010000298.1:17500-26345 GCA_963942575.1 Priocnemis perturbator
ACATACAGCTACGACGGGACTTGGTCGCTGAGCGGAATATCGGATGATGACAATTTTTCTCAAACTCCGCTTCCAGCCGTACGAAGTTTATGAAACTTGTACAGAATGCTCGTGTCGTCAATCGAGAGCACTCCTGCAAGTTTGAAGAAGATCGTACGATCGGTTCGCATTTCTCGATGAACTTACATACAGCTACGACGGGACATAGTCGCTGAACGGGATCTATCCAGTACTGCGTTGTAGATGACAATTTGTGTCTAACTCCGCTTCCAGCCGTACGATGTTTATGAAACTTGTACAGACTGCTCGTGTCGTCAATCGAGAGCACTCCTGCAAGTTTGAAGAACATCGTACGGTCGGTTCGGATTTCTCGATGAACTTACATACAGCTACGACGGGACTTGGTCGCTGAGCGGAATATCGGATGATGACAATTTTTCTCAAACTCCGCTTCCAGCCGTACGAAGTTTATGAAACTTGTACAGAATGCTCGTGTCGTCAATCGAGAGCACTCCTGCAAGTTTGAAGAAGATCGTACGGTCGGTTCGCATTTCTCGATGAACTTACATACAGCTACGACGGGACATAGTCGTCTGAACGGGATCTATCCAGTACTGCGTTGTAGATGACAATTTGTGTCTAACTCCGCTTCCAGCCGTACGATGTTTATGAAACTTGTACAGACTGCTCGTGTCGTCAATCGAGAGCACTCCTGCAAGTTTGAAGAACATCGTACGGTCGGTTCGCATTTCTCGATGAACTTACATACAGCTACGACGGACTTTGTCGTCTGAGCGGAATATCGGATGATGACAATTTTTCTCAAACTCCGCTTCCAGCCGTACGAAGTTTATGAAACTTGTACAGAATGCTCGTGTCGTCAATCGAGAGCACTCCTGCAAGTTTGAAGAAGATCGTACGGTCGGTTCGCATTTCTCGATGAACTTACATACAGCTACGACGGGACATAGTCGCTGAACGGGATCTATCCAGTACTGCGTTGTAGATGACAATTTGTGTCTAACTCCGGTTCCAGCCGTACGATGTTTATGAAACTTGTACAGACTGCTCGTGTCGTCAATCGAGAGCACTCCTGCAAGTTGAAGAACATCGTACGGTCGGTTCGCATTTCTCGATGAACTTACATACAGCTACGACGGGACTTGGTCGCTGAGCGGAATATCGGATGATGACAATTTTTCTCAAACTCCGCTTCCAGCCGTACGAAGTTTATGAAACTTGTACAGAATGCTCGTGTCGTCAATCGAGAGCACTCCTGCAAGTTTGAAGAAGATCGTACGGTCGGTTCGCATTTCTCGATGAACTTACATACAGCTACGACGGGACATAGTCGCTGAACGGGATCTATCCAGTACTGCGTTGTAGATGACAATTTGTGTCTAACTCCGCTTCCAGCCGTACGATGTTTATGAAACTTGTACAGACTGCTCGTGTCGTCAATCGAGAGCACTCCTGCAAGTTTGAAGAAGATCGTACGGTCGGTTCGCATTTCTCGATGAACTTACATACAGCTACGACGGACTTGGTCGCTGAGCGGAATATCGGATGATGACAATTTTTCTCAAACTCCGCTTCCAGCCGTACGAAGTTTATGAAACTTGTACAGAATGCTCGTGTCGTCAATCGAGAGCACTCCTGCAAGTTTGAAGAAGATCGTACGGTCGGTTCGCATTTCTCGATGAACTTACATACAGCTACGGACGGGACATAGTCGCTGAACGGGATCTATCCAGTACTGCGTTGTAGATGACAATTTGTGTCTAACTCCGCTTCCAGCCGTACGATGTTTATGAAACTTGTTACAGACTGCTCGTGTCGTCAATCGAGAGCACTCCTGCCAGTTTGAAGAACATCGTACGGTCGGTTCGCATTTCTCGATGAACTTACATACAGCTACGACGGGACTTGGTCGCTGAGCGGAATATCGGATGATGACAATTTTTCTCAAACTCCGCTTCCAGCCGTACGAAGTTTATGAAACTTGTACAGAATGCTCGTGTCGTCCAATCGAGAGCACTCCTGCAAGTTTGAAGAAGATCGTACGGTCGTTCGCATTTCTCGATGAACTTACTACAGCTACGACGGGACATAGTCGCTGAACGGGATCTATCCAGTACTGCGTTGTAGATGACAATTTGTGTCTAACTCCGCTTCCAGCCGTACGATGTTTATGAAACTTGTACAGACTGCTCGTGTCGTCAATCGAGAGCACTCCTGCAAGTTTGAAGAACATCGTACGGTCGGTTCGCATTTCTCGATGAACTTACATACAGCTACGACGGGACTTGTCGCTGAGCGGAATATCGGATGATGACAATTTTTCTCAAACTCCGCTTCCAGCCGTACGAAGTTTATGAAACTTGTACAGAATGCTCGTGTCGTCAATCGAGAGCACTCCTGCAAGTTTGAAGAAGATCGTACGGTCGGTTCGCATTTCTCGATGAACTTACATACAGCTACGACGGGGACATAGTCGCTGAACGGGATCTATCCAGTACTGCGTTGTAGATGACAATTTGTGTCTAACTCCGCTTCCAGCCGTACGATGTTTATGAAACTTGTACAGACTGCTCGGTGTCGTCAATCGAGAGCACTCCTGCAAGTTTGAAGAACATCGTACGGTCGGTTCGCATTTCTCGATGAACTTACATACAGCTACGACGGGACTTTGTCGCTGAGCGGAATATCGGATGATGACAATTTTTCTAAACTCCGCTTCCAGCCGTACGAAAGTTTATGAAACTTGTACAGAATGCTCGTGTCGTCATCGAGAGCACTCCTGCAAGTTTGAAGAAGATCGTACGGTCGGTTCGCATTTCTCGATGAACTTACATACAGCTACGGACGGGACTTGGTCGCTGAGCGGAATATCGGATGATGACAATTTTTCTCAAACTCCGCTTCCAGCCGTACGAAGTTTATGAAACTTGTACAGAATGCTCGTGTCGTCAATCGAGAGCACTCCTGCAAGTTTGAAGAAGATCGTACGGTCGGTTCGCATTTCTCGATGAACTTACATACAGCTACGACGGGACATAGTCGCTGAACGGGATCTATCCAGTACTGCGTTGTAGATGACAATTTGTGTCAACTCCGCTTCCAGCCGTACGATGTTTATGAAACTTGTACAGACTGCTCGTGTCGTCAATCGAGAGCACTCCTGCAAGTTTGAAGAAGATCGTACGGTCGGTTCGCATTCTCGATGAACTTACATACAGCTACGACGGGACTTGGTCGCTGAGCGGAATATCGATGATGACAATTTTCTCAAACTCCGCTTCCAGCCGTACGAAGTTTATGAAACTTGTACAGAATGCTCGTGTCGTCAATCGAGAGCACTCCTGCAAGTTTGAAGAAGATCGTACGGTCGGTTCGCATTTCTCGATGAACTTACATACAGCTACGACGGGACATAGTCGCTGAACGGGATCTATCCAGTACTGCGTTGTAGATGACAATTTGTGTCTAACTCCGCTTCCAGCCGTACGATGTTTATGAAACTTGTACAGACTGCTCGTGTCGTCAATCGAGAGCACTCCTGCCAGTTTGAAGAACATCGTACGGTCGGTTCGCATTTCTCGATGAACTTACATACAGCTACGACGGGACTTGGTCGCTGAGCGGAATATTCGGATGATGACAATTTTTCTCAAACTCCGCTTCCACCGTACGAAGTTTATGAAACTTGTACAGAATGCTCGTGTCGTCAATCGAGAGCACTCCTGCAAGTTTGAAGAAGATCGTACGGTCGGTTCGCATTTCTCGATGAACTTACATACAGCTACGACGGGACTTGGTCGCTGAACGGGATCTATCCAGTACTGCGTTGTAGATGACAATTTGTGTCTAACTCCGCTTCCAGCCGTACGATGTTTATGAAACTTGTACAGACTGCTCGTGTCGTCAATCGAGAGCACTCCTGCAAGTTTGAAGAAGATCGTACGGTCGGTTCGCATTTCTCGATGAACTTACATACAGCTACGACGGGACTTTGTCGCTGAGCGGAATATCGGATGATGACAATTTTTCTCAAACTCCGCTTCCAGCCGTACGAAGTTTATGAAACTTGTACAGAATGCTCGTGTCGTCAATCGAGAGCACTCCTGCAAGTTTGAAGAAGATCGTACGGTCGGTTCGCATTTCTCGATGAACTTACATACAGCTACGACGGGACTTGGTCGCTGAGCGGAATATCGGATGATGACAATTTTTCCTCAAACTCCGCTTCCAGCCGTACGAAGTTTATGAAACTTGTACAGAATGCTCGTGTCGTCAATCGAGAGCACTCCTGCAAGTTTTGAAGAAGATCGTACGGTCGGTTCGCATTTCTCGATGAACTTACATACAGCTACGACGGGACATAGTCGCTGAACGGGATCTATCCAGTACTGCGTTGTAGATGACAATTTGTGTCTAACTCCGCTTCCAGCCGTACGATGTTTATGAAACTTGTACAGACTGCTCGTGTCGTCAATCGAGAGCACTCCTGCAAGTTTGAAGAACATCGTACGGTCGGTTCGCATTTCTCGATGAACTTACATACAGCTACGACGGGACTTGGTCGCTGAGCGGAATATCGGATGATGACAATTTTTCTCAACTCCGCTTCCAGCCGTACGAAGTTTATGAAACTTGTACAGAATGCTCGTGTCGTCAATCGAGAGCACTCCTGCAAGTTTGAAGAAGATCGTACGGTCGGTTCGCATTTCTCGATGAACTTACATACAGCTACGACGGGACTTGGTCGCTGAACGGGATCTAATCCAGTACTGCGTTGTAGATGACAATTTGTGTCTAACTCCGCTTCCAGCCGTACGATGTTTATGAAACTTGTACAGACTGCTCGGTCGTCAATCGAGAGCACTCCTGCAAGTTTGAAGAAGATCGTACGGTCGGTTCGCATTTCTCGATGAACTTACATACAGCTACGACGGGACTTTGTCGCTGAGGCGGAATATCGGATGATGACAATTTTTCTCAAACTCGCTTCCAGCCGTACGAAGTTTATGAAACTTGTACAGAATGCTCGTGTCGTCAATCGAGAGCACTCCTGCAAGTTTGAAGAAGATCGTACGGTCGGTTCGCATTTCTCGATGAACTTACATACAGCTACGACGGACTTGGTCGCTGAACGGGATCTATCCAGTACTGCGTTGTAGATGACAATTTGTGTCTAACTCCGCTTCCAGCCGTACGATGTTTATGAAACTTGTACAGACTGCTCGTGTCGTCAATCGAGAGCACTCCTGCAAGTTTGAAGAACATCGTACGGTCGGTTCGGATTTCTCGATGAACTTACATACAGCTACGACGGGACTTGGTCGCTGAGCGGAATATCGGATGATGACAATTTTTCTCAAACTCCGCTTCCAGCCGTACGAAGTTTATGAAACTTGTACAGAATGCTCGTGTCGTCAATCGAGAGCACTCCTGCAAGTTTGAAGAAGATCGTACGGTCGGTTCGCATTCTCGATGAACTTACATACAGCTACGACGGGACTTGGTCGCTGAGCGGAATATCGGATGATGACAATTTTTCTCAAACTCCGCTTCCAGCCGTACGAAGTTTATGAAACTTGTACAGAATGCTCGTGTCGTCAATCGAGAGCACTCCTGCAAGTTTGAAGAAGATCGTACGGTCGGTTCGCATTTCTCGATGAACTTACATACAGCTACGACGGGACATAGTCGCTGAACGGGATCTATCCAGTACTGCGTTGTAGATGACAATTTGTGTCTAACTCCGCTTCCAGCCTTCCAGCCGTACGATGTTTATGAAACTTGTACAGACTGCTCGTGTCGTCAATCGAGAGCACTCCTGCAAGTTTGAAGAAGATCGTACGGTCGGTTCGCATTTCTCGATGAACTTACATACAGCTACGACGGGACTTGGTCGCTGAGCGGAATATCGGATGATGACAATTTTTCTCAAGACTCCGCTTCCAGCCGTACGAAGTTTATGAAACTTGTACAGAATGCTCGTGTCGTCAATCGAGAGCACTCCTGCAAGTTTGAAGAAGATCGTACGGTCGGTTCGCATTTCTCGATGAACTTACATACAGCTACGACGGGACATAGTCGCTGAACGGGATCTATCCAGTACTGCGTTGTAGATGACAATTTGTGTCTAACTCCGCTTCCAGCCGTACGATGTTTATGAAACTTGTACAGACTGCTCGTGTCGTCAATCGAGAGCAACTCTGCAAGTTTGAAGAAGATCGTACGGTCGGTTCGCATTTCTCGATGAACTTACATACAGCTACGACGGGACTTGGTCGCTGAGCGGAATATCGGATGATGACAATTTTTCTCAAACTCCGCTTCCAGCCGTACGAAGTTTATGAAACTTGTACAGAATGCTCGTGTCGTCAATCGAGAGCACTCCTGCAAGTTTGAAGAAGATCGTACGGTCGGTTCGCATTTCTCGATGAACTTACATACAGCTACGACGGGACATAGTCGCTGAACGGGATCTATCCAGTACTGCGTTGTAGTGACAATTTGTGTCTAACTCCGCTTCCAGCCGTACGATGTTTATGAAACTTGTACAGACTGCTCGTGTCGTCAATCGAGAGCACTCCTGCCAGTTTGAAGAACATCGTACGGTCGGTTCGCATTTCTCGATGAACTTACATACAGCTACGACGGGACTTGGTCGCTGAGCGGAATATCGGATGATGACAATTTTTCTCAAACTCCGCTTCCAGCCGTACGAAGTTTATGAAACTTGTACAGAATGCTCGTGTCGTCAATCGAGAGCACTCCTGCAAGTTTGAAGAAGATCGTACGGTCGGTTCGCATTTTCTCGATGAACTGTACATACAGCTACGACGGGACATAGTCGCTGAACGGGATCTATCCAGTACTGCGTTGTAGATGACAATTTGTGTCTAACTCCGCTTCCAGCCGTACGATGTTTATGAAACTTGTACAGACTGCTCGTGTCGTCAATCGAGAGCACTCCTGCAAGTTTGAAGAAACATCGTACGGTCGGTTCGCATTTCTCGATGAACTTACATACAGCTACGACGGGACTTTGTCGCTGAGCGGAATATCGGATGATGACAATTTTCTCAAACTTCCGCTTCCAGCCGTACGAAGTTTATGAACTTGTACAGAATGCTCGTGTCGTCAATCGAGAGCACTCCTGCAAGTTTGAAGAAGATCGTACGGTCGGTTCGCATTTCTCGATCGAACTTACATACAGCTACGACGGGGACATGAGTCGCTGAACGGGATCACTCCAGTACTGCCGTTGTAGATGACAATTTTGTGTCTAACTCCGCTTCCAGCCGTACGAAGTTTATGAAACTTGTACAGACTGCTCGTGTCGTCAATCGAGAGCACTCCTGCAAGTTTGAAGAACATCGTACGGTCGGTTCGCATTTCTCGATGAACTTACATACAGCTACGACGGGACTTTGTCGCTGAGCGGAATATCGGATGATGACAATTTTCTCAAACTCCGCTTCCGAGCCGTACGAAGTTTATGAAACTTGTACGAGATGCTCGTGTCGTCAATCGAGAGCACTCCTGCAAGTTTGAAGAAGATCGTACGGTCGGTTCGCATTTCTCGATGAAACTTACATACAGCTACGACGGGACTTGGTCGCTGAGCGGAATATCGGATGATGACAATTTTTTCTCAACTCCGCTTCCAGCCGTACGAAGTTTATGAAACTTGTACAGAATGCTCGGTGTCGTCAATCGAGAGCACTCCTGCAAGTTTGAAGAAAGATCGTACGGTCGGTTCGCATTTCTCGATGAACTTACATACAGCTACGACGGGACATAGTCGCTGAACGGGATCTATCCAGTACTGCGTTGTAGATGACAATTTGTGTCTAACTCCGCTTCCAGCCGTACGATGTTTATGAAACTTGTACAGTACTGCTCGTGTCGTCATCGAGAGGCACTCCTGCAAGTTTGAAGAAGATCGTACCGGTCGGTTCGCGCATTTCTCGATGAACTTACATACAGCTACGACGGGACTTGGTCGCTGAGCGGGAATATCGGATGATGACAAATTTTCTCAAACTCCGCTTCCAGCCGTACGAAGTTTTATGAAACTTGTACAGAATGCTCGTGTCGTCAATCGAGAGCACTCTGCAAGTTTTGAAGAAGATCGTACGGTCGGTTCGCATTTCTCGATGAACTTACATACAGCTACGACGGGACATAGTCGCTGAACGGGATCTATCCAGTACTGCGTTGTAGATGACAATTTGTGTCTAACTCCGCTTCCAGCCGTACGATGTTTATGAAACTTGTACAGACTGCTCGTGTCGTCAATCGAGAGCACTCCTGCCAAGTTTGAAGAACATCGTACGGTCGGTTCGCATTTCTCGATGAACTTACATACAGCTACGACGGGACTTGGTCGCTGAGCGGAATATCGGATGATGACAATTTTTCTCAAACTCCGCTTCCAGCCGTACGAAGTTTATGAAACTTGTACAGAATGCTCGTGTCGTCAATCGAGAGCACTCCTGCAAGTTTGAAGAAGATCGTACGGTCGGTTCGCATTTCTCGATGAACTTACATACAGCTACGACGGGACATAGTCGCTGAACGGGATCTATCCAGTACTGCGTTGTAGATGACAATTTGTGTCTAACTCCGCTTCCAGCCGTACGATGTTTATGAAACTTGTACAGACTGCTCGTGTCGTCAATCGAGAGCACTCCTGCAAGTTTGAAGAACATCGTACGGTCGGTTCGCATTTCTCGATGAACTTACATACAGCTACGACGGGACTTGGTCGCTGAGCGGAATATCGGATGATGACAATTTTTCTCAAACTCCGCTTCCAGCCGTACGAAGT
>CAWWDK010000299.1:0-104000 GCA_963942575.1 Priocnemis perturbator
AAGCACAGGCAGCAAGCACAGGCATCACAGCAAGCACAGGCAGCAAGCACAGGCAGCACAGCAAGCACAGGCAGTACAGCAAGCACAGCAAGCACAGGCAGCAAGCACAGGCAGCAAGCACAGGCAGCACACCAAGTACAGGCAGCAAGCACAGGCAGCGCAGCAAGCACAGGCAGCACAGCACAAGCAGCACAGCAAGCACAGGCAGCACAGCAAGCACAGGCAGCACAGCACAGGCAGCAAGCACAGGCAGCACAGCAAGCACAGGCAGCAAGCACAGGCAGCACAGCAAGCACAGGCAACAAGCACAGGCAGCACAGCAAGCACAGGCAGCACAGCAAGCACAAACAGCAAGCACATGCAGCACAGCAAGCACAGGCAGCACAGAAAGCACAGGCAGCATGCACAGGCAGCGCAGCAAGCACAGGCAGCAAGCACAGGCAGCACAGCAAGCACACGCAGCAAGCACAGGCAGCAAGCACAGGCAGCAAGCACAGGCAGCAAGCACAGGCAACACAGTAAGCACAGGCACCAAGCACAGGCAGCACAGCAAGCACAGGCAGCGCAGCAAGCACAGGCAGCACAGCAAGCACAGGCAACAAGCACAGGCAGCAAGCACAGGCAGCACAGCAAGCACAGGCAGCAAGCAGAGGCAGAACAGCAAGCACAGGCAGCACAGCAAGCACAGGCAGCAAGCACAGGCAGCACAGCAAGCACAGGCAGCAAGCACAGGCAGCACAGCAAGCACAGGCAGCAAGCACAGGCAGCACACCAAGCACAGGCAGCAAGCACAGGCAGCACAGCAAGCAAAGGCAGCAAGCACCGGCAGCAAGCACAGGCAGCACAGCAACCACAGGCAGCTCAGCAAGCACAGGCAGCAAGCACAGGCATCACAGCAAGCACAGGCGGCAAGCACAGGCAGCACACCAAGCATAGGCAGCACAGCAAGCACAGGCAGCAAGCACAGGCAGCAAGCACAGGCATCACAGCAAGCACAGGCGGCAAGCACAGGCAGCACACCAAGCATAGGCAGCACAGCAAGCACAGGCAGCAAGCACAGGCAGCTAGCACAGGCAGCACAGCAAGCACAGGCAGCACAGCAAGCACAGGCAGCAAGCACAGGCATCACAGCAAGCACAGGCAGCAAGCACAGGCAGCAAGCACAGGCAGCACAGCAACCACAGGCAGCTCAGCAAGCACAGGCAGCAAGCACAGGCATCACAGCAAGCACAGGCGGCAAGCACAGGCAGCACACCAAGCATAGGCAGCACAGCAAGCACAGGCAGCAAGCACAGGCAGCAAGCCCAGGCAGCACAGCAAGCACAAACAGCAAGCACAGGCAGCACAGCAAGCACAGGCAGCAAGCACAGGCAGCACAGCAAGCACAGGCAGCAAGCACAGGCAGCACAGCAAGCACAGGCAGCAAGCACAGGCAGCACAGCAAGCACAGGCAGCACAGCAAGCACAGGCAGCACAGGTAGCACAACAAGCACAGGCGGCACAGCAAGCACAGGCAGCAAGCACAGGCAGCACAGCAAGCACAGGCAGCACAGCAAGCACAGGCAGCTAGCACAGGCAGCACAGCAAGCACAGGCAGCACAGCAAGCACAGGCAGCAAGCACAGGCATCACAGCAAGCACAGGCAGCAAGCACAGGCAGCACACCAAGCATAGGCAGCACAGCAAGCACAGGCAGCAAGCACAGGCAGCAAGCACAGGCAGCACAGCAAGCACAGGCAGCACAGCAAGCACAAACAGCAAGCACAGGCAGCACAGGCAGCACAGCACAGGCAGCACAGCAAGCACAGGCAGCAAGCACAGGCAGCGCAGCAAGCACAGGCAGCAAGCACAGGCAACTAGCACAGGCAGCACAGCAAGCACAGGCAGCAAGCACAGGCATCACAGCAAGCACAGGCAGCAAGCACAGGCAGCAAGCACAGGCAGCACAGCAAGCACAGGCAGCAAGCACAGGCAGCACAGCAAGCACAGGCAGCACAGCAAGCGCAGTAAGCACAGGCAGCTTGCACAGGCAGCATAGCAAGCACAGGCAGCACAGCAAGCACAGGCAGCAAGCACAGGCAGCAAGCGCAGGCAGCACAGCAAGCACAGCAAGCACAGGCAGCACAGCAAGCACAGGCAACAAGCACAGGCAGCACAGCAAGCACAGGCAGCAAGCACAGGCAGCAAGCACAGGCAGCAAGCACAGGAAGCTCAGGCAGCACAGCAAGCACAGGCAGCAAGCACAGGCAGCAAGCACAGGAAGCTCAGGCAGCACAGCAAGCACAGGCAGCAAGCACAGGCAGCACAGCAAGCACAGGCAGCAAGCACAGGCAGCAAGCACAGCAGCACAGGCAGCACAGCAAGCACAGGCAGCACAGCAAGTACAGCAAGCACAGACAGCAAGCACAGGCAGCACAGCAAGCACAGGCAGCAAGCACAGGCAGCAAGCACAGGCAGCACAGCAAGCACAGGCAGCACAGCAAGCACAGGCAGCAAGCACAGGCAGCAAGCACAGGCAGCACAGCAAGCACAGGCAGCACAGCAAGCAGAGGCAACAAGCACAGGCAGCACAGCATGCACAGGCAGCAAGCACAGGCAGCACAGCAAGCACAGGCAGCGAGCACAGGCAGCAAAGCAAGCACAGGCAGCAAGCACGGGCAGCACAGCAAGCACGGGCAGCAAGCACAGGCAGCACAGCAAGCACAGGCAGTACAGCAAGCACAGCAAGCACAGGCAGCAAGCACAGGCAGCAAGCACAGGCAGCACACCAAGTACAGGCAGCAAGCACAGGCAGCGCAGCAAGCACAGGCAGCACAGCAAACACAGGCAGCAAGCACAGGCAGCACAGCAAGCACAGGCAGCACAGGCAGCAAGCACAGGCAGCACAGCAAGCACAGGCAGCAAGCACAGGCAGCACAGCAAGCACAGGCAGCACAGCAAGCACAAACAGCAAGCACAGGCAGCAAGCACAGGCAGCACAGCAAGCACAGGCAGCACAGCAAGCAGAGGCAACAAGCACAGGCAGCACAGCATGCACAGGCAGCAAGCACAGGCAGCACAGCAAGCACAGGCAGCGAGCACAGGCAGCAAAGCAAGCACAGGCAGCAAGCACGGGCAGCACAGCAAGCACGGGCAGCAAGCACAGGCAGCACAGCAAGCACAGGCAGTACAGCAAGCACAGCAAGCACAGGCAGCAAGCACAGGCAGCAAGCACAGGCAGCACACCAAGTACAGGCAGCAAGCACAGGCAGCGCAGCAAGCACAGGCAGCACAGCAAACACAGGCAGCAAGCACAGGCAGCACAGCAAGCACAGGCAGCACAGGCAGCAAGCACAGGCAGCACAGCAAGCACAGGCAGCAAGCACAGGCAGCACAGCAAGCACAGGCAGCACAGCAAGCACAAACAGCAAGCACAGGCAGCAAGCACAGGCAGCACAGCAAGCACAGGCAGCAAACACAGGCAGCACAGCAAGCATAGGCAGCACAGCAAGCACAGGCAGCAAGCACAGGCAGCAAGCACAGGCAGCACAGGCAGCTAGCACAGGCAGCACAGCAAGCACAGGCAGCAAGCACAGGCAGCAAGCAGAGGCAGAACAGCAAGCACAGGCAGCAAGCACAGGCAGCACAGCAAGCACAGGCAGCACAGCAAGCACAGGCAGCAAGCACAGGCAGCACAGCAAGCACAGGCAGCAAGCACAGGCAGCACAGCAAGCACAGGCAGCAAGCACAGGCAGCGCAGCAAGCACAGGCAGCACAGCAAGCACAGGCAGCAAGCACCGGCAGCAAGCACAGGCAGCACAGCAAGCACAGGCAGCTCAGCAAGCACAGGCAGCAAGCACAGGCATCACAGCAAGCACAGGCAGCAAGCACAGGCAGCACACCAAGCATAGGCAGCACAGCAAGCACAGGCAGCAAGCACAGGCAGCAAGCACAGGCAGCACAGCAAGCACAGGCAGCACAGCAAGCACAAACAGCAAGCACAGGCAGCACAGCAAGCACAGGCAGCAAGCACAGGCAGCACAGCAAGCACAGGCAGCAAGCACAGGCAGCACAGCAAGCACAGGCAGCAAGCACAGGCAGCACAGCAAGCACAGGTAGCACAGGTAGCACAACAAGCACAGGCGGCACAGCAAGCACAGGCAGCAAGCACAGGCAGCACAGCAAGCACAGGCAGCACAGCAAGCACAGGCAGCTTGCACAGGTAGCATAGCAAGCACAGCAAGCACAGGCAGCAAGCACAGGCAGCACAGCAAGCACAGGCAGCAAGCACAGGCAGCACAGCAAGCACAGGCAGCAGGCACAGGAAGCTCAGGCAGCACAGCAAGCACAGGCAGCAAGCACAGGCAGCAAGCACAGGCATGTTAGAAACCCGCAAAATAGCTCGACGAGATGTGTTCGTTTTAGCGATTCTGGGGGAAGTGCAGAGGGGTCAAGCTCCGTCTTCTTTCCAACAGGCAAAGCCTGCTCCGATCTTCGGCGAGATTCACTCTCGCATTTCTTTACAATGCTTACTCTTACTGAGACGCAGGTCAATGCACCGGCCGCCGAGGTAAACATATGATCCGCGACTCTCGGCGCCTCCAAAAACAGGTGACACAGCAACGCACTGTCGTGTGCCACTGTCGAATTACCGCGTGTTATGGGCGAAATCAAATGCATCGCTACCAGGCAGTACAGCAAGCACAGGCAGCACAGCAAGCACAGGCAGCAAGCACAGGCAGCACAGCAAGCACATGCAGCACAGCAAGCACAGGCAGCGAGCACAGGCATGTTAGAAACCCGCAAAATAGCTCGACGAGATGTGTTCGTTTTAGCGATTCTGAGCGAAGTGCAGAGGGGTCAAGCTCCGTCCTCTTTCCAACAGGCAAAGCCTGCTCCGATCTTCGGCGAGATTCACTCTCGCATTTGTTTAAAATGCTTACTCTTACTGTGACGCAGGTCAATGCACCGGCCGCCGAGGTAAACATATGATCCTCGACTCTCGGCGCCTCCAAAAACAGGTGACACAGCAACGCACTGTCGTGTGCCACTGTCGAATTACCGCGTGTTATGGGCGAAATCAAATGCATCGCTAACAGGCAGCACAGCAAGCACAGGCAGCAAGCACAGGCAGCACAGCAAGCACACGCATCACACCAAGCACAGGCAGCACAGCAAGCACAGGCAGCAAGCACAGGCAGCACAGCAAGCACAGGCAGCAAGCAGAGGCAGAACAGCAAGCACAGGCAGCAAGCACAGGCAGCACAGCAAGCACAGGCAGCACAGCAAGCACAGGCAGCAAGCAGAGGCAGCACAGCAAGCACAGGCAGCAAGCAGAGGCAGAACAGCAAGCACAGGCAGCAAGCACAGGCAGCACAGCAAGCACAGGCAGCTAGCACAGGCAGCACAGCAAGCACAGGCAGCAAGCACAGGCAGCACAGCAAGCACAGGCAGCAAGCACAGGCATCACAGCAAGCACAGGCAGCAAGCACAGGCAGCACACCAAGCATAGGCAGCACAGCAAGCACAGGCAGCAAGCACAGGCAGCAAGCACAGGCAGCACAGCAAGCACAGGCAGCAAGCACAGGCAGCACAGGCAGCTAGCACAGGCAGCACAGCAAGCACAGGCAGCAAGCACAGGCAGCACAGCAAGCACAGGCAGCAAGCAGAGGCAGAACAGCAAGCACAGGCAGCAAGCACAGGCAGCACAGCAAGCACAGGCAGCACAGCAAGCACAGGCAGCAAGCAGAGGCAGCACAGCAAGCACAGGCAGCAAGCAGAGGCAGAACAGCAAGCACAGGCAGCAAGCACAGGCAGCACAGCAAGCACAGGCAGCTAGCACAGGCAGCACAGCAAGCACAGGCAGCAAGCACAGGCAGCACAGCAAGCACAGGCAGCAAGCACAGGCATCACAGCAAGCACAGGCAGCAAGCACAGGCAGCACACCAAGCATAGGCAGCACAGCAAGCACAGGCAGCAAGCACAGGCAGCAAGCACAGGCAGCACAGCAAGCACAGGCAGCAAGCACAGGCAGCACAGGCAGCTAGCACAGGCAGCACAGCAAGCACAGGCAGCAAGCACAGGCAGCACAGCAAGCACAGGCAGCAAGCAGAGGCAGAACAGCAAGCACAGGCAGCAAGCACAGGCAGCACAGCAAGCACAGGCAGCACAGCAAGCACAGGCAGCAAGCAGAGGCAGCACAGCAAGCACAGGCAGCAAGCAGAGGCAGAACAGCAAGCACAGGCAGCAAGCACAGGCAGCACAGCAAGCACAGGCAGCTAGCACAGGCAGCACAGCAAGCACAGGCAGCAAGCACAGGCAGCACAGCAAGCACAGGCAGCAAGCACAGGCATCACAGCAAGCACAGGCAGCAAGCACAGGCAGCACACCAAGCATAGGCAGCACAGCAAGCACAGGCAGCAAGCACAGGCAGCAAGCACAGGCAGCACAGCAAGCACAGGCAGCAAGCACAGGCAGCACAGGCAGCTAGCACAGGCAGCACAGCAAGCACAGGCAGCAAGCACAGGCAGCACAGCAAGCACAGGCAGCAAGCAGAGGCAGAACAGCAAGCACAGGCAGCAAGCACAGGCAGCACAGCAAGCACAGGCAGCACAGCAAGCACAGGCAGCAAGCAGAGGCAGCACAGCAAGCACAGGCAGCAAGCAGAGGCAGAACAGCAAGCACAGGCAGCAAGCACAGGCAGCAAGCACAGGCAGCACACCAAGCATAGGCAGCACAGCAAGCACAGGCAGCAAGCACAGGCAGCAAGCACAGGCAGCACAGCAAGCACAGGCAGCAAGCACAGGCAGCACAGGCAGCTAGCACAGGCAGCACAGCAAGCACAGGCAGCAAGCACAGGCAGCACAGCAAGCACAGGCAGCAAGCAGAGGCAGAACAGCAAGCACAGGCAGCAAGCACAGGCAGCACAGCAAGCACAGGCAGCACAGCAAGCACAGGCAGCAAGCAGAGGCAGCACAGCAAGCACAGGCAGCAAGCAGAGGCAGAACAGCAAGCACAGGCAGCAAGCACAGGCAGCACAGCAAGCACAGGCAGCTAGCACAGGCAGCACAGCAAGCACAGGCAGCAAGCACAGGCAGCACAGCAAGCACAGGCAGCAAGCACAGGCATCACAGCAAGCACAGGCAGCAAGCACAGGCAGCACACCAAGCATAGGCAGCACAGCAAGCACAGGCAGCAAGCACAGGCAGCAAGCACAGGCAGCACAGCAAGCACAGGCAGCAAGCACAGGCAGCACAGGCAGCTAGCACAGGCAGCACAGCAAGCACAGGCAGCAAGCACAGGCAGCACAGCAAGCACAGGCAGCAAGCAGAGGCAGAACAGCAAGCACAGGCAGCAAGCACAGGCAGCACAGCAAGCACAGGCAGCACAGCAAGCACAGGCAGCAAGCAGAGGCAGCACAGCAAGCACAGGCAGCAAGCAGAGGCAGAACAGCAAGCACAGGCAGCAAGCACAGGCAGCACAGCAAGCACAGGCAGCTAGCACAGGCAGCACAGCAAGCACAGGCAGCAAGCACAGGCAGCACAGCAAGCACAGGCAGCAAGCACAGGCATCACAGCAAGCACAGGCAGCAAGCACAGGCAGCACACCAAGCATAGGCAGCACAGCAAGCACAGGCAGCAAGCACAGGCAGCAAGCACAGGCAGCACAGCAAGCACAGGCAGCAAGCACAGGCAGCACAGGCAGCTAGCACAGGCAGCACAGCAAGCACAGGCAGCAAACACAGGCAGCACAGCAAGCACAGGCAGCAAGCAGAGGCAGAACAGCAAGCACAGGCAGCAAGCACAGGCAGCACAGCAAGCACAGGCAGCACAGCAAGCACAGGCAGCAAGCAGAGGCAGCACAGCAAGCACAGGCAGCAAGCAGAGGCAGAACAGCAAGCACAGGCAGCAAGCACAGGCAGCACAGCAAGCACAGGCAGCTAGCACAGGCAGCACAGCAAGCACAGGCAGCAAGCACAGGCAGCACAGCAAGCACAGGCAGCAAGCACAGGCATCACAGCAAGCACAGGCAGCAAGCACAGGCAGCACACCAAGCATAGGCAGCACAGCAAGCACAGGCAGCAAGCACAGGCAGCAAGCACAGGCAGCACAGCAAGCACAGGCAGCAAGCACAGGCAGCACAGGCAGCTAGCACAGGCAGCACAGCAAGCACAGGCAGCAAGCACAGGCAGCACAGCAAGCACAGGCAGCAAGCAGAGGCAGAACAGCAAGCACAGGCAGCAAGCACAGGCAGCACAGCAAGCACAGGCAGCACAGCAAGCACAGGCAGCAAGCAGAGGCAGCACAGCAAGCACAGGCAGCAAGCAGAGGCAGAACAGCAAGCACAGGCAGCAAGCACAGGCAGCACAGCAAGCACAGGCAGCTAGCACAGGCAGCACAGCAAGCACAGGCAGCAAGCACAGGCAGCACAGCAAGCACAGGCAGCAAGCACAGGCATCACAGCAAGCACAGGCAGCAAGCACAGGCAGCACACCAAGCATAGGCAGCACAGCAAGCACAGGCAGCAAGCACAGGCAGCAAGCACAGGCAGCACAGCAAGCACAGGCAGCAAGCACAGGCAGCACAGGCAGCTAGCACAGGCAGCACAGCAAGCACAGGCAGCAAGCACAGGCAGCACAGCAAGCACAGGCAGCAAGCAGAGGCAGAACAGCAAGCACAGGCAGCAAGCACAGGCAGCACAGCAAGCACAGGCAGCAAGCACAGGCAGCACAGCAAGCACAGGCAGCAAGCACAGGCAGCACAGCAAGCACAGGTAGCAAGCACAGGCAGCACAGCAAGCACAGGCAGCAAGCACAGGCAGCGCAGCAAGCACAGGCAGCACAGCAAGCACAGGCAGCAAGCACCGGCGGCAAGCACAGGCAGCACAGCAAGCACAGGCAGCTCAGCAAGCACAGGCAGCACAGCAAGCACAAACAGCAAGCACAGGCAGCACAGCAAGCACAGGCAGCAAGCACAGGCAGCAAGCACCGGCAGCACAGCAAGCACAGGCAGCAAGCACAGGCAGCACAGCAAGCACAGGCAGCAAGCACAGGTAGCACAGCAAGCACAGGCAGCAAGCACAGGCAGCACAGCAAGCACAGGCAGCACAGCAAGCACAGGCAGCAAGCAGAGGCAGAACAGCAAGCACAGGCAGCACAGCAAGCACAGGCAGCAAGCACAGGCAGCACAGCAAGCACAGGCAGCTAGCACAGGCAGCACAGCAAGCACAGTCAGCACAGCAAGCACAGGCAGCAAGCACAGGCATCACAGCAAGCACAGGCAGCAAGCACAGGCAGCAAGCACAGGCAGCACAGCAAGCACAAACAGCAAGCACAGGCAGCACAGGCAGCAAGCACAGGCAGCACAGCAAGCACAGGCAGCAAGCACAGGCAGCACAGCAAGCACAGGCAGCAAGCACAGGCAGCACAGCAAGCACAGGCAGCAAGCACAGGCAGCACAGCAAGCACAGGCAGCAAGCACAGGCATCACAGCAAGCACAGGCAGCACACCAAGCATAGGCAGCACAGCAAGCACAGGCAGCAAGCACAGGCAGCAAGCACAGGCAGCACAGTAAGCACAGGCAGCAAGCACAGGCAGCACAGGCAGCTAGCACAGGCAGCACAGCAAGCACAGGCAGCAAGCACAGGCAGCACAGCAAGCACAGGCAGCAAGCAGAGGCAGAACAGCAAGCACAGGCAGCAAGCATAGGCAGCACAGCAAGCACAGGCAGCAAGCACAGGCAGCACAGCAAGCACAGGCAGCAAGCACAGGCAGCACAGCAAGCACAGGCAGCACAGCAAGCACAGGCAGCAAGCACAGGCAGCGCAGCAAGCACAGGCAGCACAGCAAGCACAGGCAGCAAGCACCGGCAGCAAGCACAGGCAGCACAGCAAGCACAGGCAGCTCAGCAAGCACAGGCAGCAAGCACAGGCATCACAGCAAGCACAGGCAGCAAGCACAGGCAGCACAGCAAGCACAGGCAGCAAGCACAGGCAGCACAGCAAGCTCAAACAGCAAGCACAGGCAGCACAGGCAGCAAGCACAGGCAGCAAGCACAGGCAGCACAGCAAGCACAAACAGCAAGCACAGGCAGCACAGGCAGCAAGCACAGGCAGCAGAGCAAGCACAGGCAGCAAGCACAGGCAGCACAGCAAGCACAGGCAGCAAGCACAGGCAGCACAGCAAGCACAGGCAGCAAGCACAGGCAGCACAGCAAGCACAGGCAGCAAGCACAGGCAGCACAGCAAGCACAGGCAGCTCAGCAAGCACAGGCAGCAAGCACAGGCATCACAGCAAGCACAGGCAGCAAGCACAGGCAGCACAGCAAGCACAGGCAGCACAGCAAGCACAGGCAGCAAGCACAGGCATCACAGCAAGCACAGGCAGCAAGCACAGGCAGCACACCAAGCATAGGCAGCACAGCAAGCACAGGCAGCAAGCACAGGCAGCAAGCACAGGCAGCACAGCAAGCTCAAACAGCAAGCACAGGCAGCACAGGCAGCAAGCACAGGCAGCAAGCACAGGCAGCACAGCAAGCACAGGCAGCACAGGTAGCACAACAAGCACAGGCGGCACAGCAAGCACAGGCAGCAAGCACAGGCAGCACAGCAAGCACAGGCAGCAAGCACAGGCAGCACAGCAGGCACAGGCAGCTTGCACAGGCAGCATAGCAAGCACAGCAAGCACAGGCAGCAAGCACAGGCGGCAAGCACAGGCATGTTAGAGACCCGCAAAATAGCTCGACGAGATGTGTTCGTTTTAGCGATTCTGGGGGAAGTGCAGAGGGGTCAAGCTCCGTCTTCTTTCCAACAGGCAAAGCCTGCTCCGATCTTCGGCGAGATTCACTCTCGCATTTCTTTACAATGCTTACTCTTACTGAGACGCAGGTCAATGCACCGGCTGCCGAGGTAAACATTTGATCCGCGACTCTCGGCGCCTCCAAAAACAGGTGACACAGCAACGCACTGTCGTGTGCCACTGTCGAATTACCGCGTGTTATGGGCGAAATCAAATGCATCGCTAACAGGCAGCACATCAAGCACAGGCAGCAAGCACAGGCAGCACAGCAAGCACAGGCAGCACAGCAAGCACAGGCAGCAAGCACAGGCAGCACAGCAAGCACAGGCAGCAAGCACAGGCAGCACAGCAAGCACAGGCAGCACAGCAAGCGCAGTAAGCACAGGCAGCTTGCACAGGCAGCATAGCAAGCACAGGCAGCACAGCAAGCACAGGCAGCAAGCACAGGCAGCAGAGCAAGCACAGGCAGCAAGCACAGGCAGCAGAGCAAGCACAGGCAGCAAGCACAGGCAGCACAGCAAGCACAGGCAGCAAGCACAGGCAGCAAGCACAGGCAACACAGTAAGCACAGGCAGCAAGCACAGGCAGCACAGCAAGCACTGGCAGCAAGCACAGGCATGTTAGGAACCCGCAAAATAGCTCGACGAGATGTGTTCGTTTTAGCGATTCTGGGGGAAGTGCAGAGGGGTCAAGCTCCGTCCTCTATCCAACAGGCAAAGCCTGCTCCGATCTTGGGCGAGATTCCCTCTCGCATTTGTTTACAATGCTTACTCTTACTGAGACGCAGGTCAATGCACCGGCCGCCGAGGTAAACATATGATCCGCGACTCTCGGCTCCTCCAAATACAGGTGACACAGCAACGCACTGTCGTGTGCCACTGTCGAATTACCGCGTGTTATGGGCGAAATCAAATGCATCGCTAACAGGCAGCACAGCAAGCACAGGCAGCACAGCAAGCACAGGCAGCAAGCACAGGCAGCACAGCAAGCACAGGCAGCAAGCACAGGCAGCAAGCACAGGCAGCACAGCAAGCACAGGCAGCAAGCACAGGCAGCACAGCAAGCACAGGCAGCACATCAAGCACAGCAAGCACAGGCAGCAAGCACAGGCAGCACAGCAAGCACAGGCAGCAAGCACAGGCAGCAAGCACAGGCATCACAGCAAGCACAGGCAGCTAGCACAGGCATGTTAGAAACCCGCAAAATAGCTCGACGAGATGTGTTCGTTTTAGCGATTCTGGGGGAAGTGCAGAGGGGTCAAGCTCCGTCCGCTTTCCAACAGGCAAAGCCTGCTCCGATCTTCGGCGAGATTCACTCTCGCACTTGTTTACAATGCTTACTCTTACTGAGACGCAGGTCAATGCACCGGCCGCCGAGGTAAACATATGATCCGCGACTCTCGGCGCCTCCAAAAACAGGTGACGCAGCAACGCACTGTCGTGTGCCACTGTCGAATTACCGCGTGTTATGGGCGAAATCAAATGCATCGCTAACAGGCAACACAGCAAGCACAGGTAGCACAGCAAGCACAGGCAGCAAGCACAGGCAGCACAGCAAGCACAGGCAGCAAGCACAGGCAGCACAGCAAGCACAGGCAGCACAGCACAGGCAGCAAGCACAGGCAGCACACCAAGCACAGGCAGCACAGCAAGCACAGGCAGCAAGCACAGGCAGCACAGCAAGCACAGGCAGCACAACAAGCACAGGCAGCAAGCACAGGCAGCAAGCACAGGCAGCACAGCAAGCACAGGCAGCACAGGCAGCAAGCACAGGCAGCAAGCACAGGCAGCACAGCAAGCACAGGCAGCAAGCACAGGCAGCACAGCAAGCACAGGCAGCAAGCACAGGCATCACAGCAAGCACAGGCAGCAAGCACAGGTATGCTAGAAACCCGCAAAATAGCTCGACGAGATGTGTTCGTTTTAGCGATTCTGGGGGAAGTGCAGAGGGGTCAAGCTCCGTCCTCTTTCCAACAGGCAAAGCCTGCTCCGATCTTCGGCGAGATTCACTCTCGCATTTCTTTACAATGCTTACTCTTACTGAGACGCAGGTCAATGCACCGGCCGCCGAGGTAAACATATGATCTGCGACACTCGGCGCCTCCAAAAACAGGTGACACAGCAACGCATTGTCGTGTGCCACTGTCGAATTACCGCGTGTTATGGGCGAAATCAAATGCATCGCTAACAGGCAGCACAGCAAGCACAGCAACAACGGGCAGCAAGCACAGGCAGCACAACAAGCACAGGCAGCAAGCACAGGCAGCAAGCACAGGCAGCAAGCACAGGCAGCACAGCAAGCACAGGCAGCAAGCACAGGCAGCACAGCAAGCACAGGCAGCAAGCACATGCAGCACAGCAAGCACAGGCAGCAGGCACAGGAAGCTCAGGCAGCACAGCAAGCACAGGCAGCAAGCACAGGCAGCAAGCACAGGCATGTTAGAAACCCGCAAAATAGCTCGACGAGATGTGTTCGTTTTAGCGATTCTGGGGGAAGTGCAGAGGGGTCAAGCTCCGTCTTCTTTCCAACAGGCAAAGCCTGCTCCGATCTTCGGCGAGATTCACTCTCGCATTTCTTTACAATGCTTACTCTTACTGAGACGCAGGTCAATGCACCGGCCGCCGAGGTAAACATATGATCCGCGACTCTCGGCGCCTCCAAAAACAGGTGACACAGCAACGCACTGTCGTGTGCCACTGTCGAATTAGCGCGTGTTATTGGCGAAATCAAATGCATCGCTAACAGGCAGTACAGCAAGCACAGGCAGCACAGCAAGCACAGGCAGCAAGCACAGGCAGCACAGCAAGCGCAGGCAGCACAGCAAGCACAGGCAGCAAGCACAGGCATGTTAGAAACCCGCAAAATACCTCGACGAGATGTGTTCGTTTTAGCGATTCTGGGGGAAGTGCAGAGGGGTCAAGCTCCGTCCTCTTTCCAACAGGCAAAGCCTGCTCCGATCTTCGGCGAGATTCACTCTCGCATTTGTTTAAAATGCTTACTCTTACTGTGACGCAGGTCAATCCACCGGCCGCCGAGGTAAACATATGATCCGCGACTCTCGGCGCCTCCAAAAACAGGTGACACAGCAACGCACTGTCGTGTGCCACTGTCGAATTACCGCGTGTTATGGGCGAAATCAAATGCATCGCTAACAGGCAGCACAGCAAGCACAGGCAGCAAGCACAGGCAGCACAGCAAGCACAGGCAGCACAGCAAGCAGAGGCAACAGGCACAGGCAGCACAGCAAGCACAGGCAGCACAGCAAGCACAGGCAGCAAGCACAGGCAGCTAGCACAGGCAGCACAGCAAGTACAGGCATCACAGCAAGCACAGGCAGCACAGCAAGCACAGGCAGCAAGCACAGGCAGCACAGAAAGCACAGGCAGCATGCACAGGCAGCGCAGCAAGCACAGGCAGCACAGCAAGCACAGGCAGCTAGCACAGGCAGCACAGCAAGCACAGGCAGCAAGCACAGGCAGCACAGCAAGCACAGGCAGCAAGCACAGGCAGCATAGCAAGCACAGCAAGCACAGCAAGCACAGGCAGCACAGCAAGCACAGGCAGCAAGCACAGGCAGCACAGCAAGCACAGGCAGCAAGCACGGGCAGCACAGCAAACACAGGCAGCACAGCAAGCACCGGCAGCAAGCACAGGCAGCACAGCAAGCACAGGCAGCACAGCAAGCATAGGCAGCACAGCAAGCACAGGCAGCAAGCACAGGCAGCAAGCACAGGCAGCAAGCACAGGCAGCACAGCAAGCACAGGCAGCAAGCACAGGCAGCAAGCACAGGCAGCATACCAAGCACAGGCAGCAAGCACAGGCATCACAGCAATCACAGGCAGCAAGCACAGGCAGCACAGCAAGCACAGGCAGCAAGCACAGGCAGCACAGCAAGCACAGGCAGCACAGCAAGCACAGGCAGCAAGCACAGGCAGCACAGCAAGCACAGGCAGCAAGCACAGGCAGCACACCAAGCATAGGCAGCACAGCAAGCATAGGCAGTACAGCAAGCACAGGCAGCAAGCACAGGCAGCACACCAAGCACAGGCAGCAAGCACAGGCATCACAGCAAGCACAGGCAGCAAGCACAGGCAGCACACCAAGCATAGGCAGCACAGCAAGCATAGGCAGCACAGCAAGCACAGGCAGCAAGCACAGGCAGCAAGCACAGGCAGCAAGCACAGGCAGCACATCAAGCACAAACAGCAAGCACAGGCAGCACAGGCAGCAAGCACAGGCAGCAAGCACAGGCAGCACACCAAGTACAGGCAGCAAGCACAGGCAGCACAGCAAGCACAGGCAGCAAGCACAGGCAGCACAGCAAGCACAGGCAGCAAGCACAGGCAGCACAGCAAGCACAGGCAGCAAGCACAGGCAGCACAGCAAGCACAGGCAGCAAGCACAGGCAGCACAGCAAGCACAGGCAGCAAGCACGGGCAGCACAGCAAGCAGAGGCAGAACAGCAAGCACAGGCAGCACAGCAAGCACAGGCAGCACGGAAAGCACAGGCAGCATGCACAGGCAGCGCAGCAAGCACAGGCAGCACAGCAAGCACAGGCAGCAAGCACAGGCAGCACAGCAAGCACAGGCGGCAAGCACAGGCATGTTAGAGACCCGCAAAATAGCTCGACGAGATGTGTTCGTTTTAGCGATTCTGGGGGAAGTGCAGAGGGGTCAAGCTCCGTCTTCTTTCCAACAGGCAAAGCCTGCTCCGATCTTCGGCGAGATTCACTCTCGCATTTCTTTACAATGCTTACTCTTACTGAGACGCAGGTCAATGCACCGGCTGCCGAGGTAAACATTTGATCCGCGACTCTCGGCGCCTCCAAAAACAGGTGACACAGCAACGCACTGTCGTGTGCCACTGTCGAATTACCGCGTGTTATGGGCGAAATCAAATGCATCGCTAACAGGCAGCACATCAAGCACAGGCAGCAAGCACAGGCAGCACAGCAAGCACAGGCAGCACAGCAAGCACAGGCAGCAAGCACAGGCAGCACAGCAAGCACAGGCAGCAAGCACAGGCAGCACAGCAAGCACAGGCAGCACAGCAAGCGCAGTAAGCACAGGCAGCTTGCACAGGCAGCATAGCAAGCACAGGCAGCACAGCAAGCACAGGCAGCAAGCACAGGCAGCAGAGCAAGCACAGGCAGCAAGCACAGGCAGCACAGCAAGCACAGGCAGCAAGCACGGGCAGCACAGCAAACACAGGCAGCACAGCAAGCACCGGCAGCAAGCACAGGCAGCACAGCAAGCACAGGCAGCACAGCAAGCATAGGCAGCACAGCAAGCACAGGCAGCAAGCACAGGCAGCAAGCACAGGCAGCAAGCACAGGCAGCACAGCAAGCACAGGCAGCAAGCACAGGCAGCAAGCACAGGCAGCACACCAAGCACAGGCAGCAAACACAGGCAGCACAGCAAGCACCGGCAGCAAGCACAGGCAGCACAGCAAGCACAGGCAGCACAGCAAGCATAGGCAGCACAGCAAGCACAGGCAGCAAGCACAGGCAGCAAGCACAGGCAGCAAGCACAGGCAGCACAGCAAGCACAGGCAGCAAGCACAGGCAGCAAGCACAGGCAGCATACCAAGCACAGGCAGCAAGCACAGGCATCACAGCAATCACAGGCAGCAAGCACAGGCAGCACAGCAAGCACAGGCAGCAAGCACAGGCAGCACAGCAAGCACAGGCAGCAAGCACAGGCAGCACAGCAAGCACAGGCAGCAAGCACAGGCAGCACACCAAGCATAGGCAGCACAGCAAGCATAGGCAGTACAGCAAGCACAGGCAGCAAGCACAGGCAGCACACCAAGCACAGGCAGCAAGCACAGGCATCACAGCAAGCACAGGCAGCAAGCACAGGCAGCACACCAAGCATAGGCAGCACAGCAAGCATAGGCAGCACAGCAAGCACAGGCAGCAAGCACAGGCAGCAAGCACAGGCAGCAAGCACAGGCAGCAAGCACAGGCAGCACATCAAGCACAAACAGCAAGCACAGGCAGCACAGGCAGCAAGCACAGGCAGCAAGCACAGGCAGCACACCAAGTACAGGCAGCAAGCACAGGCAGCACAGCAAGCACAGGCAGCAAGCACAGGCAGCACAGCAAGCACAGGCAGCAAGCACAGGCAGCACAGCAAGCACAGGCAGCAAGCACAGGCAGCACAGCAAGCACAGGCAGCAAGCACAGGCAGCACAGCAAGCACAGGCAGCAAGCACGGGCAGCACAGCAAGCAGAGGCAGAACAGCAAGCACAGGCAGCACAGCAAGCACAGGCAGCACGGAAAGCACAGGCAGCATGCACAGGCAGCGCAGCAAGCACAGGCAGCACAGCAAGCACAGGCAGCAAGCACAGGCAGCACAGCAAGCACAGGCGGCAAGCACAGGCATGTTAGAGACCCGCAAAATAGCTCGACGAGATGTGTTCGTTTTAGCGATTCTGGGGGAAGTGCAGAGGGGTCAAGCTCCGTCTTCTTTCCAACAGGCAAAGCCTGCTCCGATCTTCGGCGAGATTCACTCTCGCATTTCTTTACAATGCTTACTCTTACTGAGACGCAGGTCAATGCACCGGCTGCCGAGGTAAACATTTGATCCGCGACTCTCGGCGCCTCCAAAAACAGGTGACACAGCAACGCACTGTCGTGTGCCACTGTCGAATTACCGCGTGTTATGGGCGAAATCAAATGCATCGCTAACAGGCAGCACATCAAGCACAGGCAGCAAGCACAGGCAGCACAGCAAGCACAGGCAGCACAGCAAGCGCAGTAAGCACAGGCAGCTTGCACAGGCAGCATAGCAAGCACAGGCAGCACAGCAAGCACAGGCAGCAAGCACAGGCAGCAGAGCAAGCACAGGCAGCAAGCACAGGCAGCAGAGCAAGCACAGGCAGCAAGCACAGGCAGCACAGCAAGCACAGGCAGCAAGCACAGGCAGCAAGCACAGGCAACACAGTAAGCACAGGCAGCAAGCACAGGCAGCACAGCAAGCACTGGCAGCAAGCACAGGCATGTTAGAAACCCGCAAAATAGCTCGACGAGATGTGTTCGTTTTAGCGATTCTGGGGGAAGTGCAGAGGGTTCAAGCTCCGTCCTCTATCCAACAGGCAAAGCCTGCTCCGATCTTGGGCGAGATTCCCTCTCGCATTTGTTTACAATGCTTACTCTTACTGAGACGCAGGTCAATGCACCGGCCGCCGAGGTAAACATATGATCCGCGACTCTCGGCTCCTCCAAATACAGGTGACACAGCAACGCACTGTCGTGTGCCACTGTCGAATTACCGCGTGTTATGGGCGAAATCAAATGCATCGCTAACAGGCAGCACAGCAAGCACAGGCAGCACAGCAAGCACAGGCAGCAAGCACAGGCAGCACAGCAAGCACAGGCAGCAAGCACAGGCAGCAAGCACAGGCAGCACAGCAAGCACAGGCAGCAAGCACAGGCAGCACAGCAAGCACAGGCAGCACATCAAGCACAGCAAGCACAGGCAGCAAGCACAGGCAGCACAGCAAGCACAGGCAGCAAGCACAGGCAGCAAGCACAGGCATCACAGCAAGCACAGGCAGCTAGCACAGGCATGTTAGAAACCCGCAAAATAGCTCGACGAGATGTGTTCGTTTTAGCGATTCTGGGGGAAGTGCAGAGGGGTCAAGCTCCGTCCGCTTTCCAACAGGCAAAGCCTGCTCCGATCTTCGGCGAGATTCACTCTCGCACTTGTTTACAATGCTTACTCTTACTGAGACGCAGGTCAATGCACCGGCCGCCGAGGTAAACATATGATCCGCGACTCTCGGCGCCTCCAAAAACAGGTGACGCAGCAACGCACTGTCGTGTGCCACTGTCGAATTACCGCGTGTTATGGGCGAAATCAAATGCATCGCTAACAGGCAGCACAGCAAGCACAGGTAGCACAGCAAGCACAGGCAGCAAGCACAGGCAGCACAGCAAGCACAGGCAGCAAGCACAGGCAGCACAGCAAGCACAGGCAGCACAGCACAGGCAGCAAGCACAGGCAGCACACCAAGCACAGGCAGCACAGCAAGCACAGGCAGCAAGCACAGGCAGCACAGCAAGCACAGGCAGCACAACAAGCACAGGCAGCAAGCACAGGCAGCAAGCACAGGCAGCACAGCAAGCACAGGCAGCACAGGCAGCAAGCACAGGCAGCAAGCACAGGCAGCAAGCACAGGCAGCACAGCAAGCACAGGCAGCAAGCACAGGCATCACAGCAAGCACAGGCAGCAAGCACAGGTATGCTAGAAACCCGCAAAATAGCTCGACGAGATGTGTTCGTTTTAGCGATTCTGGGGGAAGTGCAGAGGGGTCAAGCTCCGTCCTCTTTCCAACAGGCAAAGCCTGCTCCGATCTTCGGCGAGATTCACTCTCGCATTTCTTTACAATGCTTACTCTTACTGAGACGCAGGTCAATGCACCGGCCGCCGAGGTAAACATATGATCTGCGACACTCGGCGCCTCCAAAAACAGGTGACACAGCAACGCATTGTCGTGTGCCACTGTCGAATTACCGCGTGTTATGGGCGAAATCAAATGCATCGCTAACAGGCAGCACAGCAAGCACAGCAACAACGGGCAGCAAGCACAGGCAGCACAACAAGCACAGGCAGCAAGCACAGGCAGCAAGCACAGGCAGCAAGCACAGGCAGCACAGCAAGCACAGGCAGCAAGCACAGGCAGCACAGCAAGCACAGGCAGCAAGCACATGCAGCACAGCAAGCACAGGCAGCAGGCACAGGAAGCTCAGGCAGCACAGCAAGCACAGGCAGCAAGCACAGGCAGCAAGCACAGGCATGTTAGAAACCCGCAAAATAGCTCGACGAGATGTGTTCGTTTTAGCGATTCTGGGGGAAGTGCAGAGGGGTCAAGCTCCGTCTTCTTTCCAACAGGCAAAGCCTGCTCCGATCTTCGGCGAGATTCACTCTCGCATTTCTTTACAATGCTTACTCTTACTGAGACGCAGGTCAATGCACCGGCCGCCGAGGTAAACATATGATCCGCGACTCTCGGCGCCTCCAAAAACAGGTGACACAGCAACGCACTGTCGTGTGCCACTGTCGAATTAGCGCGTGTTATTGGCGAAATCAAATGCATCGCTAACAGGCAGTACAGCAAGCACAGGCAGCACAGCAAGCACAGGCAGCAAGCACAGGCAGCACAGCAAGCGCAGGCAGCACAGCAAGCACAGGCAGCAAGCACAGGCATGTTAGAAACCCGCAAAATACCTCGACGAGATGTGTTCGTTTTAGCGATTCTGGGGGAAGTGCAGAGGGGTCAAGCTCCGTCCTCTTTCCAACAGGCAAAGCCTGCTCCGATCTTCGGCGAGATTCACTCTCGCATTTGTTTAAAATGCTTACTCTTACTGTGACGCAGGTCAATCCACCGGCCGCCGAGGTAAACATATGATCCGCGACTCTCGGCGCCTCCAAAAACAGGTGACACAGCAACGCACTGTCGTGTGCCACTGTCGAATTACCGCGTGTTATGGGCGAAATCAAATGCATCGCTAACAGGCAGCACAGCAAGCACAGGCAGCAAGCACAGGCAGCACAGCAAGCACAGGCAGCACAGCAAGCACAGGCAGCACAGCAAGCAGAGGCAACAGGCACAGGCAGCACAGCAAGCACAGGCAGCACAGCAAGCACAGGCAGCAAGCACAGGCAGCTAGCACAGGCAGCACAGCAAGTACAGGCATCACAGCAAGCACAGGCAGCACAGCAAGCACAGGCAGCAAGCACAGGCAGCACAGAAAGCACAGGCAGCATGCACAGGCAGCGCAGCAAGCACAGGCAGCACAGCAAGCACAGGCAGCTAGCACAGGCAGCACAGCAAGCACAGGCAGCAAGCACAGGCAGCACAGCAAGCACAGGCAGCAAGCACAGGCAGCATAGCAAGCACAGCAAGCACAGCAAGCACAGGCAGTACAGCAAGCACAGGCAGCAAGCACAGGCAGCACAGCAAGCACAGGCAGCAAGCACGGGCAGCACAGCAAACACAGGCAGCACAGCAAGCACCGGCAGCAAGCACAGGCAGCACAGCAAGCACAGGCAGCACAGCAAGCATAGGCAGCACAGCAAGCACAGGCAGCAAGCACAGGCAGCAAGCACAGGCAGCAAGCACAGGCAGCACAGCAAGCACAGGCAGCAAGCACAGGCAGCAAGCACAGGCAGCACACCAAGCACAGGCAGCAAGCACAGGCATCACAGCAATCACAGGCAGCAAGCACAGGCAGCACAGCAAGCACAGGCAGCAAGCACAGGCAGCACAGCAAGCACAGGCAGCACAGCAAGCACAGGCAGCAAGCACAGGCAGCACAGCAAGCACAGGCAGCAAGCACAGGCAGCACACCAAGCATAGGCAGCACAGCAAGCATAGGCAGTACAGCAAGCACAGGCAGCAAGCACAGGCAGCACACCAAGCACAGGCAGCAAGCACAGGCATCACAGCAAGCACAGGCAGCAAGCACAGGCAGCACACCAAGCATAGGCAGCACAGCAAGCATAGGCAGCACAGCAAGCACAGGCAGCAAGCACAGGCAGCAAGCACAGGCAGCAAGCACAGGCAGCACATCAAGCACAAACAGCAAGCACAGGCAGCACAGGCAGCAAGCACAGGCAGCAAGCACAGGCAGCACACCAAGTACAGGCAGCAAGCACAGGCAGCACAGCAAGCACAGGCAGCAAGCACAGGCAGCACAGCAAGCACAGGCAGCAAGCACAGGCAGCACAGCAAGCACAGGCAGCAAGCACAGGCAGCACAGCAAGCACAGGCAGCAAGCACAGGCAGCACAGCAAGCACAGGCAGCAAGCACGGGCAGCACAGCAAGCAGAGGCAGAACAGCAAGCACAGGCAGCACAGCAAGCACAGGCAGCACAGCAAGCACAGGCAGCACGGAAAGCACAGGCAGCACAGCAAGCACAGGCAGCAAGCACAGGCAGCACAGCAAGCACAGGCAGCGCAGCAAGCACTGGCAGCAAGCACAGGCAGCAGAGCAAGCACAGGCAGCAAGCACAGGCAGCACAGCAAGCACAGGCAGCGCAGCAAGCACTGGCAGCAAGCACAGGCAGCAGAGCAAGCACAGGCAGCAAGCACAGGCAGCACAGCAAGCACAGGCAGCAAGCACAGGCAGCACAGCAAGCACAGGCAGCAAGCACAGGCAGCTAGCACAGGCAGCAAGCACAGACAGCACAGCAAGCACAGGCAGCAAGCACAGGCATCGCAGCAGGCACAGGCAGCAAGCACAGGCAGCAAGCACAGGCAGCACAGCAAGCACAGGCAGCAAGCACAGGCAGCACAGAAAGCACAGGCAGCGCAGCAAGCATTGGCAGCAAGCACAGGCAGCAGAGCAAGCACAGGCAGCAAGCACAGGCAGCACAGCAAGCACAGGCAGCAAGCACAGGCAGCTTGCACAGGCAGCATAGCAAGCACAGCAAGCACAGGCAGCAAGCACAGGCAGCACAGCACAGGCAACACAGTAAGCACAGGCAGCAAGCAGAGGCAGCGCAGCAAGCACAGGCAGCGCAGCAAGCACTGGCAGCAAGCACAGGCAGCAGAGCAAGCACAGGCAGCAAGCACAGGCAGCACAGCAAGCACAGGCAGCAAGCACAGGCAGCGCAGCAAGCACAGGCAGCAAGCACAGGCAGCAAGCACAGGCAGCACAGCAAGCACAGGCAGCGCAGCAAGCACTGGCAGCAAGCACAGGCAGCACAGCAAGCACAGGCAGCACAGCAAGCACAGGCAGCAAGCACAGGCAGCACAGCAAGCACAGGCAGCAAGCACAGGCAGCACAGCAAGCACAGGCAGCAAGCACAGGCAGCACAGCAAGCACAGGCAGCACAGCAAGCACAGGCAGCAAGCACAGGCAGCACAGGCAGCATGCACAGGCAGCGCAGCAAGCACAGGCAGCAAGCACAGGCAGCAAGCACAGGCAGCACAGCAAGCACAGGCAGCGCAGCAAGCACTGGCAGCAAGCACAGGCAGCAGAGCAAGCACAGGCAGCAAGCACAGGCAACAAGCACAGGCAGCACAGCAAGCACAGGCAGCAAGCACAGGCAGCACAGCACAGGCAGCAAGCACAGGCAACACAGTAAGCACAGGCAGCAAGCACAGGCAGCGCAGCAAGCACAGGCAGCACAGCAAGCACAGGCAGCAAGCACAGGCAGCACAGCAAGGACAGGCAGCTAGCACAGGCAGCACAGCAAGCACAGGCAGCAAGCAAAGGCAGCACAGCAAGCACAGGCAGCAAGCACAGGCATCACAGCAAGCACAGGCAGCAAGCACAGGCAGCACAGCAAGCACAGGCAGCAAGCACAGGCAGCATAGCAAGCACAGCAAGCACAGGCAGCAAGCACAGGCAGCACAGCAAGCACAGGCAGCACAGCAAGCACAGGCAGCAAGCACAGGCAACACAGTAAGCACAGGCAGCAAGCACAGGCAGCACAGCAAGCACAGGCAGCAAGCACAGGCAGCACAGCAAGCACAGGCAGCTAGCACAGGCAGCACAGCAAGCACAGGCAG
The DNA here is from genome assembly GCA_963942575.1 of Priocnemis perturbator. Classification (NCBI taxonomy): domain Eukaryota; kingdom Metazoa; phylum Arthropoda; class Insecta; order Hymenoptera; family Pompilidae; genus Priocnemis; species Priocnemis perturbator. The sequence goes on from CAWWDK010000299.1 coordinate 23,305, forward strand.
CAAGCACAGGCAGCACAGCAAGCACAGGCAGCAAGCACAGGCAGCATAGCAAGCACAGCAAGCACAGGCAGCACAGCAAGCACAGGCAGCAAGCACAGGCAGCACAGCAAGCACAGGCAGCAAGCACGGGCAGCACAGCAAACACAGGCAGCACAGCAAGCACCGGCAGCAAGCACAGGCAGCACAGCAAGCACAGGCAGCACATCAAACACAGGCAGCAAGCACAGGCAGCAGGCACAGGCAGCACAGCAAGCACAGGCAGCAAGCACAGGCAGCACAGCAAGCACAGGCAGCAAGCACAGGCAGCACACCAAGTACAGGCAGCAAGCACAGGCAGCACAGCAAGCACAGGCAGCAAGCACAGGCAGCACAGCAAGCACAGGCAGCAAGCAGAGGCAGAACAGCAAGGACAGGCAGCAAGCACAGGCAGCACAGCAGGCACAGGAAGCTCAGGCAGCACAGCAAGCACAGGCAGCAAGCACAGGCAGCAAGCACAGGCATGTTAGAGACCAGCAAAATAGCTCGACGAGATGTGTTCGTTTTAGCGATTCTGGGGGAAGTGCAGAGGGGTCAAGCTCCGTCTTCTTTCCAACAGGCAAAGCCTGCACCGATCTTCGGCGAGATTCACTCTCGCATTTCTTTACAATGCTTACTCTTACTGAGACGCAGGTCAATGCACCGGCCGCCGAGGTAAACATATGATCCGCGACTCTCGGCGCCTCCAAAAACAGGTGACACAGCAACGCACTGTCGTGTGCCACTGTCGAATTACCGCGTGTTATGGGCGAAATCAAATGCATCGCTAACAGGCAGCATAGCAAGCAGAGGCAGCAAGCACAGGCAGCACAGCAAGCACAGGCAGCAAGCACAGCTAGCACAGCAAGCACAGGCAGCAAGCACAGGCAGCACAGGCAGCAAGCACACGCATCACACCAAGCACAGGCAGCACAGCAAGCACAGGCTGCAAGCACAGGCAGCAAGCACAGGCAGCACAGCCAGCACAGTAAGCACAGGCAGCATAGCAAGCACAGGCAGCACAGCAAGCACAGGCAGCAAGCGCAGGCAGCACAGCAAGCACAGGCAGCATGCACAGGCAGCACAGCAAGCACAGGCAGCAAGCACAGGCAGCAGAGCAAGCACAGGCAGCAAGCACAGGCAGCACAGCAAGCACACGCAGCAAGCACAGGCAGCCCAGCAAGCACAGGCAGCAAGCACAGGCAGCACAGCAAGCACAGGCAGCAAGCACGGGCAGCACAGCAAGCACAGGCAGCTTGCACAGGCAGCATAGCAAGCACAGCAATCACAGGCAGCAAGCACAGGCAGCACAGCAAGCACAGGCAGCAAGCACAGGCAGCACAGCAAGCATAGGCAGCAAGCACAGGAAGCTCAGGCAGCACAGCAAGCACAGGCAGCAAGCACAGGCAGCACAGCAGGCACAGGAAGCTCAGGCAGCACAGCAAGCACAGGCAGCAAGCACAGGCAGCAAGCACAGGCAGCACAGCAAGCACAGGCAGCAAGCACAGGCAGCACAGCAAGCACAGGCAGCACAGCAAGTACAGCAAGTACAGACAGCAAGCACAGGCAGCACAGCAAGCACAGGCAGCAAGCACAGCCAGCATAGCAAGCACAGCAATCACAGGCAGCAAGCACAGGCAGCACAGCAAGCACAGGCAGCAAGCACAGGCAGCACAGCAAGCACAGGCAGCACAGCAAGTACAGCAAGTACAGACAGCAAGCACAGGCAGCACAGCAAGCACAGGCAGCAAGCACAGGCAGCACAGCAAGCACAGGCAGCAAGCACAGGCAGCACAGCAAGCACAGGCAGCAAGCACAGGCAACACAGTAAGCACAGGCAGCAAGCACAGGCAGCACAGCAAGCACAGGCAGCAAGCACAGGCAGCACAGCAAGCACAAACAGCAAGCACAGGCAGCGCAGCAAGCACAGGCAGCAAGCACAGGCAGCACAGCAAGCACAGGCAGCAAGCACAGGCAGCACAGCAAGCACAGGCAGCACAGCAAGTACAGCAAGTACAGACAGCAAGCACAGGCAGCACAGCAAGCACAGGCAGCACAGCAAGCACAGGCAGCACAACAAGCACAGGCAGCAAGCACAGGCAGCACAGCAAGCACAGGCAGCAAGCACAGGCAGCACAGCAAGCACAGGCAGCAAGCACAGGCAGCACAGCAAGCACAGGCAGCACAACAAGCACAACAAGCACAGGCGGCACAGCAAGCACAGGCAGCAAGCACAGGCAGCACAGCAAGCACAGGCAGCATGCACAGGCAGCGCAGCAAGCACAGGCAGCAAGCACAGGCAGCACAGCAAGCACAGGCAGCGCAGCAAGCACTGGCAGCAAGCACAGGCAGCAAGCACAGGCAGCACAGCAAGCACAGGCAGCAAGCACAGGCAGCATGCACAGGCAGCGCAGCAAGCACAGGCAGCAAGCACAGGCAGCACAGGCAGCGCAGCAAGCACTGGCAGCAAGCACAGCCAGCACAGCAAGCACAGGCAGCAAGCACAGGCAGCACAGCAAGCACAGGCAGCAAGCAGAGGCAGCACAGCAAGCACAGGCAGCAAGCACAGGTAGCACAGCAAGCACAGGCAGCAAGCACAGGCAGCACAGCAAGCAGAGGCAACAAGCACAGGCAGCACAGCAAGCACAGGCAGCAAGCACAGACAGCACAGCAAGCACAGGCAGCACAGCAAGCACAAACAGCAAGCACAGGCAGCACAGCAAGCACAGGCAGCAAGGACAGGCAGCACAGCAAGCACAGGCAGCACAGCAAGCACAGGCAGCAAGCACGGGCAGCACAGCCAGCAGAGGCAGAACAGCAAGCACAGGCAGCAGGCACAGGCAGCACAGCAAGCACAGGCTGCACAGCAAGCACAGGCAGCACAGCAAGCACAGGGAGCTTGCACAGGCAGCATAGCAAGCACAGCAAGCACAGGCAGCAATCACAGGCAGCACAACAAGCACAGGCAGCAAGCACAGGCAGCACAGCAAGCACAGGCAGCAAGCACAGGTATGCTAGAGACCCGCAAAATAGCTCGACGAGATGTGTTCGTTTTAGCGATTCTGGGGGAAGTGCAGAGGGGTCAAGCTCCGTCCTCTTTCCAACAGGCAAAGCCTGCTCCGATCTTCGGCGAGATTCACTCTCGCATTTCTTTACAATGCTTACTCTTACTGAGACGCAGGTCAATGCACCGGCCGCCGAGGTAAACATATGATCCGCGACTCTCGGCGCCTCCAAAAACAGGTGACACAGCAACGCACTGTCGTGTGCCACTGTCGAATTACCGCGTGTTATGGGCGAAATCAAATGCATCGCTAACAGGCACCACAGCAAGCACAGGCAGCAAGCACAGGCAGCACAGCAAGCACAGGCAGCACAGCAAGCACAGGCAGCTTGCACAGGCAGCATAGCAAGCACAGGCAGCAAGCACAGGCAGCACAGCAAGCACAAGCAGCACAGCAAGCACAGGCAGCAAGCACAGGCAGCACAGCAAGCACAGGCAGCACAACAAGCACAACAAGCACAGGCGGCACAGCAAGCACAGGCAGCAAGCACAGGCAGCACAGCAAGCACAGGCAGCATGCACAAGCAGCGCAGCAAGCACAGGCAGCAAGCACAGGCAGCACAGCAAGCACAGGCAGCGCAGCAAGCACTGGCAGCAAGCACAGGCAGCACAGCAAGCACAGGCAGCAAGCACAGGCAGCACAGCAAGCACAGGCAGCAAGCACAGGCAACACAGTAAGCACAGGCAGCAAGCACAGGCAGCACAGCAAGCACAGGCAGCAAGCACAGGCAGCACAGCAAGCACAAACAGCAAGCACAGGCAGCGCAGCAAGCACAGGCAGCAAGCACAGGCAGCACAGCAAGCACAGGCAGCAAGCACAGGCAGCACAGCAAGCACAGGCAGCACAGCAAGTACAGCAAGTACAGACAGCAAGCACAGGCAGCACAGCAAGCACAGGCAGCAAGCACAGGCAGCACAGCAAGCACAGGCAGCAAGCACAGGCAGCACAGCAAGCACAGGCAGCAGGCACAGGCAGCACAGCAAGCACAGGCAGCACAGCAAGCACAGGCAGCACAACAAGCACAGGCAGCAAGCACAGGCAGCAAGCACAGACAGCACAGCAAGCACAGGCAGCAAGCACAGGCAGCACAGCAAGCACAGGCAGCACAGCAAGCACAGGCAGCAAGCACAGGCAGCACAGCATGCACAGGCAGCACAGCAAGCACAGGCAGCACAACAAGCACAACAAGCACAGGCGGCACAGCAAGCACAGGCAGCAAGCACAGGCAGCACAGCAAGCACAGGCAGCATGCACAGGCAGCGCAGCAAGCACAGGCAGCAAGCACAGGCAGCACAGCAAGCACAGGCAGCGCAGCAAGCACTGGCAGCAAGCACAGGCAGCAAGCACAGGCAGCACAGCAAGCACAGGCAGCAAGCACAGGCAGCATGCACAGGCAGCGCAGCAAGCACAGGCAGCAAGCACAGGCAGCACAGCAAGCACAGGCAGCAAGCACAGGCAGCACAGCAAGCACAGGCAGCACAGCAAGTACAGCAAGTACAGACAGCAAGCACAGGCAGCACAGCAAGCACAGGCAGCAAGCACAGGCAGCACAGCAAGCACAGGCAGCAATCACAGGCAGCACAACAAGCACAGGCAGCAAGCACAGGCAGCACAGCAAGCACAGGCAGCAAGCACAGGTATGCTAGAGACCCGCAAAATAGCTCGACGAGATGTGTTCGTTTTAGCGATTCTGGGGGAAGTGCAGAGGGGTCAAGCTCCGTCCTCTTTCCAACAGGCAAAGCCTGCTCCGATCTTCGGCGAGATTCACTCTCGCATTTCTTTACAATGCTTACTCTTACTGAGACGCAGGTCAATGCACCGGCCGCCGAGGTAAACATATGATCCGCGACTCTCGGCGCCTCCAAAAACAGGTGACACAGCAACGCACTGTCGTGTGCCACTGTCGAATTACCGCGTGTTATGGGCGAAATCAAATGCATCGCTAACAGGCACCACAGCAAGCACAGGCAGCAAGCACAGGCAGCACAGCAAGCACAGGCAGCTTGCACAGGCAGCATAGCAAGCACAGGCAGCAAGCACAGGCAGCACAGCAAGCACAAGCAGCACAGCAAGCACAGGCAGCAAGCACAGGCAGCACAGCAAGCACAACAAGCACAGGCGGCACAGCAAGCACAGGCAGCAAGCACAGGCAGCACAGCAAGCACAGGCAGCATGCACAGGCAGCGCAGCAAGCACAGGCAGCAAGCACAGGCAGCACAGCAAGCACAGGCAGCAAGCACAGGCAGCACAGCAAGCACAGGCAGCAAGCAGAGGCAGCGCAGCAAGCACAGGCAGCAAGCACAGGTAGCACAGCAAGCACAGGCAGCAAGCACAGGCAGCACAGCAAGCAGAGGCAACAAGCACAGGCAGCACAGCAAGCACAGGCAGCAAGCACAGACAGCACAGCAAGCACAGGCAGCACAGCAAGCACAAACAGCAAGCACAGGCAGCACAGCAAGCACAGGCAGCAAGGACAGGCAGCACAGCAAGCACAGGCAGCACAGCAAGCACAGGCAGCAAGCACGGGCAGCACAGCCAGCAGAGGCAGAACAGCAAGCACAGGCAGCAGGCACAGGCAGCACAGCAAGCACAGGCTGCACAGCAAGCACAGGCAGCACAGCAAGCACAGGGAGCTTGCACAGGCAGCGTAGCAAGCACAGCAAGCACAGGCAGCAATCACAGGCAGCACAACAAGCACAGGCAGCAAGCACAGGCAGCACAGCAAGCACAGGCAGCAAGCACAGGTATGCTGGAGACCCGCAAAATAGCTCGACGAGATGTGTTCGTTTTAGCGATTCTGGGGGAAGTGCAGAGGGGTCAAGCTCCGTCCTCTTTCCATCAGGCAAAGCCTGCTCCGATCTTCGGCGAGATTCACTCTCGCATTTCTTTACAATGCTTACTCTTACTGAGACGCAGGTCAATGCACCGGCCGCCGAGGTAAACATATGATCCGCGACTCTCGGCGCCTCCAAAAACAGGTGACACAGCAACGCACTGTCGTGTGCCACTGTCGAATTACCGCGTGTTATGGGCGAAATCAAATGCATCGCTACCAGGCACCACAGCAAGCACAGGCAGCAAGCACAGGCAGCACAGCAAGCACAGGCAGCACAGCAAGCACAGGCAGCTTGCACAGGCAGCATAGCAAGCACAGGCAGCAAGCACAGGCAGCACAGCAAGCACAAGCAGCACAGCAAGCACAGGCAGCAAGCACAGGCAGCACAGCAAGCACAGGCAGCACAACAAGCACAACAAGCACAGGCGGCACAGCAAGCACAGGCAGCAAGCACAGGCAGCACAGCAAGCACAGGCAGCATGCACAGGCAGCGCAGCAAGCACAGGCAGCAAGCACAGGCAGCACAGCAAGCACAGGCAGCGCAGCAAGCACTGGCAGCAAGCACAGGCAGCACAGCAAGCACAGGCAGCAAGCACAGGCAGCACAGCAAGCACAGGCAGCAAGCACAGGCAGCATGCACACGCAGCGCAGCAAGCACAGGCAGCAAGCACAGGCAGCACAGCAAGCACAGGCAGCGCAGCAAGCACTGGCAGCAAGCACAGGCAGCACAGGCAGCAAGCACAGGCAGCACAGCAAGCACAGGCAGCAAGCACAGGCAGCACAGCAAGCACAGGCAGCAAGCACAGGTAGCACAGCAAGCACAGGCAGCAAGCACAGGCAGCACAGCAAGCACAGGCAGCACAGCAAGCAGAGGCAACAAGCACAGGCAGCATAGCAAGCACAGGCAGCGCAGCAAGCACAGGCAGCACAGCAAGCACAGGCAGCAAGCACAGGCAGCACAGCAAGCGCAGGCAGCACAGCAAGTACAGCAAGTACAGACAGCAAGCACAGGCAGCACAGCAAGCAGAGGCAACAAGCACAGGCAGCAAGCACAGGCAGCAAGCACAGGCAGCACAGGGAGCTTGCACAGGCAGCATAGCAACCACAGCAAGCACAAGCAGCAATCACAGGCAGCACAGCAAGCACAGGCAGCACAGCAAGCACAAGCAGCAAGCACAGGCAGCACAGCAAGCACAGGCAGCGCAGCAAGCACAGGCAGCACAGCAAGCACAGGCAGCACAGCAAGTACAGCAAGTACAGACAGCAAGCACAGGCAGCACAGCAAGCACAGGCAGCAAGCACAGGCAACACAGTAAGCACAGGCAGCAAGCACAGGCAGCAAGCACAGGCATGTTAGAAACCCGCAAAATAGCTCGACGAGATGTGTTCGTTTTAGCGATTCTGGGGGAAGGGCAGAGGGGTCAAGCTCCGTCCTCTTTCCAACAGGCAAAGCCTGCTCCGATCTTCGGCGAGATTCACTCTCGCATTTGTTTACAATGCTTACTCTTACTGAGACGCTGGTCAATGCACCGGCCGCCGAGGTAAACATATGATCCGCGACTCTCGGCGCCTCCAAAAACAGGTGACACAGCAACGCACTGTCGTGTGCCACTGTCGAATTACCGCGTGTTATGGGCGAAATCAAATGCATCGCTAACAGCAGCACAGCAAGCACAGGCAGCACAGCAAGCACAGGCAGCAAGCACAGGCAGCACAGCAAGCACAGGCAGCACAGCAAGCAGAGGCAACAAGCACAGGCAGCACAGGCAGCAAGCACAGGCAGCACAGCAAGCACAGGCAGCGCAGCAAGCACAGGCAGCGCAGCAAGCACAGGCAGCAAGCACAGGCAGCACAGCAAGCACAGGCAGCGAACACAGGCAGCACAGCAAGCACAGGCAGCAAGCACAGGCACCACAGCAAGCACAGGCAGCAAGCACAGGCAGCACAGCAAGCACAGGCAGCACAGCAAGCACAGCAAGCACAGGCAGCAAGCACAGGCAGCAAGCACAGGCAGCACACCAAGTACAGGCAGCAAGCACAGGCAGCGCAGCAAGCACAGGCATCACAGCAAGCACAGGCAGCAAGCAGAGGCAGCACAGCAAACACAGGCAGCAAGCACAGGCAGCAAGCACAGGCAGCGAGCACAGGCAGCACAGCAAGCACAGGCAGCAAGCACAGGCACCATAGCAAGCACAGGCAGCAAGCACAGGCAGCACAGCAAGCACAGGCAGCAAGCACGGGCAGCACAGCAAGCACAGGCAGCAAGCACAGGCAGCAAGCACAGGCAGCACACCAAGCACAGGCAGCACACCAAGCACAGGCAGCGCAGCAAGCACAGGCAGCACAGCAAGCACAGCAAGCACAGGCAGCACAGCAAGCACAGGCAGCAAGCACAGGCAGCACAGCAAGCACAGGCAGCAAGCACAGGCAGCAAGCACAGGCAGCACACCAAGTACAGGCAGCAAGCACAGGCAGCGCAGCAAGCACAGGCAGCACAGTAAGCACAGGCAGCAAGCACAGGCAGCACAGCAAGCACAGGCAGCAAGCACGGGCAGCACAGCAAGCAGAGGCAGCACAGCAAGCACAGGCAGCAAGCACAGGCAACACTTTAAGCACAGGCAGCAAGCACAGGCAGCACAGCAAGCACAGGCAGCAAACACAGGCAGCAAGCACAGGCAACACAGTAAGCACAGGCAGCAAGCACAGGCAGCAAGCACAGGCAGCACAGCAAGCACAAACAGCAAGCACAGGCAGCACAGCAAGCACAGGCAGTACAGCAAGCACAGGCAGCAAGCACAGGCAGCAAGCACAGGCAGCACAGCAAGCACAGGCAGCACAGCAAGCACAGGCAGCAAGCACAGGCAGCACAGCAAGCACAGGCAGCAAGCACAGGCATCACAGCAAGCACAGGCAGCACAGCAAGCACAGGCAGCAAGCTCAGGCAGCACACCAAGCACAGGCAGCACAGCAAGCACAGGCAGCAAGCACAGGCAGCACAGCAAGCACAGGCAGCAAGCACAGGCAGCTCAGGCAGCACAGCAAGCACAGGCAGCAAGCACAGGCAGCACAGCAAGCACAGGCAGCAAGCACAGGCAGCACAGCAAGCACAGGTAGCAAGCACAGGCAGCACAGCAAGCACAGGCAGCAAGCACGGGCAGCACAGTAAGCACAGGCAGCAAGCACAGGCAGCACAGCAAGCACAGGCATGTTAGAAACCCGCAAAATAGCTCGACGAGATGTGTTCGTTTTAGCGATTCTGGGGGAAGTGCAGAGGGGTCAAGCTCCGTCCTCTTTCCAACAGGCAAAGCCTGCTCCGATCTTCGGCGAGATTCACTCTCGCATTTGTTTACAATGCTTACTCTTACTGAGACGCAGGTCAATGCACCGGCCGCCGAGGTAAACATATGATCCGCGACTCTCGGCGCCTCCAAAAACAGGTGACACAGCAACGCATTGTCGTGTGCCACTGTCGAATTACCGCGTGTTATGGGCGAAATCAAATGCATCGCTAGCAGGCAGCACAGCAAGCACAGGCAGCAAGCACAGGCAGCACAGTAAGCACAGGCAGCAAGCACAGGCAGCACAGCAAGCAGAGGTAACAAGCACAGGCAGCACAGCAAGCACAGGCAGCGAGCACAGGCAGCACAGCAAGCACAGGCAGCACAGCAAGCACAGGCAGCAAGCACAGGCAGCACAGCAAGCACAAGCAGCAAGCACAGGCAGCACAGCACAGGCAGCACAGCAAGCTCAGGCAGCAAGCACAGGCAACACAGTAAGCACAGGCAGCAAGCACAGGCAGCACAGCAAGCACAGGCAGCAAGCACAGGCAACACAGTAAGCACAGGCAGCAAGCACAGGCAGCACAGCAAGCACAGGCAGCAAGCACAGACAGCAAGCACAGGCAACACAGTAAGCACAGGCAGCAAGCACAGGCAGCACAGCAAGCACAGGCATGTTAGAAACCCGCAAAATAGCTCGACGAGATGTGTTCGTTTTAGCGATTCTGGGGGAAGTGCAGAGGGGTCAAGCTCCGTCCTCTTTCCAACAGGCAAAGCCTGCTCCGATCTTCGGCGAGATTCACTCTCGCATTTGTTTACAATGCTTACTCTTACTGAGACACAGGTCAATGCACCGGCCGCCGAGGTAAACATATGATCCGCGACTCTCGGCGCCTCCAAAAACAGGTGACACAGCAACGCACTGTCGTGTGCCACTGTCGAATTACCGCGTGTTATGGGCGAAATCAAATGCATCGCTAACAGGCAGCACAGCAAGCACAGGCAGCACAGCAAGCACAGGCAGCAAGCACAGGCAGCACAGCAAGCACAGGCAGCACAGCAAGCAGAGGCAACATGCACAGGCAGCACAGGCAGCAAGCACAGGCAGCACAGCAAGCACAAACAGCAAGCACAGGCAGCACAGCAAGCACAGGCAGCAAGCACAGGCAGCACAGCAAGCACAGGCAGCAAGCACAGGCAGCACAGCAAGCACAGGCAGCAAGCACAGGCAGCACAGCAAGCACAGGCAGCAAGCACAGGCAGCACACCAAGTACAGGCAGCAAGCACAGGCAGCACAGCAAGCAGAGGCAACAAGCACAGGCAGCACAGCAAGCACAGGCAGCAAGCACAGGCAGCACAGCAAGCACAGGCAGCAAGCACAGGCAGTACAGCAAGCACAGGCAGCAAGCACAGGCAGCACAGCAAGCACAGCAAGCACAGGCAGCAAGCACAGGCAGCAAGCACAGGCAGCAAGCACAGGCAGCACAGCAAGCACAGGCAGCACAGCAAGCACAGGCAGCAAGCACAGGCAGCACAGCAAGCACAGGCAGCACAGCAAGCACAGGCAGCACGGCAAGCACAGGCAGCAAGCACAGGCAGCACAGCAAGCACAGGCAGCAAGCACAGGCAGCGCAGCAAGCACAGGCAGCACAGCAAGCACAGGCAGCAAGCACAGGCAGCGCAGCAAGCACAGGCAGCAAGCACAGGCAGCACAGCAAGCACAGGCAGCAAGCACAGGCAGCACAGCAAGCACAGGCAGCAAGCACAGGCAGCACAGCAAGCACAGGCAGCACAGCACAGGCAGCACAGCAAGCTCAGGCAGCAAGCACAGGCAACACAGTAAGCACAGGCAGCAAGCACAGGCAGCACAGCAAGCACAGGCAGCAAGCACAGGCAACACAGTAAGCACAGGCAGCACAGCAAGCACAGGCAGCAAGCACAGACAGCAAGCACAGGCAACACAGTAAGCACAGGCAGCAAGCACAGGCAGCACAGCAAGCACAGGCATGTTAGAAACCCGCAAAATAGCTCGACGAGATGTGTTCGTTTTAGCGATTCTGGGGGAAGTGCAGAGGGGTCAAGCTCCGTCCTCTTTCCAACAGGCAAAGCCTGCTCCGATCTTCGGCGAGATTCACTCTCGCATTTGTTTACAATGCTTACTCTTACTGAGACGCAGGTCAATGCACCGGCCGCCGAGGTAAACATATGATCCGCGACTCTCGGCGCCTCCAAAAACAGGTGACACAGCAACGCACTGTCGTGTGCCACTGTCGAATTACCGCGTGTTATGGGCGAAATCAAATGCATCGCTAACAGGCAGCACAGCAAGCACAGGCAGCATAGCAAGCACAGGCAGCAAGCACAGGCAGCACAGGCAGCACAGCAAGCAGAGGCAACATGCACAGGCAGCACAGGCAGCAAGCACAGGCAGCACAGCAAGCACAAACAGCAAGCACAGGCAGCACAGCAAGCACAGGCAGTACAGCAAGCACAGGCAGTACAGCAAGCACAGGCAGCAAGCACAGGCAGCAAGCACAGGCAGCACAGCAAGCACAGCAAGCACAGGCAGCAAGCACAGGCAGCACAGCAAGCACAGGCAGCAAGCACAGGCAGCAAGCACAGGCAGCACAGCAAGCACAGGCAGCAAGCACAGGCAGCACAGCAAGCACAGGCAGCACAGCAAGCACAGGCAGCAAGCACAGGCAGCAAGCACAGGCAGCACAGCAAGCACAGGCAGCACAGCAAGCACAGGCAGCACAGCACAGGCAGCACAGCAAGCTCAGGCAGCAAGCACAGGCAACACAGTAAGCACAGGCAGCAAGCACAGGCAGCACAGCAAGCACAGGCAGCAAGCACAGACAGCAAGCACAGGCAACACAGTAAGCACAGGCAGCACAGCAAGCACTGGTATGTTAGAAACCCGCAAAATAGCTCGACGAGATGTGTTCGTTTTAGCGATTCTGGGGGAAGTGCAGAGGGGTCAAGCTCCGTCCTCTTTCCAACAGGAAAAGCCTGCTCCGATCTTCGGCGAGATTCACTCTCGCATTTGTTTACAATGCTTACTCTTACTGAGACACAGGTCAATGCACCGGCCGCCGAGGTAAACATATGATCCGCGACTCTCGGCGCCTCCAAAAACAGGTGACACAGCAACGCACTGTCGTGTGCCACTGTCGAATTACCGCGTGTTATGGGCGAAATCAAATGCATCGCTAACAGGCAGCACAGCAAGCACAGGCAGCACAGCAAGCACAGGCAGCAAGCACAGGCAGCACAGCAAGCAGAGGCAACATGCACAGGCAGCACAGGCAGCAAGCACAGGCAGCACAGCAAGCACAAACAGCAAGCACAGGCAGCACAGCAAGCACAGGCAGCAAGCACAGGCAGTACAGCAAGCACAGGCAGCAAGCACAGGCAGCAAGCACAGGCAGCACAGCAAGCACAGCAAGCACAGGCAGCAAGCACGGGCAGCACAGCAAGCACAGGCAGCACAGCAAGCACAGGCAGCAAGCACAGGCAGCACAGCAAGCACAGGCAGCACAGCAAGCACAGGCAGCACGGCAAGCACAGGCAGCAGGCACAGGCAGCACAGCAAGCACAGGCAGCAAGCACAGGCAGCGCAGCAAGCACAGGCAGCACAGCAAGCACAGGCAGCAAGCACAGGCAGCGCAGCAAGCACAGGCAGCAAGCACAGGCAGCACAGCAAGCACAGGCAGCACAGCAAGCACAGGCAGCAAGCACAGGCAGCACAGCAAGCACAGGCAACACAGTAAGCACAGGCAGCAAGCACAGGCAGCAAGCACAAGCATGTTAGAAAACCGCAAAATAGCTCGACGAGATGTGTTCGTTTTAGCGATTCTGGGGGAAGGGCAGAGGGGTCAAGCTCCGTCCTCTATCCAACAGGCAAAGCCTGCTCCGATCTTCGGCGAGATTCACTCTCGCATTTGTTTACAATGCTTACTCTTACTGAGACGCAGGTCAATGCACCGGCCGCCGAGGTAAACATATGATCCGCGACTCTCGGCACCTCCAAAAACAGGTGACACCGCAACGCACTGTCGTGTGCCACTGTCGAATTACCGCGTGTTATGGGCGAAATCAAATGCATTGCTAACAGGCAGCACAGCAAGCACAGGCAGCACAGCAAGCACAGGCAGCAAGCACAGGCACCACAGCAAGCACAGGCAGCAAGCACAGGCAGCACAGCAAGCACAGGCAGCAAGCACGGGCAGCAGAGCAAGCACAGGCAGCACAGCAAGCACAGGCAGCACAGCAAGCACAGGCAGCAAGCACAGGCAGCAAGCACAGGCAGCACACCAAGTACAGGCAGCAAGCACAGGCAGCGCAGCAAGCACAGGCTGCACAGCAAGCACAGGCAGCAAGCACAGGCAGCACAGCAAGCACAGGCAGCACAGCAAGCACAGGCAGCAAGCACAGGCAGCAAGCACAGGCAGCAAGCACAGGCAGCACAGCAAGCACAGGCAGCACAGCAAGCACAGGCAGCAAGCACAGGCAGCACAGCAAGCACAGGCAGCACAGCACAGGCAGCACAGCAAGCTCAGGCAGCAAGCACAGGCAACACAGTAAGTACAGGCAGCAAGCACAGGCAGCAAGCACAGACAGCACAGCAAGCACAGGCAGCACAGCACAGGCAGCACAGCAAGCTCAGGCAGCAAGCACAGGCAACACAGTAAGTACAGGCAGCAAGCACAGGCAGCACAGCAAGCACAGGCAGCACAGCAAGCACAGGCAGCAAGCACAGGCAACACAGTAAGCACAGGCGGCAAGCACAGGCAACACAGTAAGCACAGGCAGCAAGCACAGGCAGCACAGCAAGCAGAGGCAACAAGCACAGGCAGCACAGCAAGCACAGGCAGCAAGCACAGGCAGCACAGCAAGCACAGGCAGCAAGCACAGGCAGTACAGCAAGCACAGGCAGCAAGCACAGGCAGCAAGCACAGGCAGCACAGCAAGCACAGGCAGCACAGCAAGCACAGGCAGCAAGCACAGGCAGCAAGCACAGGCAGAAAGCACAGGCAGCACAGCAAGCACAGGCAGCAAGCACAGGCATCACAGCAAGCACAGGCAGCACAGCAAGCACAGGCAGCAAGCTCAGGCAGCACACCAAGCACAGGCAGCACAGCAAGCACAGGCAGCAAGCACAGGCAGCACAGCAAGCACAGGCAGCAAGCACAGGCAGCTCAGGCAGCACAGCAAGCACAGGCAGCAAGCACAGGCAGCACAGCAAGCACAGGCAGCAAGCACAGGCAGCACAGCAAGCACAGGCAGCAAGCACAGGCAGCACAGCAAGCACAGGCAGCAAGCACGGGCAGCACAGCAAGCCCAGGCAGCACAGCAAGCACAGGCAGCTTGCACAGGCAGCATAGCAAGCACAGCAAGCACAGGCAGCAAGCACAGGCAGCAAGCACTGGCAGCACAGCGAGCACAGGCAGCACAGGCAGCACAACAAGCACAGGCGGCACAGCAAGCACAGGCAGCAAGCACAGGCAGCACAGCAAGCACAGGCAGCAAACACAGGCAGCACAGCAAGCACAGGCAGCACAGCAAGCACAGGCAGCACAGCAAGCACAGGCAGCTTGCACAGGCAGTTTGCACAGGCAGCATAGCAAGCACAGCAAGCACAGGCAGCACAGCAAGCACACGCAGCAAGCACTGGCAGCACAGCAAGCACAGGCAGCACAGGCAGCACAACAAGCACAGGCGGCACAGCAAGCACAGGCAGCAAGCACAGGCAGCACAGCAAGCACAGGCAGCACAGCAAGCACAGGCAGCACAGCACAGACAGCACAGCAAGCTCAGGCAGCACAGCAAGCACAGCAAGCACAGGCAGCAAGCACAGGCAGCAAGCACAGGCAGCACACCAAGTACAGGCAGCAAGCACAGGCAGCGCAGCAAGCACAGGCAGCAAGCACAGGCAGCACAGCAAGCACAGGCAGCACAGCAAGCACAGGCAGCAAGCACAGGCAGCACAGCAAGCACAGGCAACACAGTAAGCACAGGCAGCAAGCACAGGCAGCAAGCACAAGCATGTTAGAAAACCGCAAAATAGCTCGACGAGATGTGTTCGTTTTAGCGATTCTGGGGGAAGGGCAGAGGGGTCAAGCTCCGTCCTCTATCCAACAGGCAAAGCCTGCTCCGATCTTCGGCGAGATTCACTCTCGCATTTGTTTACAATGCTTACTCTTACTGAGACGCAGGTCAATGCACCGGCCGCCGAGGTAAACATATGATCCGCGACTCTCGGCACCTCCAAAAACAGGTGACACCGCAACGCACTGTCGTGTGCCACTGTCGAATTACCGCGTGTTATGGGCGAAATCAAATGCATTGCTAACAGGCAGCACAGCAAGCACAGGCAGCACAGCAAGCACAGGCAGCAAGCACAGGCACCACAGCAAGCACAGGCAGCAAGCACAGGCAGCACAGCAAGCACAGGCAGCAAGCACGGGCAGCAGAGCAAGCACAGGCAGCACAGCAAGCACAGGCAGCACAGCAAGCACAGGCAGCAAGCACAGGCAGCAAGCACAGGCAGCACACCAAGTACAGGCAGCAAGCACAGGCAACACAGTAAGTACAGGCAGCAAGCACAGGCAGCAAGCACAGGCAGCACAGCAAGCACAGGCAGCACAGCACAGGCAGCACAGCAAGCTCAGGCAGCAAGCACAGGCAACACAGTAAGTACAGGCAGCAAGCACAGGCAGCACAGCAAGCACAGGCAGCACAGCAAGCACAGGCAGCAAGCTCAGGCAGCACACCAAGCACAGGCAGCACAGCAAGCACAGGCAGCAAGCACAGGCAGCACAGCAAGCACAGGCAGCAAGCACAGGCATCACAGCAAGCACAGGCAGCACAGCAAGCACAGGCAGCAAGCTCAGGCAGCACACCAAGCACAGGCAGCACAGCAAGCACAGGCAGCAAGCACAGGCAGCACAGCAAGCACAGGCAGCAAGCACAGGCAGCTCAGGCAGCACAGCAAGCACAGGCAGCAAGCACAGGCAGCACAGCAAGCACAGGCAGCAAGCACAGGCCGCACAGCAAGCACAGGCAGCAAGCACAGGCAGCACAGCAAGCACAGGCAGCAAGCACGGGCAGCACAGCATGCACAGGCAGCTTGCACAGGCAGCATAGCAAGCACAGGCAGCAAGCACAGGCAGCAAGCACAGGCAGCACAGCAAGCACAGGCAGGAAGCACAGGCAGCACAGCAAGCACAGGCAACACAGTAAGCACAGGCAGCAAGCACAGGCAGCAAGCACAGGCATGTTAGAAACCCGCAAAATAGCTCGACGAGATGTGTTCGTTTTAGCGATTCTGGGGGAAGGGCAGAGGGGTCAAGCTCCGTCCTCTTTCCAACAGGCAAAGCCTGCTCCGATCTTCGGCGAGATTCACTCTCGCATTTGTTTACAATGCTTACTCTTACTGAGACGCTGGTCAATGCACCGGCCGCCGAGGTAAACATATGATCCGCGACTCTCGGCGCCTCCAAAAACAGGTGACACAGCAACGCACTGTCGTGTGCCACTGTCGAATTACCGCGTGTTATGGGCGAAATCAAATGCATCGCTAACAGCAGCACAGCAAGCACAGGCAGCACAGCAAGCACAGGCAGCAAGCACAGGCAGCACAGCAAGCACAGGCAGCACAGCAAGCAGAGGCAACAAGCACAGGCAGCACAGGCAGCAAGCACAGGCAGCACAGCAAGCACAGGCAGCGCAGCAAGCACAGGCAGCGCAGCAAGCACAGGCAGCAAGCACAGGCAGCACAGCAAGCACAGGCAGCGAGCACAGGCAGCCCAGCAAGCACAGGTAGCAAGCACAGGCAGCACAGCAAGCACAGGCAGCAAGCACGGGCAGCACAGTAAGCACAGGCAGCAAGCACAGGCAGCACAGCAAGCACAGGCATGTTAGAAACCCGCAAAATAGCTCGACGAGATGTGTTCGTTTTAGCGATTCTGGGGGAAGTGCAGAGGGGTCAAGCTCCGTCCTCTTTCCAACAGGCAAAGCCTGCTCCGATCTTCGGCGAGATTCACTCTCGCATTTGTTTACAATGCTTACTCTTACTGAGACGCAGGTCAATGCACCGGCCGCCGAGGTAAACATATGATCCGCGACTCTCGGCGCCTCCAAAAACAGGTGACACAGCAACGCATTGTCGTGTGCCACTGTCGAATTACCGCGTGTTATGGGCGAAATCAAATGCATCGCTAACAGGCAGCACAGCAAGCACAGGCAGCAAGCACAGGCAGCACAGTAAGCACAGGCAGCAAGCACAGGCAGCACAGCAAGCAGAGGTAACAAGCACAGTCAGCACAGCAAGCACAGGCAGCGAGCACAGGCAGCACAGCAAGCACAGGCAGCAAGCACAGGCACCACAGCAAGCACAGGCAGCAAGCACAGGCAGCACAGCAAGCACAGGCAGCAAGCACGGGCAGCACAGCAAGCACAGGCAGCACAGCAAGCACAGGCAGCAAGCACAGGCAGCAAGCACAGGCAGCACACCAAGCACAGGCAGCAAGCACAGGCAGCGCAGCAAGCACAGGCAGCACAGCAAGCACAGCAAGCACAGGCAGCAAGCACAGGCAGCAAGCACAGGCAGCAAGCACAGGCAGCACACCAAGCACAGGCAGCAAGCACAGGCAGCGCAGCAAGCACAGGCAGCAAGCACAGGCAGCACAGCAAGCACAGGCAGCAAGCACAGGCAGCACAGCAAGCACAGGCAGCACAGCAAGCACAGGCAGCAAGCACAGGCAGCACAGCAAGCACAAGCAGCAAGCACAGGCAGCACAGCAAGCACAGGCAGCACAGCACAGGCAGCACAGCAAGCTCAGGCAGCAAGCACAGGCAACACAGTAAGCACAGGCAGCAAGCACAGGCAGCACAGCAAGCACAGGCAGCAAGCACAGGCAACACAGTAAGCACAGGCAGCAAGCACAGGCAGCACAGCAAGCACAGGCAGCAAGCACAGACAGCAAGCACAGGCAACACAGTAAGCACAGGCAGCAAGCACAGGCAGCACAGCAAGCACTGGCATGTTAGAAACCCGCAAAATAGCTCGACGAGATGTGTTCGTTTTAGCGATTCTGGGGGAAGTGCAGAGGGGTCAAGCTCCGTCCTCTTTCCAACAGGCAAAGCCTGCTCCGATCTTCGGCGAGATTCACTCTCGCATTTGTTTACAATGCTTACTCTTACTGAGACACAGGTCAATGCACCGGCCGCCGAGGTAAACATATGATCCGCGACTCTCGGCGCCTCCAAAAACAGGTGACACAGCAACGCACTGTCGTGTGCCACTGTCGAATTACCGCGTGTTATGGGCGAAATCAAATGCATCGCTAACAGGCAGCACAGCAAGCACAGGCAGCAAGCACAGGCAGCACAGCAAGCACTGGCATGTTAGAAACCCGCAAAATAGCTCGACGAGATGTGTTCGTTTTAGCGATTCTGGGGGAAGTGCAGAGGGGTCAAGCTCCGTCCTCTTTCCAACAGGCAAAGCCTGCTCCGATCTTCGGCGAGATTCACTCTCGCATTTGTTTACAATGCTTACTCTTACTGAGACACAGGTCAATGCACCGGCCACCGAGGTAAACATATGATCCGCGACTCTCGGCGCCTCCAAAAACAGGTGACACAGCAACGCACTGTCGTGTGCCACTGTCGAATTACCGCGTGTTATGGGCGAAATCAAATGCATCGCTAACAGGCAGCACAGCAAGCACAGGCAGCAAGCACAGGCAGCACAGCAAGCACAGGCAGCACAGCAAGCAGAGGCAACATGCACAGGCAGCACAGGCAGCAAGCACAGGCAGCACAGCAAGCACAAACAGCAAGCACAGGCAGCACAGCAAGCACAGGCAGCAAGCACAGGCAGTAGAGCAAGCACAGGCAGCAAGCACAGGCAGCAAGCACAGGCAGCACAGCAAGCACAGCAAGCACAGGCAGCAAGCACAGGCAGCACAGCAAGCACAGGCAGCACAGCAAGCACAGGCAGCAAGCACAGGCAGCACAGCAAGCACAGGCAGCACAGCAAGCACAGGCAGCAAGCACAGGCAGCACAGCAAGCACAGGCAGCGCAGCAAGCACAGGCAGCACGGCAAGCACAGGCAGCAAGCACAGGCAGCACAGCAAGCACAGGCAGCAAGCACAGGCAGCGCAGCAAGCACAGGCAGCAAGCACAGGCAGCACAGCAAGCACAGGCAGCAAGCACAGGCAGCACAGCAAGCACAGGCAGCAAGCACAGGCAGCACAGCAAGCACAGGCAGCACAGCAAGCACAGGCAGCACAGCACAGGCAGCACAGCAAGCTCAGGCAGCAAGCACAGGCAACACAGTAAGCACAGGCAGCAAGCACAGGCAGCACAGCAAGCACAGGCAGCAAGCACAGGCAACACAGTAAGCACAGGCAGCACAGCAAGCACAGGCAGCAAGCACAGACAGCAAGCACAGGCAACACAGTAAGCACAGGCAGCAAGCACAGGCAGCACAGCAAGCACAGGCATGTTTGAAACCCGCAAAATAGCTCGACGAGATGTGTTCGTTTTAGCGATTCTGGGGGAAGTGCAGAGGGGTCAAGCTCCGTCCTCTTTCCAACAGGCAAAGCCTGCTCCGATCTTCGGCGAGATTCACTCTCGCATTTGTTTACAATGCTTACTCTTACTGAGACGCAGGTCAATGCACCGGCCGCCGAGGTAAACATATGATCCGCGACTCTCGGCGCCTCCAAAAACAGGTGACACAGCAACGCACTGTCGTGTGCCACTGTCGAATTACCGCGTGTTATGGGCGAAATCAAATGCATCGCTAACAGCAGCACAGCAAGCACAGGCAGCACAGCAAGCACAGGCAGCAAGCACAGGCAGCACAGCAAGCACAGGCAGCACAGCAAGCAGAGGCAACAAGCACAGGCAGCACAGGCAGCAAGCACAGGCAGCACAGCAAGCACAGGCAGCGCAGCAAGCACAGGCAGCGCAGCAAGCACAGGCAGCAAGCACAGGCAGCACAGCAAGCACAGGCAGCGAGCACAGGCAGCACAGCAAGCACAGGCAGCAAGCACAGGCACCACAGCAAGCACAGGCAGCAAGCACAGGCAGCACAGCAAGCACAGGCAGCAAGCACAGGCAGCACAGCAAGCACAGGCAGCAAGCACAGGCAGCACACCAAGTACAGGCAGCAAGCACAGGCAGCGCAGCAAGCACAGGCATCACAGCAAGCACAGGCAGCAAGCAGAGGCAGCACAGCAAACACAGGCAGCAAGCACAGGCAGCAAGCACAGGCAGCGAGCACAGGCAGCATAGCAAGCACAGGCAGCAAGCACAGGCACCATAGCAAGCACAGGCAGCAAGCACAGGCAGCACAGCAAGCACAGGCAGCAAGCACGGGCAGCACAGCAAGCACAGGCAGCACAGCAAGCACAGGCAGCAAGCACAGGCAGCAAGCACAGGCAGCACACCAAGCACAGGCAGCAAGCACAGGCAGCGCAGCAAGCACAGGCAGCACATCAAGCACAGGCAGCACAGCAAGAACAGGCAGCAAGCACAGGCAGCACAGCAAGCACAGGCAGCAAGCACAGGCAGCACAGCAAGCACAGGCAGCAAGCACAGGCAGCAAGCACAGGCAGCACACCAAGTACAGGCAGCAAGCACAGGCAGCGCAGCAAGCACAGGCAGCACAGTAAGCACAGGCAGCAAGCACAGGCAGCACAGCAAGCACAGGCAGCACAGCAAGCAGAGGCAGCACAGCAAGCACAGGCAGCAAGCACAGGCAACACAGTAAGCACAGGCAGCAAGCACAGGCAGCACAGCAAGCACAGGCAGCAAACACAGGCAGCAAGCACAGGCAACACAGTAAGCACAGGCAGCAAGCACAGGCAGCACAGCAAGCAGAGGCAACAAGCACAGGCAGCAGAGCAAGCACAGGCAGCAAGCACAGGCAGCACAGCAAGCACAAACAGCAAGCACAGGCAGCACAGCAAGCACAGGCAGTACAGCAAGCACAGGCAGCAAGCACAGGCAGCAAGCACAGGCAGCACAGCAAGCACAGGCAGCACAGCAAGCACAGGCAGCAAGCACAGGCAGCACAGCAAGCACAGGCAGCAAGCACAGGCATCACAGCAAGCACAGGCAGCACAGCAAGCACAGGCAGCAAGCTCAGGCAGCACACCAAGCACAGGCAGCACAGCAAGCACAGGCAGCAAGCACAGGCAGCACAGCAAGCACAGGCAGCAAGCACAGGCAGCTCAGGCAGCACAGCAAGCACAGGCAGCAAGCACAGGCAGCACAGCAAGCACAGGCAGCAAGCACAGGCAGCCCAGCAAGCACAGGTAGCAAGCACAGGCAGCACAGCAAGCACAGGCAGCAAGCACGGGCAGCACAGTAAGCACAGGCAGCAAGCACAGGCAGCACAGCAAGCACAGGCATGTTAGAAACCCGCAAAATAGCTCGACGAGATGTGTTCGTTTTAGCGATTCTGGGGGAAGTGCAGAGGGGTCAAGCTCCGTCCTCTTTCCAACAGGCAAAGCCTGCTCCGATCTTCGGCGAGATTCACTCTCGCATTTGTTTACAATGCTTACTCTTACTGAGACGCAGGTCAATGCACCGGCCGCCGAGGTAAACATATGATCCGCGACTCTCGGCGCCTCCAAAAACAGGTGACACAGCAACGCATTGTCGTGTGCCACTGTCGAATTACCGCGTGTTATGGGCGAAATCAAATGCATCGCTAACAGGCAGCACAGCAAGCACAGGCAGCAAGCACAGGCAGCACAGTAAGCACAGGCAGCAAGCACAGGCAGCACAGCAAGCAGAGGTAACAAGCACAGTCAGCACAGCAAGCACAGGCAGCGAGCACAGGCAGCACAGCAAGCACAGGCAGCAAGCACAGGCACCACAGCAAGCACAGGCAGCAAGCACAGGCAGCACAGCAAGCACAGGCAGCAAGCACGGGCAGCACAGCAAGCACAGGCAGCAAGCACAGGCAGCAAGCACAGGCAGCACACCAAGCACAGGCAGCAAGCACAGGCAGCGCAGCAAGCACAGGCAGCACAGCAAGCACAGGCAGCAAGCACAGGCAGCAAGCACAGGCAGCAAGCACAGGCAGCAAGCACAGGCAGCACACCAAGCACAGGCAGCAAGCACAGGCAGCGCAGCAAGCACAGGCAGCAAGCACAGGCAGCACAGCAAGCACAGGCAGCAAGCACAGGCAGCACAGCAAGCACAGGCAGCACAGCAAGCACAGGCAGCAAGCACAGGCAGCACAGCAAGCACAAGCAGCAAGCACAGGCAGCACAGCAAGCACAGGCAGCACAGCACAGGCAGCACAGCAAGCTCAGGCAGCAAGCACAGGCAACACAGTAAGCACAGGCAGCAAGCACAGGCAGCACAGCAAGCACAGGCAGCAAGCACAGGCAACACAGTAAGCACAGGCAGCAAGCACAGGCAGCACAGCAAGCACAGGCAGCAAGCACAGACAGCAAGCACAGGCAACACAGTAAGCACAGGCAGCAAGCACAGGCAGCACAGCAAGCACTGGCATGTTAGAAACCCGCAAAATAGCTCGACGAGATGTGTTCGTTTTAGCGATTCTGGGGGAAGTGCAGAGGGGTCAAGCTCCGTCCTCTTTCCAACAGGCAAAGCCTGCTCCGATCTTCGGCGAGATTCACTCTCGCATTTGTTTACAATGCTTACTCTTACTGAGACACAGGTCAATGCACCGGCCGCTGAGGTAAACATATGATCCGCGACTCTCGGCGCCTCCAAAAACAGGTGACACAGCAACGCACTGTCGTGTGCCACTGTCGAATTACCGCGTGTTATGGGCGAAATCAAATGCATCGCTAACAGGCAGCACAGCAAGCACAGGCAGCACAGCAAGCACAGGCAGCAAGCACAGGCAGCACAGCAAGCACAGGCAGCACAGCAAGCAGAGGCAACATGCACAGGCAGCACAGGCAGCAAGCACAGGCAGCACAGCAAGCACAAACAGCAAGCACAGGCAGCACAGCAAGCACAGGCAGCAAGCACAGGCAGTAGAGCAAGCACAGGCAGCAAGCACAGGCAGCACAGCAAGCACAGGCAGCACAGCACAGGCAGCACAGCAAGCTCAGGCAGCAAGCACAGGCAACACAGTAAGCACAGGCAGCAAGCACAGGCAGCACAGCAAGCACAGGCAGCACAGCAA
This sequence comes from Priocnemis perturbator, assembly GCA_963942575.1. Taxonomy (NCBI): domain Eukaryota; kingdom Metazoa; phylum Arthropoda; class Insecta; order Hymenoptera; family Pompilidae; genus Priocnemis; species Priocnemis perturbator. The sequence goes on from CAWWDK010000299.1 coordinate 46,689, forward strand.
GCACAGGCAGCAAGCACAGGCAACACAGTAAGCACAGGCGGCAAGCACAGGCAACACAGTAAGCACAGGCAGCAAGCACAGGCAGCACAGCAAGCACAGGCAGCAAGCACAGGCATCACAGCAAGCACAGGCAGCAAGCTCAGGCAGCACACCAAGCACAGGCAGCACAGCAAGCACAGGCAGCAAGCACAGGCAGCACAGCAAGCACAGGCAGCAAGCACAGGCAGCTCAGGCAGCACAGCAAGCACAGGCAGCAAGCACAGGCAGCACAGCAAGCACAGGCAGCAAGCACAGGCCGCACAGCAAGCACAGGCAGCAAGCACAGGCAGCACAGCAAGCACAGGCAGCAAGCACGAGCAGCACAGCAAGCACAGGCAGCTTGCACAGGCAGCATAGCAAGCACAGCAAGCACAGGCAGCAAGCACAGGCAGCAAGCACTGGCAGCACAGCAAGCACAGGCAGCACAGGCAGCACAACAAGCACAGGCGGCACAGCAAGCACAGGCAGCAAGCACAGGCAGCACAGCAAGCACAGGCAGCACAGCAAGCACAGGCAGCAAGCACAGGCAGCACAGCAAGCACAGGCAGCTTGCACAGGCAGCATAGCAAGCACAGCAAGCACAGGCAGCAAGCACAGGCAGCAAGCACAGGCAGCACAGCAAGCACAGGCAGCAAGCACAGGCAGCACAGCAAGCACAGGCAACACAGTAAGCACAGGCAGCAAGCACAGGCAGCAAGCACAGGCATGTTAGAAACCCGCAAATTGGCTCGACGAGATGTGTTCGTTTTAGCGATTCTGGGGGAAGGGCAGAGGGGTCAAGCTCCGTCCTCTATCCAACAGGCAAAGCCTGCTCCGATCTTCGGCGAGATTCACTCTCGCATTTGTTTACAATGCTTACTCTTACTGAGACGCAGGTCAATGCACCGGCCGCCGAGGTAAACATATGATCCGCGACTCTCGGCACCTCCAAAAACAGGTGACACCGCAACGCACTGTCGTGTGCCACTGTCGAATTACCGCGTGTTATGGGCGAAATCAAATGCATTGCTAACAGGCAGCACAGCAAGCACAGGCAGCACAGCAAGCACAGGCAGCAAGCACAGGCAGCACACCAAGCACAGGCAGCACAGCAAGCACGGGCAGCAAGCACAGGCAGCACAGCAAGCACAGGCAGCACAACAAGCACAGGCAGCAAGCACAGGCAGCTAGCACAGGCAGCACAGCAAGCACAGGCAGCAAGCACAGGCAGCAAGCACGGGCAGCACAGCAAGCCGAGGCAGCACAGCAAGCACAGGCAGCTTGCACAGGCAGCATAGCAAGCACAGCAAGCACAGGCAGCAAGCACAGGCAGCAAGCACAGGCAGCACAGCGAGCACAGGCAGCAAGCATGGGCAGCACAGCAAGCCGAGGCAGCACAGCAAGCACAGGCAGCATAGAAAGCACAGCAAGCACAGGCAGCAAGCACTGGCAGCACAGCAAGCACAGGCAGCAAGCACAGGCAGCAAGCACGGGTAGCACAGCAAGCCGAGGCAGCACAGCAAGCACAGGCAGCAAGCACAGGCAACACAGTAAGCACAGACAGCAAGCACAGACAGCACAGCAAGCACAGGCAGCACAGCAAGCACAAACAGCAAGCACAGGCAGCACAGCAAGCACAGGAAGCAAGCACAGGCAGCACAGCAAGCACAGCAAGCACAGGCAGCAAGCACAGGCAGCACAGCAAGCACAGGCAGCAAGCACAGGCAGCACAGCAAGCACAGGCAGCAAGCACAGGCAGCACAGCAAGCACAGGCAGCAAGCACAGGCAGCACAGCAAGCACAGGCAGCTTGCACAGGCAGCATAGCAAGCACAGCAAGCACAGGCAGCAAGCACAGGCAGCAAGCACAGGCAGCACAGCAAGCACAGGCAGCACAGCAAGCACAGGCAGCAAGCACAGGCAGCACAGGCAACACAGTAAGCACAGGCAGCAAGCACAGGCAGCAAGCACAGGCATGTTAGAAACCCGCAAAATAGCTCGACGAGATGTGTTCGTTTTAGCGATTCTGGGGGAAGGGCAGAGGGGTCAAGCTCCGTCCTCTTTCCAACAGGCAAAGCCTGCTCCGATCTTCGGCGAGATTCACTCTCGCATTTGTTTACAATGCTTACTCTTACTGAGACGCAGGTCAATGCACCGGCCGCCGAGTTAAACATATGATCCGCGACTCTCGGCACCTCCAAAAACAGGTGACACCGCAACGCACTGTCGTGTGCCACTGTCGAATTACCGCGTGTTATGGGCGAAATCAAATTCATTGCTAACAGGCAGCACAGCAAGCACAGGCAGCACAGCAAGCACAGGCAGCAAGCACAGGCAGCAAGCACAGGCAGCACAGCAAGCAGAGGTAACAAGCACAGGCAGCACAGCAAGCACAGGCAGCGAGCACAGGCAGCACAGCAAGCACAGGCAGCAAGCACAGGCACCACAGTAAGCACAGGCAGCAAGCACAGGCAGCACAGCAAGCACAGGCAGCAAGCACGGGCAGCACAGCAAGCACAGGCAGCACAGCAAGCACAGGCAGCAAGCACAGGCAGCACAGCAAGCACAGGCAGCACAGGCAGCACAACAAGAACAGGCGGCACAGCAAGCACAGGCAGCAAGCACAGGCAGCACAGCTAGCACAGGCAGCAAGCACAGGCAGCACAGCAAGCACAGGCAGCACAGCAAGCACAGGCAGCAAGCACAGGCAACACAGTAAGCACAGGCAGCAAGCACAGGCAGCAAGCACAGGCAGCAAGCACAGGCGGCAAGCACAGGCATGTTAGAAACCCGCAAAATAGCTCGACGAGATGTGTTCCTTTTAGCGATTCTGGGGGAAGGGCAGAGGGGTCAAGCTCCGTCCTCTTTCCAACAGGCAAAGCCTGCTCCGATCTTCGGCGAGATTCACTCTCGCATTTGTTTACAATGCTTACTCTTACTGAGACGCAGGTCAATGCACCGGCCGCCGAGGTAAACATATGATCCGCGACTCTCGGCGCCTCCAAAAACAGGTGACACAGCAACGCACTGTCGTGTGCCACTGTCGAATTACCGCGTGTTATGGGCGAAATCAAATGCATCGCTAACAGGCAGCACAGCAAGCACAGGCAGCAAGCACAGGCAGCACAGCAAGCACAGGCAGCAAGCACAGGCAGCACAGCAAGCACAGGCAGCAAGCACAGGCAGCACAGCAAGCACAGGCAGCAAGCACAGGCAGCAAGCACAGGCAGCACAGCAAGCACAGGCAGCAAGCACAGGCAGCACACCAAGTACAGGCAGCAAGCACAGGCAGCGCAGCAAGCACAGGCAGCAAGCACAGGCAGCACAGCAAGCACAGGCAGCACACCAAGCACAGGCAGCACAGCACAGGCAGCAAGCACAGGCAGCACAGCAAGCACAGGCAGCAAGCACAGGCAGCACAGCAAGCACAGGCAGCAAGCACAGGCAGCACAGCAAGCACAGGCAGCAAGCACAGGCAGCACAGCAAGCACAGGCAGCAAGCACAGGCAGCACAGCAAGCACAGGCAGCACAGCACAGGCAGCACAGCAAGCTCAGGCAGCAAGCACAGGCAACACAGTAAGCACAGGCAGCAAGCACAGGCAGCACAGCAAGCACAGGCAGCAAGCACAGGCATGTTAGAAACCCGCAAAATAGCTCGACGAGATGTGTTCGTTTTAGCGATTCTGGGGGAAGTGCAGAGGGGTCAAGCTCCGTCCTCTTTCCAACAGGCAAAGCCTGCTCCGATCTTCGGCGAGATTCACTCTCGCATTTGTTTACAATACTTACTCTTACGGAGACGCAGGTCAATGCACCGGCCGCCGAGGTAAACATATGATCCGCGACTCTCGGCGCCTCCAAAAACAGGTGACACAGCAACGCACTGTCGTGTGCCACTGTCGAATTGCCGCGTGTTATGGGCGAAATCAAATGCATCGCCAACAGGCAGCACAGCAAGCACAGGCAGCACAGAAAGCACAGGCAGCAAGCACAGGCAGCTCAGCAAGCACAGGCAGCTTGCACAGGCAGCATAGCAAGCACAGCAAGCACAGGCAGCAAGCACAGGCAGCACAGCAAGCACAGGCAGTAAGCACAGGCAGCACAGCAAGCACAGGCAGCACAGGCAGCACAACAAGCACAGGCGGCACAGCAAGCACAGGCAGCAAGCACAGGCAGCACAGCAAGCACAGGCAGCAAGCAAAGGCAGCACAGCAAGCACAGGCAGCTTGCACAGCAAGCACAGGCAACAAGCACAGGCAGCACAGCAAGCACAGGCAGCAAGCACAGGCAGCAAGCACAGGCAGCACAGCAAGCACAGGCAGCAAGCACAGGCAACACAGTAAGCACAGGCAGCAAGCACAGGCAGCAAGCACAGGCAGCAAGCACAGGCGGCAAGCACAGGCATGTTAGAAACCCGCAAAATAGCTCGACGAGATGTGTTCCTTTTAGCGATTCTGGGGGAAGGGCAGAGGGGTCAAGCTCCGTCCTCTTTCCAACAGGCAAAGCCTGCTCCGATCTTCGGCGAGATTCACTCTCGTATTTGTTTACAATGCTTACTCTTACTGAGACGCAGGTCAATGCACCGGCCGCCGAGGTAAACATATGATCCGCGACTCTCGGCACCTCCAAAAACAGGTGACACCGCAACGCACTGTCGTGTGCCACTGTCGAATTACCGCGTGTTATGGGCGAAATCAAATGCATCGCTAACAGGCAGCACAGCAAGCACAGGCAGCACAGCAAGCACAGGTAGCAAGCACAGGCAGCACAGTAAGCACAGGCAGCAAGCACAGGCAGCACAGCAAGCAGAGGTAACAAGCACAGGCAGCACAGCAAGCACAGGCAGCAAGCACAGGCAGCACAGCAAGCACAGGCAGCGCAGCAAGCACAAACAGCAAGCACAGGCAGCACAGCAAGCACAGGCAGCAAGCACAGGCAGCACAGCAAGCACAGGCAGCAAGCACAGGCAGCAAGCAGAGGCAGCAAGCACAGGCAGCACACCAAGTACAGGCAGCAAGCACAGGCAGCGCAGCAAGCACAGGCAGCACAGCAAGCAGGGGCAGCAAGCACAGGCAGCACAGCAAGCACAGGCAGCAAGCACAGGCAGCACAGCAAGCACAGGCAGCAAGCACAGGCAGCACAGCAAGCACAGGCAGCAAGCACAGGCAGCAAGCACAGGCAGCAGAGCAAGCACAGGCAGCAAGCACAGGCAGCACAGCAAGCACAGGCAGCACAGCACAGGCAGCACAGCAAGCTCAGGCAGCAAGCACAGGCAACACAGTAAGCACAGGCAGCAAGCACAGGCAGCACAGCAAGCACACGCAGCAAGCACAGGCAGCAAGCACAGGCAGCAAGCACAGGCAGCAAGCACAGGCAACACAGTAAGCACAGGCACCAAGCACAGGCAGCACAGCAAGCACAGGCAGCGCAGCAAGCACAGGCAGCACAGCAAGCACAGGCAACAAGCACAGGCAGCAAGCACAGGCAGCACAGCAAGCACAGGCAGCAAGCAGAGGCAGAACAGCAAGCACAGGCAGCACAGCAAGCACAGGCAGCAAGCACAGGCAGCACAGCAAGCACAGGCAGCAAGCACAGGCAGCACAGCAAGCACAGGCAGCAAGCACAGGCAGCACACCAAGCACAGGCAGCAAGCACAGGCAGCACAGCAAGCAAAGGCAGCAAGCACCGGCAGCAAGCACAGGCAGCACAGCAACCACAGGCAGCTCAGCAAGCACAGGCAGCAAGCACAGGCATCACAGCAAGCACAGGCGGCAAGCACAGGCAGCACACCAAGCATAGGCAGCACAGCAAGCACAGGCAGCAAGCACAGGCAGCAAGCACAGGCATCACAGCAAGCACAGGCGGCAAGCACAGGCAGCACACCAAGCATAGGCAGCACAGCAAGCACAGGCAGCAAGCACAGGCAGCTAGCACAGGCAGCACAGCAAGCACAGGCAGCACAGCAAGCACAGGCAGCAAGCACAGGCATCACAGCAAGCACAGGCAGCAAGCACAGGCAGCAAGCACAGGCAGCACAGCAACCACAGGCAGCTCAGCAAGCACAGGCAGCAAGCACAGGCATCACAGCAAGCACAGGCGGCAAGCACAGGCAGCACACCAAGCATAGGCAGCACAGCAAGCACAGGCAGCAAGCACAGGCAGCAAGCCCAGGCAGCACAGCAAGCACAAACAGCAAGCACAGGCAGCACAGCAAGCACAGGCAGCAAGCACAGGCAGCACAGCAAGCACAGGCAGCAAGCACAGGCAGCACAGCAAGCACAGGCAGCAAGCACAGGCAGCACAGCAAGCACAGGCAGCACAGCAAGCACAGGCAGCACAGGTAGCACAACAAGCACAGGCGGCACAGCAAGCACAGGCAGCAAGCACAGGCAGCACAGCAAGCACAGGCAGCACAGCAAGCACAGGCAGCTAGCACAGGCAGCACAGCAAGCACAGGCAGCACAGCAAGCACAGGCAGCAAGCACAGGCATCACAGCAAGCACAGGCAGCAAGCACAGGCAGCACACCAAGCATAGGCAGCACAGCAAGCACAGGCAGCAAGCACAGGCAGCAAGCACAGGCAGCACAGCAAGCACAGGCAGCACAGCAAGCACAAACAGCAAGCACAGGCAGCACAGGCAGCACAGCACAGGCAGCACAGCAAGCACAGGCAGCAAGCACAGGCAGCGCAGCAAGCACAGGCAGCAAGCACAGGCAACTAGCACAGGCAGCACAGCAAGCACAGGCAGCAAGCACAGGCATCACAGCAAGCACAGGCAGCAAGCACAGGCAGCAAGCACAGGCAGCACAGCAAGCACAGGCAGCAAGCACAGGCAGCACAGCAAGCACAGGCAGCACAGCAAGCGCAGTAAGCACAGGCAGCTTGCACAGGCAGCATAGCAAGCACAGGCAGCACAGCAAGCACAGGCAGCAAGCACAGGCAGCAAGCGCAGGCAGCACAGCAAGCACAGCAAGCACAGGCAGCACAGCAAGCACAGGCAACAAGCACAGGCAGCACAGCAAGCACAGGCAGCAAGCACAGGCAGCAAGCACAGGCAGCAAGCACAGGAAGCTCAGGCAGCACAGCAAGCACAGGCAGCAAGCACAGGCAGCAAGCACAGGAAGCTCAGGCAGCACAGCAAGCACAGGCAGCAAGCACAGGCAGCACAGCAAGCACAGGCAGCAAGCACAGGCAGCAAGCACAGCAGCACAGGCAGCACAGCAAGCACAGGCAGCACAGCAAGTACAGCAAGCACAGACAGCAAGCACAGGCAGCACAGCAAGCACAGGCAGCAAGCACAGGCAGCAAGCACAGGCAGCACAGCAAGCACAGGCAGCAAGCACAGGCAGCACAGCAAGCACAGGCAGCAAGCACAGGCAGCAAGCACAGGCAGCACAGCAAGCACAGGCAGCACAGCAAGCAGAGGCAACAAGCACAGGCAGCACAGCATGCACAGGCAGCAAGCACAGGCAGCACAGCAAGCACAGGCAGCGAGCACAGGCAGCAAAGCAAGCACAGGCAGCAAGCACGGGCAGCACAGCAAGCACGGGCAGCAAGCACAGGCAGCACAGCAAGCACAGGCAGTACAGCAAGCACAGCAAGCACAGGCAGCAAGCACAGGCAGCACACCAAGTACAGGCAGCAAGCACAGGCAGCACACCAAGCATAGGCAGCACAGCAAGCACAGGCAGCAAGCACAGGCAGCAAGCACAGGCAGCACAGCAAGCACAGGCAGCACAGCAAGCACAAACAGCAAGCACAGGCAGCACAGCAAGCACAGGCAGCAAGCACAGGCAGCACAGCAAGCACAGGCAGCAAGCACAGGCAGCACAGCAAGCACAGGCAGCAAGCACAGGCAGCACAGCAAGCACAGGTAGCACAGGTAGCACAACAAGCACAGGCGGCACAGCAAGCACAGGCAGCAAGCACAGGCAGCACAGCAAGCACAGGCAGCACAGCAAGCACAGGCAGCTTGCACAGGTAGCATAGCAAGCACAGCAAGCACAGGCAGCAAGCACAGGCAGCACAGCAAGCACAGGCAGCAAGCACAGGCAGCACAGCAAGCACAGGCAGCAGGCACAGGAAGCTCAGGCAGCACAGCAAGCACAGGCAGCAAGCACAGGCAGCAAGCACAGGCATGTTAGAAACCCGCAAAATAGCTCGACGAGATGTGTTCGTTTTAGCGATTCTGGGGGAAGTGCAGAGGGGTCAAGCTCCGTCTTCTTTCCAACAGGCAAAGCCTGCTCCGATCTTCGGCGAGATTCACTCTCGCATTTCTTTACAATGCTTACTCTTACTGAGACGCAGGTCAATGCACCGGCCGCCGAGGTAAACATATGATCCGCGACTCTCGGCGCCTCCAAAAACAGGTGACACAGCAACGCACTGTCGTGTGCCACTGTCGAATTACCGCGTGTTATGGGCGAAATCAAATGCATCGCTACCAGGCAGTACAGCAAGCACAGGCAGCACAGCAAGCACAGGCAGCAAGCACAGGCAGCACAGCAAGCACATGCAGCACAGCAAGCACAGGCAGCGAGCACAGGCATGTTAGAAACCCGCAAAATAGCTCGACGAGATGTGTTCGTTTTAGCGATTCTGAGCGAAGTGCAGAGGGGTCAAGCTCCGTCCTCTTTCCAACAGGCAAAGCCTGCTCCGATCTTCGGCGAGATTCACTCTCGCATTTGTTTAAAATGCTTACTCTTACTGTGACGCAGGTCAATGCACCGGCCGCCGAGGTAAACATATGATCCTCGACTCTCGGCGCCTCCAAAAACAGGTGACACAGCAACGCACTGTCGTGTGCCACTGTCGAATTACCGCGTGTTATGGGCGAAATCAAATGCATCGCTAACAGGCAGCACAGCAAGCACAGGCAGCAAGCACAGGCAGCACAGCAAGCACACGCATCACACCAAGCACAGGCAGCACAGCAAGCACAGGCAGCAAGCACAGGCAGCACAGCAAGCACAGGCAGCAAGCAGAGGCAGAACAGCAAGCACAGGCAGCAAGCACAGGCAGCACAGCAAGCACAGGCAGCACAGCAAGCACAGGCAGCAAGCAGAGGCAGCACAGCAAGCACAGGCAGCAAGCAGAGGCAGAACAGCAAGCACAGGCAGCAAGCACAGGCAGCACAGCAAGCACAGGCAGCTAGCACAGGCAGCACAGCAAGCACAGGCAGCAAGCACAGGCAGCACAGCAAGCACAGGCAGCAAGCACAGGCATCACAGCAAGCACAGGCAGCAAGCACAGGCAGCACACCAAGCATAGGCAGCACAGCAAGCACAGGCAGCAAGCACAGGCAGCAAGCACAGGCAGCACAGCAAGCACAGGCAGCAAGCACAGGCAGCACAGGCAGCTAGCACAGGCAGCACAGCAAGCACAGGCAGCAAGCACAGGCAGCACAGCAAGCACAGGCAGCAAGCAGAGGCAGAACAGCAAGCACAGGCAGCAAGCACAGGCAGCACAGCAAGCACAGGCAGCACAGCAAGCACAGGCAGCAAGCAGAGGCAGCACAGCAAGCACAGGCAGCAAGCAGAGGCAGAACAGCAAGCACAGGCAGCAAGCACAGGCAGCACAGCAAGCACAGGCAGCTAGCACAGGCAGCACAGCAAGCACAGGCAGCAAGCACAGGCAGCACAGCAAGCACAGGCAGCAAGCACAGGCATCACAGCAAGCACAGGCAGCAAGCACAGGCAGCACACCAAGCATAGGCAGCACAGCAAGCACAGGCAGCAAGCACAGGCAGCAAGCACAGGCAGCACAGCAAGCACAGGCAGCAAGCACAGGCAGCACAGGCAGCTAGCACAGGCAGCACAGCAAGCACAGGCAGCAAGCACAGGCAGCACAGCAAGCACAGGCAGCAAGCAGAGGCAGAACAGCAAGCACAGGCAGCAAGCACAGGCAGCACAGCAAGCACAGGCAGCACAGCAAGCACAGGCAGCAAGCAGAGGCAGCACAGCAAGCACAGGCAGCAAGCAGAGGCAGAACAGCAAGCACAGGCAGCAAGCACAGGCAGCACAGCAAGCACAGGCAGCTAGCACAGGCAGCACAGCAAGCACAGGCAGCAAGCACAGGCAGCACAGCAAGCACAGGCAGCAAGCACAGGCATCACAGCAAGCACAGGCAGCAAGCACAGGCAGCACACCAAGCATAGGCAGCACAGCAAGCACAGGCAGCAAGCACAGGCAGCAAGCACAGGCAGCACAGCAAGCACAGGCAGCAAGCACAGGCAGCACAGGCAGCTAGCACAGGCAGCACAGCAAGCACAGGCAGCAAGCACAGGCAGCACAGCAAGCACAGGCAGCAAGCAGAGGCAGAACAGCAAGCACAGGCAGCAAGCACAGGCAGCACAGCAAGCACAGGCAGCACAGCAAGCACAGGCAGCAAGCAGAGGCAGCACAGCAAGCACAGGCAGCAAGCAGAGGCAGAACAGCAAGCACAGGCAGCAAGCACAGGCAGCAAGCACAGGCAGCACACCAAGCATAGGCAGCACAGCAAGCACAGGCAGCAAGCACAGGCAGCAAGCACAGGCAGCACAGCAAGCACAGGCAGCAAGCACAGGCAGCACAGGCAGCTAGCACAGGCAGCACAGCAAGCACAGGCAGCAAGCACAGGCAGCACAGCAAGCACAGGCAGCAAGCAGAGGCAGAACAGCAAGCACAGGCAGCAAGCACAGGCAGCACAGCAAGCACAGGCAGCACAGCAAGCACAGGCAGCAAGCAGAGGCAGCACAGCAAGCACAGGCAGCAAGCAGAGGCAGAACAGCAAGCACAGGCAGCAAGCACAGGCAGCACAGCAAGCACAGGCAGCTAGCACAGGCAGCACAGCAAGCACAGGCAGCAAGCACAGGCAGCACAGCAAGCACAGGCAGCAAGCACAGGCATCACAGCAAGCACAGGCAGCAAGCACAGGCAGCACACCAAGCATAGGCAGCACAGCAAGCACAGGCAGCAAGCACAGGCAGCAAGCACAGGCAGCACAGCAAGCACAGGCAGCAAGCACAGGCAGCACAGGCAGCTAGCACAGGCAGCACAGCAAGCACAGGCAGCAAGCACAGGCAGCACAGCAAGCACAGGCAGCAAGCAGAGGCAGAACAGCAAGCACAGGCAGCAAGCACAGGCAGCACAGCAAGCACAGGCAGCACAGCAAGCACAGGCAGCAAGCAGAGGCAGCACAGCAAGCACAGGCAGCAAGCAGAGGCAGAACAGCAAGCACAGGCAGCAAGCACAGGCAGCACAGCAAGCACAGGCAGCTAGCACAGGCAGCACAGCAAGCACAGGCAGCAAGCACAGGCAGCACAGCAAGCACAGGCAGCAAGCACAGGCATCACAGCAAGCACAGGCAGCAAGCACAGGCAGCACACCAAGCATAGGCAGCACAGCAAGCACAGGCAGCAAGCACAGGCAGCAAGCACAGGCAGCACAGCAAGCACAGGCAGCAAGCACAGGCAGCACAGGCAGCTAGCACAGGCAGCACAGCAAGCACAGGCAGCAAACACAGGCAGCACAGCAAGCACAGGCAGCAAGCAGAGGCAGAACAGCAAGCACAGGCAGCAAGCACAGGCAGCACAGCAAGCACAGGCAGCACAGCAAGCACAGGCAGCAAGCAGAGGCAGCACAGCAAGCACAGGCAGCAAGCAGAGGCAGAACAGCAAGCACAGGCAGCAAGCACAGGCAGCACAGCAAGCACAGGCAGCTAGCACAGGCAGCACAGCAAGCACAGGCAGCAAGCACAGGCAGCACAGCAAGCACAGGCAGCAAGCACAGGCATCACAGCAAGCACAGGCAGCAAGCACAGGCAGCACACCAAGCATAGGCAGCACAGCAAGCACAGGCAGCAAGCACAGGCAGCAAGCACAGGCAGCACAGCAAGCACAGGCAGCAAGCACAGGCAGCACAGGCAGCTAGCACAGGCAGCACAGCAAGCACAGGCAGCAAGCACAGGCAGCACAGCAAGCACAGGCAGCAAGCAGAGGCAGAACAGCAAGCACAGGCAGCAAGCACAGGCAGCACAGCAAGCACAGGCAGCACAGCAAGCACAGGCAGCAAGCAGAGGCAGCACAGCAAGCACAGGCAGCAAGCAGAGGCAGAACAGCAAGCACAGGCAGCAAGCACAGGCAGCACAGCAAGCACAGGCAGCTAGCACAGGCAGCACAGCAAGCACAGGCAGCAAGCACAGGCAGCACAGCAAGCACAGGCAGCAAGCACAGGCATCACAGCAAGCACAGGCAGCAAGCACAGGCAGCACACCAAGCATAGGCAGCACAGCAAGCACAGGCAGCAAGCACAGGCAGCAAGCACAGGCAGCACAGCAAGCACAGGCAGCAAGCACAGGCAGCACAGGCAGCTAGCACAGGCAGCACAGCAAGCACAGGCAGCAAGCACAGGCAGCACAGCAAGCACAGGCAGCAAGCAGAGGCAGAACAGCAAGCACAGGCAGCAAGCACAGGCAGCACAGCAAGCACAGGCAGCAAGCACAGGCAGCACAGCAAGCACAGGCAGCAAGCACAGGCAGCACAGCAAGCACAGGTAGCAAGCACAGGCAGCACAGCAAGCACAGGCAGCAAGCACAGGCAGCGCAGCAAGCACAGGCAGCACAGCAAGCACAGGCAGCAAGCACCGGCGGCAAGCACAGGCAGCACAGCAAGCACAGGCAGCTCAGCAAGCACAGGCAGCACAGCAAGCACAAACAGCAAGCACAGGCAGCACAGCAAGCACAGGCAGCAAGCACAGGCAGCAAGCACCGGCAGCACAGCAAGCACAGGCAGCAAGCACAGGCAGCACAGCAAGCACAGGCAGCAAGCACAGGTAGCACAGCAAGCACAGGCAGCAAGCACAGGCAGCACAGCAAGCACAGGCAGCACAGCAAGCACAGGCAGCAAGCAGAGGCAGAACAGCAAGCACAGGCAGCACAGCAAGCACAGGCAGCAAGCACAGGCAGCACAGCAAGCACAGGCAGCTAGCACAGGCAGCACAGCAAGCACAGTCAGCACAGCAAGCACAGGCAGCAAGCACAGGCATCACAGCAAGCACAGGCAGCAAGCACAGGCAGCAAGCACAGGCAGCACAGCAAGCACAAACAGCAAGCACAGGCAGCACAGGCAGCAAGCACAGGCAGCACAGCAAGCACAGGCAGCAAGCACAGGCAGCACAGCAAGCACAGGCAGCAAGCACAGGCAGCACAGCAAGCACAGGCAGCAAGCACAGGCAGCACAGCAAGCACAGGCAGCAAGCACAGGCATCACAGCAAGCACAGGCAGCAAGCACAGGCAGCACACCAAGCATAGGCAGCACAGCAAGCACAGGCAGCAAGCACAGGCAGCAAGCACAGGCAGCACAGTAAGCACAGGCAGCAAGCACAGGCAGCACAGGCAGCTAGCACAGGCAGCACAGCAAGCACAGGCAGCAAGCACAGGCAGCACAGCAAGCACAGGCAGCAAGCAGAGGCAGAACAGCAAGCACAGGCAGCAAGCATAGGCAGCACAGCAAGCACAGGCAGCAAGCACAGGCAGCACAGCAAGCACAGGCAGCAAGCACAGGCAGCACAGCAAGCACAGGCAGCACAGCAAGCACAGGCAGCAAGCACAGGCAGCGCAGCAAGCACAGGCAGCACAGCAAGCACAGGCAGCAAGCACCGGCAGCAAGCACAGGCAGCACAGCAAGCACAGGCAGCTCAGCAAGCACAGGCAGCAAGCACAGGCATCACAGCAAGCACAGGCAGCAAGCACAGGCAGCACAGCAAGCACAGGCAGCAAGCACAGGCAGCACAGCAAGCTCAAACAGCAAGCACAGGCAGCACAGGCAGCAAGCACAGGCAGCAAGCACAGGCAGCACAGCAAGCACAAACAGCAAGCACAGGCAGCACAGGCAGCAAGCACAGGCAGCAGAGCAAGCACAGGCAGCAAGCACAGGCAGCACAGCAAGCACAGGCAGCAAGCACAGGCAGCACAGCAAGCACAGGCAGCAAGCACAGGCAGCACAGCAAGCACAGGCAGCTCAGCAAGCACAGGCAGCAAGCACAGGCATCACAGCAAGCACAGGCAGCAAGCACAGGCAGCACAGCAAGCACAGGCAGCACAGCAAGCACAGGCAGCAAGCACAGGCATCACAGCAAGCACAGGCAGCAAGCACAGGCAGCACACCAAGCATAGGCAGCACAGCAAGCACAGGCAGCAAGCACAGGCAGCAAGCACAGGCAGCACAGCAAGCTCAAACAGCAAGCACAGGCAGCACAGGCAGCAAGCACAGGCAGCAAGCACAGGCAGCACAGCAAGCACAGGCAGCACAGGTAGCACAACAAGCACAGGCGGCACAGCAAGCACAGGCAGCAAGCACAGGCAGCACAGCAAGCACAGGCAGCAAGCACAGGCAGCACAGCAGGCACAGGCAGCTTGCACAGGCAGCATAGCAAGCACAGCAAGCACAGGCAGCAAGCACAGGCGGCAAGCACAGGCATGTTAGAGACCCGCAAAATAGCTCGACGAGATGTGTTCGTTTTAGCGATTCTGGGGGAAGTGCAGAGGGGTCAAGCTCCGTCTTCTTTCCAACAGGCAAAGCCTGCTCCGATCTTCGGCGAGATTCACTCTCGCATTTCTTTACAATGCTTACTCTTACTGAGACGCAGGTCAATGCACCGGCTGCCGAGGTAAACATTTGATCCGCGACTCTCGGCGCCTCCAAAAACAGGTGACACAGCAACGCACTGTCGTGTGCCACTGTCGAATTACCGCGTGTTATGGGCGAAATCAAATGCATCGCTAACAGGCAGCACATCAAGCACAGGCAGCAAGCACAGGCAGCACAGCAAGCACAGGCAGCACAGCAAGCACAGGCAGCAAGCACAGGCAGCACAGCAAGCACAGGCAGCAAGCACAGGCAGCACAGCAAGCACAGGCAGCACAGCAAGCGCAGTAAGCACAGGCAGCTTGCACAGGCAGCATAGCAAGCACAGGCAGCACAGCAAGCACAGGCAGCAAGCACAGGCAGCAGAGCAAGCACAGGCAGCAAGCACAGGCAGCAGAGCAAGCACAGGCAGCAAGCACAGGCAGCACAGCAAGCACAGGCAGCAAGCACAGGCAGCAAGCACAGGCAACACAGTAAGCACAGGCAGCAAGCACAGGCAGCACAGCAAGCACTGGCAGCAAGCACAGGCATGTTAGGAACCCGCAAAATAGCTCGACGAGATGTGTTCGTTTTAGCGATTCTGGGGGAAGTGCAGAGGGGTCAAGCTCCGTCCTCTATCCAACAGGCAAAGCCTGCTCCGATCTTGGGCGAGATTCCCTCTCGCATTTGTTTACAATGCTTACTCTTACTGAGACGCAGGTCAATGCACCGGCCGCCGAGGTAAACATATGATCCGCGACTCTCGGCTCCTCCAAATACAGGTGACACAGCAACGCACTGTCGTGTGCCACTGTCGAATTACCGCGTGTTATGGGCGAAATCAAATGCATCGCTAACAGGCAGCACAGCAAGCACAGGCAGCACAGCAAGCACAGGCAGCAAGCACAGGCAGCACAGCAAGCACAGGCAGCAAGCACAGGCAGCAAGCACAGGCAGCACAGCAAGCACAGGCAGCAAGCACAGGCAGCACAGCAAGCACAGGCAGCACATCAAGCACAGCAAGCACAGGCAGCAAGCACAGGCAGCACAGCAAGCACAGGCAGCAAGCACAGGCAGCAAGCACAGGCATCACAGCAAGCACAGGCAGCTAGCACAGGCATGTTAGAAACCCGCAAAATAGCTCGACGAGATGTGTTCGTTTTAGCGATTCTGGGGGAAGTGCAGAGGGGTCAAGCTCCGTCCGCTTTCCAACAGGCAAAGCCTGCTCCGATCTTCGGCGAGATTCACTCTCGCACTTGTTTACAATGCTTACTCTTACTGAGACGCAGGTCAATGCACCGGCCGCCGAGGTAAACATATGATCCGCGACTCTCGGCGCCTCCAAAAACAGGTGACGCAGCAACGCACTGTCGTGTGCCACTGTCGAATTACCGCGTGTTATGGGCGAAATCAAATGCATCGCTAACAGGCAACACAGCAAGCACAGGTAGCACAGCAAGCACAGGCAGCAAGCACAGGCAGCACAGCAAGCACAGGCAGCAAGCACAGGCAGCACAGCAAGCACAGGCAGCACAGCACAGGCAGCAAGCACAGGCAGCACACCAAGCACAGGCAGCACAGCAAGCACAGGCAGCAAGCACAGGCAGCACAGCAAGCACAGGCAGCACAACAAGCACAGGCAGCAAGCACAGGCAGCAAGCACAGGCAGCACAGCAAGCACAGGCAGCACAGGCAGCAAGCACAGGCAGCAAGCACAGGCAGCACAGCAAGCACAGGCAGCAAGCACAGGCAGCACAGCAAGCACAGGCAGCAAGCACAGGCATCACAGCAAGCACAGGCAGCAAGCACAGGTATGCTAGAAACCCGCAAAATAGCTCGACGAGATGTGTTCGTTTTAGCGATTCTGGGGGAAGTGCAGAGGGGTCAAGCTCCGTCCTCTTTCCAACAGGCAAAGCCTGCTCCGATCTTCGGCGAGATTCACTCTCGCATTTCTTTACAATGCTTACTCTTACTGAGACGCAGGTCAATGCACCGGCCGCCGAGGTAAACATATGATCTGCGACACTCGGCGCCTCCAAAAACAGGTGACACAGCAACGCATTGTCGTGTGCCACTGTCGAATTACCGCGTGTTATGGGCGAAATCAAATGCATCGCTAACAGGCAGCACAGCAAGCACAGCAACAACGGGCAGCAAGCACAGGCAGCACAACAAGCACAGGCAGCAAGCACAGGCAGCAAGCACAGGCAGCAAGCACAGGCAGCACAGCAAGCACAGGCAGCAAGCACAGGCAGCACAGCAAGCACAGGCAGCAAGCACATGCAGCACAGCAAGCACAGGCAGCAGGCACAGGAAGCTCAGGCAGCACAGCAAGCACAGGCAGCAAGCACAGGCAGCAAGCACAGGCATGTTAGAAACCCGCAAAATAGCTCGACGAGATGTGTTCGTTTTAGCGATTCTGGGGGAAGTGCAGAGGGGTCAAGCTCCGTCTTCTTTCCAACAGGCAAAGCCTGCTCCGATCTTCGGCGAGATTCACTCTCGCATTTCTTTACAATGCTTACTCTTACTGAGACGCAGGTCAATGCACCGGCCGCCGAGGTAAACATATGATCCGCGACTCTCGGCGCCTCCAAAAACAGGTGACACAGCAACGCACTGTCGTGTGCCACTGTCGAATTAGCGCGTGTTATTGGCGAAATCAAATGCATCGCTAACAGGCAGTACAGCAAGCACAGGCAGCACAGCAAGCACAGGCAGCAAGCACAGGCAGCACAGCAAGCGCAGGCAGCACAGCAAGCACAGGCAGCAAGCACAGGCATGTTAGAAACCCGCAAAATACCTCGACGAGATGTGTTCGTTTTAGCGATTCTGGGGGAAGTGCAGAGGGGTCAAGCTCCGTCCTCTTTCCAACAGG
Source organism: Priocnemis perturbator (assembly GCA_963942575.1). Taxonomy (NCBI): domain Eukaryota; kingdom Metazoa; phylum Arthropoda; class Insecta; order Hymenoptera; family Pompilidae; genus Priocnemis; species Priocnemis perturbator. The sequence goes on from CAWWDK010000299.1 coordinate 64,183, forward strand.
CAAAGCCTGCTCCGATCTTCGGCGAGATTCACTCTCGCATTTGTTTAAAATGCTTACTCTTACTGTGACGCAGGTCAATCCACCGGCCGCCGAGGTAAACATATGATCCGCGACTCTCGGCGCCTCCAAAAACAGGTGACACAGCAACGCACTGTCGTGTGCCACTGTCGAATTACCGCGTGTTATGGGCGAAATCAAATGCATCGCTAACAGGCAGCACAGCAAGCACAGGCAGCAAGCACAGGCAGCACAGCAAGCACAGGCAGCACAGCAAGCAGAGGCAACAGGCACAGGCAGCACAGCAAGCACAGGCAGCACAGCAAGCACAGGCAGCAAGCACAGGCAGCTAGCACAGGCAGCACAGCAAGTACAGGCATCACAGCAAGCACAGGCAGCACAGCAAGCACAGGCAGCAAGCACAGGCAGCACAGAAAGCACAGGCAGCATGCACAGGCAGCGCAGCAAGCACAGGCAGCACAGCAAGCACAGGCAGCTAGCACAGGCAGCACAGCAAGCACAGGCAGCAAGCACAGGCAGCACAGCAAGCACAGGCAGCAAGCACAGGCAGCATAGCAAGCACAGCAAGCACAGCAAGCACAGGCAGCACAGCAAGCACAGGCAGCAAGCACAGGCAGCACAGCAAGCACAGGCAGCAAGCACGGGCAGCACAGCAAACACAGGCAGCACAGCAAGCACCGGCAGCAAGCACAGGCAGCACAGCAAGCACAGGCAGCACAGCAAGCATAGGCAGCACAGCAAGCACAGGCAGCAAGCACAGGCAGCAAGCACAGGCAGCAAGCACAGGCAGCACAGCAAGCACAGGCAGCAAGCACAGGCAGCAAGCACAGGCAGCATACCAAGCACAGGCAGCAAGCACAGGCATCACAGCAATCACAGGCAGCAAGCACAGGCAGCACAGCAAGCACAGGCAGCAAGCACAGGCAGCACAGCAAGCACAGGCAGCACAGCAAGCACAGGCAGCAAGCACAGGCAGCACAGCAAGCACAGGCAGCAAGCACAGGCAGCACACCAAGCATAGGCAGCACAGCAAGCATAGGCAGTACAGCAAGCACAGGCAGCAAGCACAGGCAGCACACCAAGCACAGGCAGCAAGCACAGGCATCACAGCAAGCACAGGCAGCAAGCACAGGCAGCACACCAAGCATAGGCAGCACAGCAAGCATAGGCAGCACAGCAAGCACAGGCAGCAAGCACAGGCAGCAAGCACAGGCAGCAAGCACAGGCAGCACATCAAGCACAAACAGCAAGCACAGGCAGCACAGGCAGCAAGCACAGGCAGCAAGCACAGGCAGCACACCAAGTACAGGCAGCAAGCACAGGCAGCACAGCAAGCACAGGCAGCAAGCACAGGCAGCACAGCAAGCACAGGCAGCAAGCACAGGCAGCACAGCAAGCACAGGCAGCAAGCACAGGCAGCACAGCAAGCACAGGCAGCAAGCACAGGCAGCACAGCAAGCACAGGCAGCAAGCACGGGCAGCACAGCAAGCAGAGGCAGAACAGCAAGCACAGGCAGCACAGCAAGCACAGGCAGCACGGAAAGCACAGGCAGCATGCACAGGCAGCGCAGCAAGCACAGGCAGCACAGCAAGCACAGGCAGCAAGCACAGGCAGCACAGCAAGCACAGGCGGCAAGCACAGGCATGTTAGAGACCCGCAAAATAGCTCGACGAGATGTGTTCGTTTTAGCGATTCTGGGGGAAGTGCAGAGGGGTCAAGCTCCGTCTTCTTTCCAACAGGCAAAGCCTGCTCCGATCTTCGGCGAGATTCACTCTCGCATTTCTTTACAATGCTTACTCTTACTGAGACGCAGGTCAATGCACCGGCTGCCGAGGTAAACATTTGATCCGCGACTCTCGGCGCCTCCAAAAACAGGTGACACAGCAACGCACTGTCGTGTGCCACTGTCGAATTACCGCGTGTTATGGGCGAAATCAAATGCATCGCTAACAGGCAGCACATCAAGCACAGGCAGCAAGCACAGGCAGCACAGCAAGCACAGGCAGCACAGCAAGCACAGGCAGCAAGCACAGGCAGCACAGCAAGCACAGGCAGCAAGCACAGGCAGCACAGCAAGCACAGGCAGCACAGCAAGCGCAGTAAGCACAGGCAGCTTGCACAGGCAGCATAGCAAGCACAGGCAGCACAGCAAGCACAGGCAGCAAGCACAGGCAGCAGAGCAAGCACAGGCAGCAAGCACAGGCAGCACAGCAAGCACAGGCAGCAAGCACGGGCAGCACAGCAAACACAGGCAGCACAGCAAGCACCGGCAGCAAGCACAGGCAGCACAGCAAGCATAGGCAGCACAGCAAGCACAGGCAGCAAGCACAGGCAGCAAGCACAGGCAGCAAGCACAGGCAGCACAGCAAGCACAGGCAGCAAGCACAGGCAGCAAGCACAGGCAGCACACCAAGCACAGGCAGCAAACACAGGCAGCACAGCAAGCACCGGCAGCAAGCACAGGCAGCACAGCAAGCACAGGCAGCACAGCAAGCATAGGCAGCACAGCAAGCACAGGCAGCAAGCACAGGCAGCAAGCACAGGCAGCAAGCACAGGCAGCACAGCAAGCACAGGCAGCAAGCACAGGCAGCAAGCACAGGCAGCATACCAAGCACAGGCAGCAAGCACAGGCATCACAGCAATCACAGGCAGCAAGCACAGGCAGCACAGCAAGCACAGGCAGCAAGCACAGGCAGCACAGCAAGCACAGGCAGCAAGCACAGGCAGCACAGCAAGCACAGGCAGCAAGCACAGGCAGCACACCAAGCATAGGCAGCACAGCAAGCATAGGCAGTACAGCAAGCACAGGCAGCAAGCACAGGCAGCACACCAAGCACAGGCAGCAAGCACAGGCATCACAGCAAGCACAGGCAGCAAGCACAGGCAGCACACCAAGCATAGGCAGCACAGCAAGCATAGGCAGCACAGCAAGCACAGGCAGCAAGCACAGGCAGCAAGCACAGGCAGCAAGCACAGGCAGCACATCAAGCACAAACAGCAAGCACAGGCAGCACAGGCAGCAAGCACAGGCAGCAAGCACAGGCAGCACACCAAGTACAGGCAGCAAGCACAGGCAGCACAGCAAGCACAGGCAGCAAGCACAGGCAGCACAGCAAGCACAGGCAGCAAGCACAGGCAGCACAGCAAGCACAGGCAGCAAGCACAGGCAGCACAGCAAGCACAGGCAGCAAGCACAGGCAGCACAGCAAGCACAGGCAGCAAGCACGGGCAGCACAGCAAGCAGAGGCAGAACAGCAAGCACAGGCAGCACAGCAAGCACAGGCAGCACGGAAAGCACAGGCAGCATGCACAGGCAGCGCAGCAAGCACAGGCAGCACAGCAAGCACAGGCAGCAAGCACAGGCAGCACAGCAAGCACAGGCGGCAAGCACAGGCATGTTAGAGACCCGCAAAATAGCTCGACGAGATGTGTTCGTTTTAGCGATTCTGGGGGAAGTGCAGAGGGGTCAAGCTCCGTCTTCTTTCCAACAGGCAAAGCCTGCTCCGATCTTCGGCGAGATTCACTCTCGCATTTCTTTACAATGCTTACTCTTACTGAGACGCAGGTCAATGCACCGGCTGCCGAGGTAAACATTTGATCCGCGACTCTCGGCGCCTCCAAAAACAGGTGACACAGCAACGCACTGTCGTGTGCCACTGTCGAATTACCGCGTGTTATGGGCGAAATCAAATGCATCGCTAACAGGCAGCACATCAAGCACAGGCAGCAAGCACAGGCAGCACAGCAAGCACAGGCAGCACAGCAAGCACAGGCAGCAAGCACAGGCAGCACAGCAAGCACAGGCAGCAAGCACAGGCAGCACAGCAAGCACAGGCAGCACAGCAAGCGCAGTAAGCACAGGCAGCTTGCACAGGCAGCATAGCAAGCACAGGCAGCACAGCAAGCACAGGCAGCAAGCACAGGCAGCAGAGCAAGCACAGGCAGCAAGCACAGGCAGCAGAGCAAGCACAGGCAGCAAGCACAGGCAGCACAGCAAGCACAGGCAGCAAGCACAGGCAGCAAGCACAGGCAACACAGTAAGCACAGGCAGCAAGCACAGGCAGCACAGCAAGCACTGGCAGCAAGCACAGGCATGTTAGAAACCCGCAAAATAGCTCGACGAGATGTGTTCGTTTTAGCGATTCTGGGGGAAGTGCAGAGGGTTCAAGCTCCGTCCTCTATCCAACAGGCAAAGCCTGCTCCGATCTTGGGCGAGATTCCCTCTCGCATTTGTTTACAATGCTTACTCTTACTGAGACGCAGGTCAATGCACCGGCCGCCGAGGTAAACATATGATCCGCGACTCTCGGCTCCTCCAAATACAGGTGACACAGCAACGCACTGTCGTGTGCCACTGTCGAATTACCGCGTGTTATGGGCGAAATCAAATGCATCGCTAACAGGCAGCACAGCAAGCACAGGCAGCACAGCAAGCACAGGCAGCAAGCACAGGCAGCACAGCAAGCACAGGCAGCAAGCACAGGCAGCAAGCACAGGCAGCACAGCAAGCACAGGCAGCAAGCACAGGCAGCACAGCAAGCACAGGCAGCACATCAAGCACAGCAAGCACAGGCAGCAAGCACAGGCAGCACAGCAAGCACAGGCAGCAAGCACAGGCAGCAAGCACAGGCATCACAGCAAGCACAGGCAGCTAGCACAGGCATGTTAGAAACCCGCAAAATAGCTCGACGAGATGTGTTCGTTTTAGCGATTCTGGGGGAAGTGCAGAGGGGTCAAGCTCCGTCCGCTTTCCAACAGGCAAAGCCTGCTCCGATCTTCGGCGAGATTCACTCTCGCACTTGTTTACAATGCTTACTCTTACTGAGACGCAGGTCAATGCACCGGCCGCCGAGGTAAACATATGATCCGCGACTCTCGGCGCCTCCAAAAACAGGTGACGCAGCAACGCACTGTCGTGTGCCACTGTCGAATTACCGCGTGTTATGGGCGAAATCAAATGCATCGCTAACAGGCAGCACAGCAAGCACAGGTAGCACAGCAAGCACAGGCAGCAAGCACAGGCAGCACAGCAAGCACAGGCAGCAAGCACAGGCAGCACAGCAAGCACAGGCAGCACAGCACAGGCAGCAAGCACAGGCAGCACACCAAGCACAGGCAGCACAGCAAGCACAGGCAGCAAGCACAGGCAGCACAGCAAGCACAGGCAGCACAACAAGCACAGGCAGCAAGCACAGGCAGCAAGCACAGGCAGCACAGCAAGCACAGGCAGCACAGGCAGCAAGCACAGGCAGCAAGCACAGGCAGCAAGCACAGGCAGCACAGCAAGCACAGGCAGCAAGCACAGGCATCACAGCAAGCACAGGCAGCAAGCACAGGTATGCTAGAAACCCGCAAAATAGCTCGACGAGATGTGTTCGTTTTAGCGATTCTGGGGGAAGTGCAGAGGGGTCAAGCTCCGTCCTCTTTCCAACAGGCAAAGCCTGCTCCGATCTTCGGCGAGATTCACTCTCGCATTTCTTTACAATGCTTACTCTTACTGAGACGCAGGTCAATGCACCGGCCGCCGAGGTAAACATATGATCTGCGACACTCGGCGCCTCCAAAAACAGGTGACACAGCAACGCATTGTCGTGTGCCACTGTCGAATTACCGCGTGTTATGGGCGAAATCAAATGCATCGCTAACAGGCAGCACAGCAAGCACAGCAACAACGGGCAGCAAGCACAGGCAGCACAACAAGCACAGGCAGCAAGCACAGGCAGCAAGCACAGGCAGCAAGCACAGGCAGCACAGCAAGCACAGGCAGCAAGCACAGGCAGCACAGCAAGCACAGGCAGCAAGCACATGCAGCACAGCAAGCACAGGCAGCAGGCACAGGAAGCTCAGGCAGCACAGCAAGCACAGGCAGCAAGCACAGGCAGCAAGCACAGGCATGTTAGAAACCCGCAAAATAGCTCGACGAGATGTGTTCGTTTTAGCGATTCTGGGGGAAGTGCAGAGGGGTCAAGCTCCGTCTTCTTTCCAACAGGCAAAGCCTGCTCCGATCTTCGGCGAGATTCACTCTCGCATTTCTTTACAATGCTTACTCTTACTGAGACGCAGGTCAATGCACCGGCCGCCGAGGTAAACATATGATCCGCGACTCTCGGCGCCTCCAAAAACAGGTGACACAGCAACGCACTGTCGTGTGCCACTGTCGAATTAGCGCGTGTTATTGGCGAAATCAAATGCATCGCTAACAGGCAGTACAGCAAGCACAGGCAGCACAGCAAGCACAGGCAGCAAGCACAGGCAGCACAGCAAGCGCAGGCAGCACAGCAAGCACAGGCAGCAAGCACAGGCATGTTAGAAACCCGCAAAATACCTCGACGAGATGTGTTCGTTTTAGCGATTCTGGGGGAAGTGCAGAGGGGTCAAGCTCCGTCCTCTTTCCAACAGGCAAAGCCTGCTCCGATCTTCGGCGAGATTCACTCTCGCATTTGTTTAAAATGCTTACTCTTACTGTGACGCAGGTCAATCCACCGGCCGCCGAGGTAAACATATGATCCGCGACTCTCGGCGCCTCCAAAAACAGGTGACACAGCAACGCACTGTCGTGTGCCACTGTCGAATTACCGCGTGTTATGGGCGAAATCAAATGCATCGCTAACAGGCAGCACAGCAAGCACAGGCAGCAAGCACAGGCAGCACAGCAAGCACAGGCAGCACAGCAAGCACAGGCAGCACAGCAAGCAGAGGCAACAGGCACAGGCAGCACAGCAAGCACAGGCAGCACAGCAAGCACAGGCAGCAAGCACAGGCAGCTAGCACAGGCAGCACAGCAAGTACAGGCATCACAGCAAGCACAGGCAGCACAGCAAGCACAGGCAGCAAGCACAGGCAGCACAGAAAGCACAGGCAGCATGCACAGGCAGCGCAGCAAGCACAGGCAGCACAGCAAGCACAGGCAGCTAGCACAGGCAGCACAGCAAGCACAGGCAGCAAGCACAGGCAGCACAGCAAGCACAGGCAGCAAGCACAGGCAGCATAGCAAGCACAGCAAGCACAGCAAGCACAGGCAGTACAGCAAGCACAGGCAGCAAGCACAGGCAGCACAGCAAGCACAGGCAGCAAGCACGGGCAGCACAGCAAACACAGGCAGCACAGCAAGCACCGGCAGCAAGCACAGGCAGCACAGCAAGCACAGGCAGCACAGCAAGCATAGGCAGCACAGCAAGCACAGGCAGCAAGCACAGGCAGCAAGCACAGGCAGCAAGCACAGGCAGCACAGCAAGCACAGGCAGCAAGCACAGGCAGCAAGCACAGGCAGCACACCAAGCACAGGCAGCAAGCACAGGCATCACAGCAATCACAGGCAGCAAGCACAGGCAGCACAGCAAGCACAGGCAGCAAGCACAGGCAGCACAGCAAGCACAGGCAGCACAGCAAGCACAGGCAGCAAGCACAGGCAGCACAGCAAGCACAGGCAGCAAGCACAGGCAGCACACCAAGCATAGGCAGCACAGCAAGCATAGGCAGTACAGCAAGCACAGGCAGCAAGCACAGGCAGCACACCAAGCACAGGCAGCAAGCACAGGCATCACAGCAAGCACAGGCAGCAAGCACAGGCAGCACACCAAGCATAGGCAGCACAGCAAGCATAGGCAGCACAGCAAGCACAGGCAGCAAGCACAGGCAGCAAGCACAGGCAGCAAGCACAGGCAGCACATCAAGCACAAACAGCAAGCACAGGCAGCACAGGCAGCAAGCACAGGCAGCAAGCACAGGCAGCACACCAAGTACAGGCAGCAAGCACAGGCAGCACAGCAAGCACAGGCAGCAAGCACAGGCAGCACAGCAAGCACAGGCAGCAAGCACAGGCAGCACAGCAAGCACAGGCAGCAAGCACAGGCAGCACAGCAAGCACAGGCAGCAAGCACAGGCAGCACAGCAAGCACAGGCAGCAAGCACGGGCAGCACAGCAAGCAGAGGCAGAACAGCAAGCACAGGCAGCACAGCAAGCACAGGCAGCACAGCAAGCACAGGCAGCACGGAAAGCACAGGCAGCACAGCAAGCACAGGCAGCAAGCACAGGCAGCACAGCAAGCACAGGCAGCGCAGCAAGCACTGGCAGCAAGCACAGGCAGCAGAGCAAGCACAGGCAGCAAGCACAGGCAGCACAGCAAGCACAGGCAGCGCAGCAAGCACTGGCAGCAAGCACAGGCAGCAGAGCAAGCACAGGCAGCAAGCACAGGCAGCACAGCAAGCACAGGCAGCAAGCACAGGCAGCACAGCAAGCACAGGCAGCAAGCACAGGCAGCTAGCACAGGCAGCAAGCACAGACAGCACAGCAAGCACAGGCAGCAAGCACAGGCATCGCAGCAGGCACAGGCAGCAAGCACAGGCAGCAAGCACAGGCAGCACAGCAAGCACAGGCAGCAAGCACAGGCAGCACAGAAAGCACAGGCAGCGCAGCAAGCATTGGCAGCAAGCACAGGCAGCAGAGCAAGCACAGGCAGCAAGCACAGGCAGCACAGCAAGCACAGGCAGCAAGCACAGGCAGCTTGCACAGGCAGCATAGCAAGCACAGCAAGCACAGGCAGCAAGCACAGGCAGCACAGCACAGGCAACACAGTAAGCACAGGCAGCAAGCAGAGGCAGCGCAGCAAGCACAGGCAGCGCAGCAAGCACTGGCAGCAAGCACAGGCAGCAGAGCAAGCACAGGCAGCAAGCACAGGCAGCACAGCAAGCACAGGCAGCAAGCACAGGCAGCGCAGCAAGCACAGGCAGCAAGCACAGGCAGCAAGCACAGGCAGCACAGCAAGCACAGGCAGCGCAGCAAGCACTGGCAGCAAGCACAGGCAGCACAGCAAGCACAGGCAGCACAGCAAGCACAGGCAGCAAGCACAGGCAGCACAGCAAGCACAGGCAGCAAGCACAGGCAGCACAGCAAGCACAGGCAGCAAGCACAGGCAGCACAGCAAGCACAGGCAGCACAGCAAGCACAGGCAGCAAGCACAGGCAGCACAGGCAGCATGCACAGGCAGCGCAGCAAGCACAGGCAGCAAGCACAGGCAGCAAGCACAGGCAGCACAGCAAGCACAGGCAGCGCAGCAAGCACTGGCAGCAAGCACAGGCAGCAGAGCAAGCACAGGCAGCAAGCACAGGCAACAAGCACAGGCAGCACAGCAAGCACAGGCAGCAAGCACAGGCAGCACAGCACAGGCAGCAAGCACAGGCAACACAGTAAGCACAGGCAGCAAGCACAGGCAGCGCAGCAAGCACAGGCAGCACAGCAAGCACAGGCAGCAAGCACAGGCAGCACAGCAAGGACAGGCAGCTAGCACAGGCAGCACAGCAAGCACAGGCAGCAAGCAAAGGCAGCACAGCAAGCACAGGCAGCAAGCACAGGCATCACAGCAAGCACAGGCAGCAAGCACAGGCAGCACAGCAAGCACAGGCAGCAAGCACAGGCAGCATAGCAAGCACAGCAAGCACAGGCAGCAAGCACAGGCAGCACAGCAAGCACAGGCAGCACAGCAAGCACAGGCAGCAAGCACAGGCAACACAGTAAGCACAGGCAGCAAGCACAGGCAGCACAGCAAGCACAGGCAGCAAGCACAGGCAGCACAGCAAGCACAGGCAGCTAGCACAGGCAGCACAGCAAGCACAGGCAGCAAGCACAGGCAGCACAGCAAGCACAGGCAGCAAGCACAGGCAGCATAGCAAGCACAGCAAGCACAGGCAGCACAGCAAGCACAGGCAGCAAGCACAGGCAGCACAGCAAGCACAGGCAGCAAGCACGGGCAGCACAGCAAACACAGGCAGCACAGCAAGCACCGGCAGCAAGCACAGGCAGCACAGCAAGCACAGGCAGCACATCAAACACAGGCAGCAAGCACAGGCAGCAGGCACAGGCAGCACAGCAAGCACAGGCAGCAAGCACAGGCAGCACAGCAAGCACAGGCAGCAAGCACAGGCAGCACACCAAGTACAGGCAGCAAGCACAGGCAGCACAGCAAGCACAGGCAGCAAGCACAGGCAGCACAGCAAGCACAGGCAGCAAGCAGAGGCAGAACAGCAAGGACAGGCAGCAAGCACAGGCAGCACAGCAGGCACAGGAAGCTCAGGCAGCACAGCAAGCACAGGCAGCAAGCACAGGCAGCAAGCACAGGCATGTTAGAGACCAGCAAAATAGCTCGACGAGATGTGTTCGTTTTAGCGATTCTGGGGGAAGTGCAGAGGGGTCAAGCTCCGTCTTCTTTCCAACAGGCAAAGCCTGCACCGATCTTCGGCGAGATTCACTCTCGCATTTCTTTACAATGCTTACTCTTACTGAGACGCAGGTCAATGCACCGGCCGCCGAGGTAAACATATGATCCGCGACTCTCGGCGCCTCCAAAAACAGGTGACACAGCAACGCACTGTCGTGTGCCACTGTCGAATTACCGCGTGTTATGGGCGAAATCAAATGCATCGCTAACAGGCAGCATAGCAAGCAGAGGCAGCAAGCACAGGCAGCACAGCAAGCACAGGCAGCAAGCACAGCTAGCACAGCAAGCACAGGCAGCAAGCACAGGCAGCACAGGCAGCAAGCACACGCATCACACCAAGCACAGGCAGCACAGCAAGCACAGGCTGCAAGCACAGGCAGCAAGCACAGGCAGCACAGCCAGCACAGTAAGCACAGGCAGCATAGCAAGCACAGGCAGCACAGCAAGCACAGGCAGCAAGCGCAGGCAGCACAGCAAGCACAGGCAGCATGCACAGGCAGCACAGCAAGCACAGGCAGCAAGCACAGGCAGCAGAGCAAGCACAGGCAGCAAGCACAGGCAGCACAGCAAGCACACGCAGCAAGCACAGGCAGCCCAGCAAGCACAGGCAGCAAGCACAGGCAGCACAGCAAGCACAGGCAGCAAGCACGGGCAGCACAGCAAGCACAGGCAGCTTGCACAGGCAGCATAGCAAGCACAGCAATCACAGGCAGCAAGCACAGGCAGCACAGCAAGCACAGGCAGCAAGCACAGGCAGCACAGCAAGCATAGGCAGCAAGCACAGGAAGCTCAGGCAGCACAGCAAGCACAGGCAGCAAGCACAGGCAGCACAGCAGGCACAGGAAGCTCAGGCAGCACAGCAAGCACAGGCAGCAAGCACAGGCAGCAAGCACAGGCAGCACAGCAAGCACAGGCAGCAAGCACAGGCAGCACAGCAAGCACAGGCAGCACAGCAAGTACAGCAAGTACAGACAGCAAGCACAGGCAGCACAGCAAGCACAGGCAGCAAGCACAGGCAGCATAGCAAGCACAGCAATCACAGGCAGCAAGCACAGGCAGCACAGCAAGCACAGGCAGCAAGCACAGGCAGCACAGCAAGCACAGGCAGCACAGCAAGTACAGCAAGTACAGACAGCAAGCACAGGCAGCACAGCAAGCACAGGCAGCAAGCACAGGCAGCACAGCAAGCACAGGCAGCAAGCACAGGCAGCACAGCAAGCACAGGCAGCAAGCACAGGCAACACAGTAAGCACAGGCAGCAAGCACAGGCAGCACAGCAAGCACAGGCAGCAAGCACAGGCAGCACAGCAAGCACAAACAGCAAGCACAGGCAGCGCAGCAAGCACAGGCAGCAAGCACAGGCAGCACAGCAAGCACAGGCAGCAAGCACAGGCAGCACAGCAAGCACAGGCAGCACAGCAAGTACAGCAAGTACAGACAGCAAGCACAGGCAGCACAGCAAGCACAGGCAGCACAGCAAGCACAGGCAGCACAACAAGCACAGGCAGCAAGCACAGGCAGCACAGCAAGCACAGGCAGCAAGCACAGGCAGCACAGCAAGCACAGGCAGCAAGCACAGGCAGCACAGCAAGCACAGGCAGCACAACAAGCACAACAAGCACAGGCGGCACAGCAAGCACAGGCAGCAAGCACAGGCAGCACAGCAAGCACAGGCAGCATGCACAGGCAGCGCAGCAAGCACAGGCAGCAAGCACAGGCAGCACAGCAAGCACAGGCAGCGCAGCAAGCACTGGCAGCAAGCACAGGCAGCAAGCACAGGCAGCACAGCAAGCACAGGCAGCAAGCACAGGCAGCATGCACAGGCAGCGCAGCAAGCACAGGCAGCAAGCACAGGCAGCACAGGCAGCGCAGCAAGCACTGGCAGCAAGCACAGCCAGCACAGCAAGCACAGGCAGCAAGCACAGGCAGCACAGCAAGCACAGGCAGCAAGCAGAGGCAGCACAGCAAGCACAGGCAGCAAGCACAGGTAGCACAGCAAGCACAGGCAGCAAGCACAGGCAGCACAGCAAGCAGAGGCAACAAGCACAGGCAGCACAGCAAGCACAGGCAGCAAGCACAGACAGCACAGCAAGCACAGGCAGCACAGCAAGCACAAACAGCAAGCACAGGCAGCACAGCAAGCACAGGCAGCAAGGACAGGCAGCACAGCAAGCACAGGCAGCACAGCAAGCACAGGCAGCAAGCACGGGCAGCACAGCCAGCAGAGGCAGAACAGCAAGCACAGGCAGCAGGCACAGGCAGCACAGCAAGCACAGGCTGCACAGCAAGCACAGGCAGCACAGCAAGCACAGGGAGCTTGCACAGGCAGCATAGCAAGCACAGCAAGCACAGGCAGCAATCACAGGCAGCACAACAAGCACAGGCAGCAAGCACAGGCAGCACAGCAAGCACAGGCAGCAAGCACAGGTATGCTAGAGACCCGCAAAATAGCTCGACGAGATGTGTTCGTTTTAGCGATTCTGGGGGAAGTGCAGAGGGGTCAAGCTCCGTCCTCTTTCCAACAGGCAAAGCCTGCTCCGATCTTCGGCGAGATTCACTCTCGCATTTCTTTACAATGCTTACTCTTACTGAGACGCAGGTCAATGCACCGGCCGCCGAGGTAAACATATGATCCGCGACTCTCGGCGCCTCCAAAAACAGGTGACACAGCAACGCACTGTCGTGTGCCACTGTCGAATTACCGCGTGTTATGGGCGAAATCAAATGCATCGCTAACAGGCACCACAGCAAGCACAGGCAGCAAGCACAGGCAGCACAGCAAGCACAGGCAGCTTGCACAGGCAGCATAGCAAGCACAGGCAGCAAGCACAGGCAGCACAGCAAGCACAAGCAGCACAGCAAGCACAGGCAGCAAGCACAGGCAGCACAGCAAGCACAGGCAGCACAACAAGCACAACAAGCACAGGCGGCACAGCAAGCACAGGCAGCAAGCACAGGCAGCACAGCAAGCACAGGCAGCATGCACAAGCAGCGCAGCAAGCACAGGCAGCAAGCACAGGCAGCACAGCAAGCACAGGCAGCGCAGCAAGCACTGGCAGCAAGCACAGGCAGCACAGCAAGCACAGGCAGCAAGCACAGGCAGCACAGCAAGCACAGGCAGCAAGCACAGGCAACACAGTAAGCACAGGCAGCAAGCACAGGCAGCACAGCAAGCACAGGCAGCAAGCACAGGCAGCACAGCAAGCACAAACAGCAAGCACAGGCAGCGCAGCAAGCACAGGCAGCAAGCACAGGCAGCACAGCAAGCACAGGCAGCAAGCACAGGCAGCACAGCAAGCACAGGCAGCACAGCAAGTACAGCAAGTACAGACAGCAAGCACAGGCAGCACAGCAAGCACAGGCAGCAAGCACAGGCAGCACAGCAAGCACAGGCAGCAAGCACAGGCAGCACAGCAAGCACAGGCAGCAGGCACAGGCAGCACAGCAAGCACAGGCAGCACAGCAAGCACAGGCAGCACAACAAGCACAGGCAGCAAGCACAGGCAGCAAGCACAGACAGCACAGCAAGCACAGGCAGCAAGCACAGGCAGCACAGCAAGCACAGGCAGCACAGCAAGCACAGGCAGCAAGCACAGGCAGCACAGCATGCACAGGCAGCACAGCAAGCACAGGCAGCACAACAAGCACAACAAGCACAGGCGGCACAGCAAGCACAGGCAGCAAGCACAGGCAGCACAGCAAGCACAGGCAGCATGCACAGGCAGCGCAGCAAGCACAGGCAGCAAGCACAGGCAGCACAGCAAGCACAGGCAGCGCAGCAAGCACTGGCAGCAAGCACAGGCAGCAAGCACAGGCAGCACAGCAAGCACAGGCAGCAAGCACAGGCAGCATGCACAGGCAGCGCAGCAAGCACAGGCAGCAAGCACAGGCAGCACAGCAAGCACAGGCAGCAAGCACAGGCAGCACAGCAAGCACAGGCAGCACAGCAAGTACAGCAAGTACAGACAGCAAGCACAGGCAGCACAGCAAGCACAGGCAGCAAGCACAGGCAGCACAGCAAGCACAGGCAGCAATCACAGGCAGCACAACAAGCACAGGCAGCAAGCACAGGCAGCACAGCAAGCACAGGCAGCAAGCACAGGTATGCTAGAGACCCGCAAAATAGCTCGACGAGATGTGTTCGTTTTAGCGATTCTGGGGGAAGTGCAGAGGGGTCAAGCTCCGTCCTCTTTCCAACAGGCAAAGCCTGCTCCGATCTTCGGCGAGATTCACTCTCGCATTTCTTTACAATGCTTACTCTTACTGAGACGCAGGTCAATGCACCGGCCGCCGAGGTAAACATATGATCCGCGACTCTCGGCGCCTCCAAAAACAGGTGACACAGCAACGCACTGTCGTGTGCCACTGTCGAATTACCGCGTGTTATGGGCGAAATCAAATGCATCGCTAACAGGCACCACAGCAAGCACAGGCAGCAAGCACAGGCAGCACAGCAAGCACAGGCAGCTTGCACAGGCAGCATAGCAAGCACAGGCAGCAAGCACAGGCAGCACAGCAAGCACAAGCAGCACAGCAAGCACAGGCAGCAAGCACAGGCAGCACAGCAAGCACAACAAGCACAGGCGGCACAGCAAGCACAGGCAGCAAGCACAGGCAGCACAGCAAGCACAGGCAGCATGCACAGGCAGCGCAGCAAGCACAGGCAGCAAGCACAGGCAGCACAGCAAGCACAGGCAGCAAGCACAGGCAGCACAGCAAGCACAGGCAGCAAGCAGAGGCAGCGCAGCAAGCACAGGCAGCAAGCACAGGTAGCACAGCAAGCACAGGCAGCAAGCACAGGCAGCACAGCAAGCAGAGGCAACAAGCACAGGCAGCACAGCAAGCACAGGCAGCAAGCACAGACAGCACAGCAAGCACAGGCAGCACAGCAAGCACAAACAGCAAGCACAGGCAGCACAGCAAGCACAGGCAGCAAGGACAGGCAGCACAGCAAGCACAGGCAGCACAGCAAGCACAGGCAGCAAGCACGGGCAGCACAGCCAGCAGAGGCAGAACAGCAAGCACAGGCAGCAGGCACAGGCAGCACAGCAAGCACAGGCTGCACAGCAAGCACAGGCAGCACAGCAAGCACAGGGAGCTTGCACAGGCAGCGTAGCAAGCACAGCAAGCACAGGCAGCAATCACAGGCAGCACAACAAGCACAGGCAGCAAGCACAGGCAGCACAGCAAGCACAGGCAGCAAGCACAGGTATGCTGGAGACCCGCAAAATAGCTCGACGAGATGTGTTCGTTTTAGCGATTCTGGGGGAAGTGCAGAGGGGTCAAGCTCCGTCCTCTTTCCATCAGGCAAAGCCTGCTCCGATCTTCGGCGAGATTCACTCTCGCATTTCTTTACAATGCTTACTCTTACTGAGACGCAGGTCAATGCACCGGCCGCCGAGGTAAACATATGATCCGCGACTCTCGGCGCCTCCAAAAACAGGTGACACAGCAACGCACTGTCGTGTGCCACTGTCGAATTACCGCGTGTTATGGGCGAAATCAAATGCATCGCTACCAGGCACCACAGCAAGCACAGGCAGCAAGCACAGGCAGCACAGCAAGCACAGGCAGCACAGCAAGCACAGGCAGCTTGCACAGGCAGCATAGCAAGCACAGGCAGCAAGCACAGGCAGCACAGCAAGCACAAGCAGCACAGCAAGCACAGGCAGCAAGCACAGGCAGCACAGCAAGCACAGGCAGCACAACAAGCACAACAAGCACAGGCGGCACAGCAAGCACAGGCAGCAAGCACAGGCAGCACAGCAAGCACAGGCAGCATGCACAGGCAGCGCAGCAAGCACAGGCAGCAAGCACAGGCAGCACAGCAAGCACAGGCAGCGCAGCAAGCACTGGCAGCAAGCACAGGCAGCACAGCAAGCACAGGCAGCAAGCACAGGCAGCACAGCAAGCACAGGCAGCAAGCACAGGCAGCATGCACACGCAGCGCAGCAAGCACAGGCAGCAAGCACAGGCAGCACAGCAAGCACAGGCAGCGCAGCAAGCACTGGCAGCAAGCACAGGCAGCACAGGCAGCAAGCACAGGCAGCACAGCAAGCACAGGCAGCAAGCACAGGCAGCACAGCAAGCACAGGCAGCAAGCACAGGTAGCACAGCAAGCACAGGCAGCAAGCACAGGCAGCACAGCAAGCACAGGCAGCACAGCAAGCAGAGGCAACAAGCACAGGCAGCATAGCAAGCACAGGCAGCGCAGCAAGCACAGGCAGCACAGCAAGCACAGGCAGCAAGCACAGGCAGCACAGCAAGCGCAGGCAGCACAGCAAGTACAGCAAGTACAGACAGCAAGCACAGGCAGCACAGCAAGCAGAGGCAACAAGCACAGGCAGCAAGCACAGGCAGCAAGCACAGGCAGCACAGGGAGCTTGCACAGGCAGCATAGCAACCACAGCAAGCACAAGCAGCAATCACAGGCAGCACAGCAAGCACAGGCAGCACAGCAAGCACAAGCAGCAAGCACAGGCAGCACAGCAAGCACAGGCAGCGCAGCAAGCACAGGCAGCACAGCAAGCACAGGCAGCACAGCAAGTACAGCAAGTACAGACAGCAAGCACAGGCAGCACAGCAAGCACAGGCAGCAAGCACAGGCAACACAGTAAGCACAGGCAGCAAGCACAGGCAGCAAGCACAGGCATGTTAGAAACCCGCAAAATAGCTCGACGAGATGTGTTCGTTTTAGCGATTCTGGGGGAAGGGCAGAGGGGTCAAGCTCCGTCCTCTTTCCAACAGGCAAAGCCTGCTCCGATCTTCGGCGAGATTCACTCTCGCATTTGTTTACAATGCTTACTCTTACTGAGACGCTGGTCAATGCACCGGCCGCCGAGGTAAACATATGATCCGCGACTCTCGGCGCCTCCAAAAACAGGTGACACAGCAACGCACTGTCGTGTGCCACTGTCGAATTACCGCGTGTTATGGGCGAAATCAAATGCATCGCTAACAGCAGCACAGCAAGCACAGGCAGCACAGCAAGCACAGGCAGCAAGCACAGGCAGCACAGCAAGCACAGGCAGCACAGCAAGCAGAGGCAACAAGCACAGGCAGCACAGGCAGCAAGCACAGGCAGCACAGCAAGCACAGGCAGCGCAGCAAGCACAGGCAGCGCAGCAAGCACAGGCAGCAAGCACAGGCAGCACAGCAAGCACAGGCAGCGAACACAGGCAGCACAGCAAGCACAGGCAGCAAGCACAGGCACCACAGCAAGCACAGGCAGCAAGCACAGGCAGCACAGCAAGCACAGGCAGCACAGCAAGCACAGCAAGCACAGGCAGCAAGCACAGGCAGCAAGCACAGGCAGCACACCAAGTACAGGCAGCAAGCACAGGCAGCGCAGCAAGCACAGGCATCACAGCAAGCACAGGCAGCAAGCAGAGGCAGCACAGCAAACACAGGCAGCAAGCACAGGCAGCAAGCACAGGCAGCGAGCACAGGCAGCACAGCAAGCACAGGCAGCAAGCACAGGCACCATAGCAAGCACAGGCAGCAAGCACAGGCAGCACAGCAAGCACAGGCAGCAAGCACGGGCAGCACAGCAAGCACAGGCAGCAAGCACAGGCAGCAAGCACAGGCAGCACACCAAGCACAGGCAGCACACCAAGCACAGGCAGCGCAGCAAGCACAGGCAGCACAGCAAGCACAGCAAGCACAGGCAGCACAGCAAGCACAGGCAGCAAGCACAGGCAGCACAGCAAGCACAGGCAGCAAGCACAGGCAGCAAGCACAGGCAGCACACCAAGTACAGGCAGCAAGCACAGGCAGCGCAGCAAGCACAGGCAGCACAGTAAGCACAGGCAGCAAGCACAGGCAGCACAGCAAGCACAGGCAGCAAGCACGGGCAGCACAGCAAGCAGAGGCAGCACAGCAAGCACAGGCAGCAAGCACAGGCAACACTTTAAGCACAGGCAGCAAGCACAGGCAGCACAGCAAGCACAGGCAGCAAACACAGGCAGCAAGCACAGGCAACACAGTAAGCACAGGCAGCAAGCACAGGCAGCAAGCACAGGCAGCACAGCAAGCACAAACAGCAAGCACAGGCAGCACAGCAAGCACAGGCAGTACAGCAAGCACAGGCAGCAAGCACAGGCAGCAAGCACAGGCAGCACAGCAAGCACAGGCAGCACAGCAAGCACAGGCAGCAAGCACAGGCAGCACAGCAAGCACAGGCAGCAAGCACAGGCATCACAGCAAGCACAGGCAGCACAGCAAGCACAGGCAGCAAGCTCAGGCAGCACACCAAGCACAGGCAGCACAGCAAGCACAGGCAGCAAGCACAGGCAGCACAGCAAGCACAGGCAGCAAGCACAGGCAGCTCAGGCAGCACAGCAAGCACAGGCAGCAAGCACAGGCAGCACAGCAAGCACAGGCAGCAAGCACAGGCAGCACAGCAAGCACAGGTAGCAAGCACAGGCAGCACAGCAAGCACAGGCAGCAAGCACGGGCAGCACAGTAAGCACAGGCAGCAAGCACAGGCAGCACAGCAAGCACAGGCATGTTAGAAACCCGCAAAATAGCTCGACGAGATGTGTTCGTTTTAGCGATTCTGGGGGAAGTGCAGAGGGGTCAAGCTCCGTCCTCTTTCCAACAGGCAAAGCCTGCTCCGATCTTCGGCGAGATTCACTCTCGCATTTGTTTACAATGCTTACTCTTACTGAGACGCAGGTCAATGCACCGGCCGCCGAGGTAAACATATGATCCGCGACTCTCGGCGCCTCCAAAAACAGGTGACACAGCAACGCATTGTCGTGTGCCACTGTCGAATTACCGCGTGTTATGGGCGAAATCAAATGCATCGCTAGCAGGCAGCACAGCAAGCACAGGCAGCAAGCACAGGCAGCACAGTAAGCACAGGCAGCAAGCACAGGCAGCACAGCAAGCAGAGGTAACAAGCACAGGCAGCACAGCAAGCACAGGCAGCGAGCACAGGCAGCACAGCAAGCACAGGCAGCACAGCAAGCACAGGCAGCAAGCACAGGCAGCACAGCAAGCACAAGCAGCAAGCACAGGCAGCACAGCACAGGCAGCACAGCAAGCTCAGGCAGCAAGCACAGGCAACACAGTAAGCACAGGCAGCAAGCACAGGCAGCACAGCAAGCACAGGCAGCAAGCACAGGCAACACAGTAAGCACAGGCAGCAAGCACAGGCAGCACAGCAAGCACAGGCAGCAAGCACAGACAGCAAGCACAGGCAACACAGTAAGCACAGGCAGCAAGCACAGGCAGCACAGCAAGCACAGGCATGTTAGAAACCCGCAAAATAGCTCGACGAGATGTGTTCGTTTTAGCGATTCTGGGGGAAGTGCAGAGGGGTCAAGCTCCGTCCTCTTTCCAACAGGCAAAGCCTGCTCCGATCTTCGGCGAGATTCACTCTCGCATTTGTTTACAATGCTTACTCTTACTGAGACACAGGTCAATGCACCGGCCGCCGAGGTAAACATATGATCCGCGACTCTCGGCGCCTCCAAAAACAGGTGACACAGCAACGCACTGTCGTGTGCCACTGTCGAATTACCGCGTGTTATGGGCGAAATCAAATGCATCGCTAACAGGCAGCACAGCAAGCACAGGCAGCACAGCAAGCACAGGCAGCAAGCACAGGCAGCACAGCAAGCACAGGCAGCACAGCAAGCAGAGGCAACATGCACAGGCAGCACAGGCAGCAAGCACAGGCAGCACAGCAAGCACAAACAGCAAGCACAGGCAGCACAGCAAGCACAGGCAGCAAGCACAGGCAGCACAGCAAGCACAGGCAGCAAGCACAGGCAGCACAGCAAGCACAGGCAGCAAGCACAGGCAGCACAGCAAGCACAGGCAGCAAGCACAGGCAGCACACCAAGTACAGGCAGCAAGCACAGGCAGCACAGCAAGCAGAGGCAACAAGCACAGGCAGCACAGCAAGCACAGGCAGCAAGCACAGGCAGCACAGCAAGCACAGGCAGCAAGCACAGGCAGTACAGCAAGCACAGGCAGCAAGCACAGGCAGCACAGCAAGCACAGCAAGCACAGGCAGCAAGCACAGGCAGCAAGCACAGGCAGCAAGCACAGGCAGCACAGCAAGCACAGGCAGCAAGCACAGGCAGCACAGCAAGCACAGGCAGCACAGCAAGCACAGGCAGCACGGCAAGCACAGGCAGCAAGCACAGGCAGCACAGCAAGCACAGGCAGCAAGCACAGGCAGCGCAGCAAGCACAGGCAGCACAGCAAGCACAGGCAGCAAGCACAGGCAGCGCAGCAAGCACAGGCAGCAAGCACAGGCAGCACAGCAAGCACAGGCAGCAAGCACAGGCAGCACAGCAAGCACAGGCAGCAAGCACAGGCAGCACAGCAAGCACAGGCAGCACAGCACAGGCAGCACAGCAAGCTCAGGCAGCAAGCACAGGCAACACAGTAAGCACAGGCAGCAAGCACAGGCAGCACAGCAAGCACAGGCAGCAAGCACAGGCAACACAGTAAGCACAGGCAGCACAGCAAGCACAGGCAGCAAGCACAGACAGCAAGCACAGGCAACACAGTAAGCACAGGCAGCAAGCACAGGCAGCACAGCAAGCACAGGCATGTTAGAAACCCGCAAAATAGCTCGACGAGATGTGTTCGTTTTAGCGATTCTGGGGGAAGTGCAGAGGGGTCAAGCTCCGTCCTCTTTCCAACAGGCAAAGCCTGCTCCGATCTTCGGCGAGATTCACTCTCGCATTTGTTTACAATGCTTACTCTTACTGAGACGCAGGTCAATGCACCGGCCGCCGAGGTAAACATATGATCCGCGACTCTCGGCGCCTCCAAAAACAGGTGACACAGCAACGCACTGTCGTGTGCCACTGTCGAATTACCGCGTGTTATGGGCGAAATCAAATGCATCGCTAACAGGCAGCACAGCAAGCACAGGCAGCATAGCAAGCACAGGCAGCAAGCACAGGCAGCACAGGCAGCACAGCAAGCAGAGGCAACATGCACAGGCAGCACAGGCAGCAAGCACAGGCAGCACAGCAAGCACAAACAGCAAGCACAGGCAGCACAGCAAGCACAGGCAGTACAGCAAGCACAGGCAGTACAGCAAGCACAGGCAGCAAGCACAGGCAGCAAGCACAGGCAGCACAGCAAGCACAGCAAGCACAGGCAGCAAGCACAGGCAGCACAGCAAGCACAGGCAGCAAGCACAGGCAGCAAGCACAGGCAGCACAGCAAGCACAGGCAGCAAGCACAGGCAGCACAGCAAGCACAGGCAGCACAGCAAGCACAGGCAGCAAGCACAGGCAGCAAGCACAGGCAGCACAGCAAGCACAGGCAGCACAGCAAGCACAGGCAGCACAGCACAGGCAGCACAGCAAGCTCAGGCAGCAAGCACAGGCAACACAGTAAGCACAGGCAGCAAGCACAGGCAGCACAGCAAGCACAGGCAGCAAGCACAGACAGCAAGCACAGGCAACACAGTAAGCACAGGCAGCACAGCAAGCACTGGTATGTTAGAAACCCGCAAAATAGCTCGACGAGATGTGTTCGTTTTAGCGATTCTGGGGGAAGTGCAGAGGGGTCAAGCTCCGTCCTCTTTCCAACAGGAAAAGCCTGCTCCGATCTTCGGCGAGATTCACTCTCGCATTTGTTTACAATGCTTACTCTTACTGAGACACAGGTCAATGCACCGGCCGCCGAGGTAAACATATGATCCGCGACTCTCGGCGCCTCCAAAAACAGGTGACACAGCAACGCACTGTCGTGTGCCACTGTCGAATTACCGCGTGTTATGGGCGAAATCAAATGCATCGCTAACAGGCAGCACAGCAAGCACAGGCAGCACAGCAAGCACAGGCAGCAAGCACAGGCAGCACAGCAAGCAGAGGCAACATGCACAGGCAGCACAGGCAGCAAGCACAGGCAGCACAGCAAGCACAAACAGCAAGCACAGGCAGCACAGCAAGCACAGGCAGCAAGCACAGGCAGTACAGCAAGCACAGGCAGCAAGCACAGGCAGCAAGCACAGGCAGCACAGCAAGCACAGCAAGCACAGGCAGCAAGCACGGGCAGCACAGCAAGCACAGGCAGCACAGCAAGCACAGGCAGCAAGCACAGGCAGCACAGCAAGCACAGGCAGCACAGCAAGCACAGGCAGCACGGCAAGCACAGGCAGCAGGCACAGGCAGCACAGCAAGCACAGGCAGCAAGCACAGGCAGCGCAGCAAGCACAGGCAGCACAGCAAGCACAGGCAGCAAGCACAGGCAGCGCAGCAAGCACAGGCAGCAAGCACAGGCAGCACAGCAAGCACAGGCAGCACAGCAAGCACAGGCAGCAAGCACAGGCAGCACAGCAAGCACAGGCAACACAGTAAGCACAGGCAGCAAGCACAGGCAGCAAGCACAAGCATGTTAGAAAACCGCAAAATAGCTCGACGAGATGTGTTCGTTTTAGCGATTCTGGGGGAAGGGCAGAGGGGTCAAGCTCCGTCCTCTATCCAACAGGCAAAGCCTGCTCCGATCTTCGGCGAGATTCACTCTCGCATTTGTTTACAATGCTTACTCTTACTGAGACGCAGGTCAATGCACCGGCCGCCGAGGTAAACATATGATCCGCGACTCTCGGCACCTCCAAAAACAGGTGACACCGCAACGCACTGTCGTGTGCCACTGTCGAATTACCGCGTGTTATGGGCGAAATCAAATGCATTGCTAACAGGCAGCACAGCAAGCACAGGCAGCACAGCAAGCACAGGCAGCAAGCACAGGCACCACAGCAAGCACAGGCAGCAAGCACAGGCAGCACAGCAAGCACAGGCAGCAAGCACGGGCAGCAGAGCAAGCACAGGCAGCACAGCAAGCACAGGCAGCACAGCAAGCACAGGCAGCAAGCACAGGCAGCAAGCACAGGCAGCACACCAAGTACAGGCAGCAAGCACAGGCAGCGCAGCAAGCACAGGCTGCACAGCAAGCACAGGCAGCAAGCACAGGCAGCACAGCAAGCACAGGCAGCACAGCAAGCACAGGCAGCAAGCACAGGCAGCAAGCACAGGCAGCAAGCACAGGCAGCACAGCAAGCACAGGCAGCACAGCAAGCACAGGCAGCAAGCACAGGCAGCACAGCAAGCACAGGCAGCACAGCACAGGCAGCACAGCAAGCTCAGGCAGCAAGCACAGGCAACACAGTAAGTACAGGCAGCAAGCACAGGCAGCAAGCACAGACAGCACAGCAAGCACAGGCAGCACAGCACAGGCAGCACAGCAAGCTCAGGCAGCAAGCACAGGCAACACAGTAAGTACAGGCAGCAAGCACAGGCAGCACAGCAAGCACAGGCAGCACAGCAAGCACAGGCAGCAAGCACAGGCAACACAGTAAGCACAGGCGGCAAGCACAGGCAACACAGTAAGCACAGGCAGCAAGCACAGGCAGCACAGCAAGCAGAGGCAACAAGCACAGGCAGCACAGCAAGCACAGGCAGCAAGCACAGGCAGCACAGCAAGCACAGGCAGCAAGCACAGGCAGTACAGCAAGCACAGGCAGCAAGCACAGGCAGCAAGCACAGGCAGCACAGCAAGCACAGGCAGCACAGCAAGCACAGGCAGCAAGCACAGGCAGCAAGCACAGGCAGAAAGCACAGGCAGCACAGCAAGCACAGGCAGCAAGCACAGGCATCACAGCAAGCACAGGCAGCACAGCAAGCACAGGCAGCAAGCTCAGGCAGCACACCAAGCACAGGCAGCACAGCAAGCACAGGCAGCAAGCACAGGCAGCACAGCAAGCACAGGCAGCAAGCACAGGCAGCTCAGGCAGCACAGCAAGCACAGGCAGCAAGCACAGGCAGCACAGCAAGCACAGGCAGCAAGCACAGGCAGCACAGCAAGCACAGGCAGCAAGCACAGGCAGCACAGCAAGCACAGGCAGCAAGCACGGGCAGCACAGCAAGCCCAGGCAGCACAGCAAGCACAGGCAGCTTGCACAGGCAGCATAGCAAGCACAGCAAGCACAGGCAGCAAGCACAGGCAGCAAGCACTGGCAGCACAGCGAGCACAGGCAGCACAGGCAGCACAACAAGCACAGGCGGCACAGCAAGCACAGGCAGCAAGCACAGGCAGCACAGCAAGCACAGGCAGCAAACACAGGCAGCACAGCAAGCACAGGCAGCACAGCAAGCACAGGCAGCACAGCAAGCACAGGCAGCTTGCACAGGCAGTTTGCACAGGCAGCATAGCAAGCACAGCAAGCACAGGCAGCACAGCAAGCACACGCAGCAAGCACTGGCAGCACAGCAAGCACAGGCAGCACAGGCAGCACAACAAGCACAGGCGGCACAGCAAGCACAGGCAGCAAGCACAGGCAGCACAGCAAGCACAGGCAGCACAGCAAGCACAGGCAGCACAGCACAGACAGCACAGCAAGCTCAGGCAGCACAGCAAGCACAGCAAGCACAGGCAGCAAGCACAGGCAGCAAGCACAGGCAGCACACCAAGTACAGGCAGCAAGCACAGGCAGCGCAGCAAGCACAGGCAGCAAGCACAGGCAGCACAGCAAGCACAGGCAGCACAGCAAGCACAGGCAGCAAGCACAGGCAGCACAGCAAGCACAGGCAACACAGTAAGCACAGGCAGCAAGCACAGGCAGCAAGCACAAGCATGTTAGAAAACCGCAAAATAGCTCGACGAGATGTGTTCGTTTTAGCGATTCTGGGGGAAGGGCAGAGGGGTCAAGCTCCGTCCTCTATCCAACAGGCAAAGCCTGCTCCGATCTTCGGCGAGATTCACTCTCGCATTTGTTTACAATGCTTACTCTTACTGAGACGCAGGTCAATGCACCGGCCGCCGAGGTAAACATATGATCCGCGACTCTCGGCACCTCCAAAAACAGGTGACACCGCAACGCACTGTCGTGTGCCACTGTCGAATTACCGCGTGTTATGGGCGAAATCAAATGCATTGCTAACAGGCAGCACAGCAAGCACAGGCAGCACAGCAAGCACAGGCAGCAAGCACAGGCACCACAGCAAGCACAGGCAGCAAGCACAGGCAGCACAGCAAGCACAGGCAGCAAGCACGGGCAGCAGAGCAAGCACAGGCAGCACAGCAAGCACAGGCAGCACAGCAAGCACAGGCAGCAAGCACAGGCAGCAAGCACAGGCAGCACACCAAGTACAGGCAGCAAGCACAGGCAACACAGTAAGTACAGGCAGCAAGCACAGGCAGCAAGCACAGGCAGCACAGCAAGCACAGGCAGCACAGCACAGGCAGCACAGCAAGCTCAGGCAGCAAGCACAGGCAACACAGTAAGTACAGGCAGCAAGCACAGGCAGCACAGCAAGCACAGGCAGCACAGCAAGCACAGGCAGCAAGCTCAGGCAGCACACCAAGCACAGGCAGCACAGCAAGCACAGGCAGCAAGCACAGGCAGCACAGCAAGCACAGGCAGCAAGCACAGGCATCACAGCAAGCACAGGCAGCACAGCAAGCACAGGCAGCAAGCTCAGGCAGCACACCAAGCACAGGCAGCACAGCAAGCACAGGCAGCAAGCACAGGCAGCACAGCAAGCACAGGCAGCAAGCACAGGCAGCTCAGGCAGCACAGCAAGCACAGGCAGCAAGCACAGGCAGCACAGCAAGCACAGGCAGCAAGCACAGGCCGCACAGCAAGCACAGGCAGCAAGCACAGGCAGCACAGCAAGCACAGGCAGCAAGCACGGGCAGCACAGCAAGCACAGGCAGCTTGCACAGGCAGCATAGCAAGCACAGGCAGCAAGCACAGGCAGCAAGCACAGGCAGCACAGCAAGCACAGGCAGGAAGCACAGGCAGCACAGCAAGCACAGGCAACACAGTAAGCACAGGCAGCAAGCACAGGCAGCAAGCACAGGCATGTTAGAAACCCGCAAAATAGCTCGACGAGATGTGTTCGTTTTAGCGATTCTGGGGGAAGGGCAGAGGGGTCAAGCTCCGTCCTCTTTCCAACAGGCAAAGCCTGCTCCGATCTTCGGCGAGATTCACTCTCGCATTTGTTTACAATGCTTACTCTTACTGAGACGCTGGTCAATGCACCGGCCGCCGAGGTAAACATATGATCCGCGACTCTCGGCGCCTCCAAAAACAGGTGACACAGCAACGCACTGTCGTGTGCCACTGTCGAATTACCGCGTGTTATGGGCGAAATCAAATGCATCGCTAACAGCAGCACAGCAAGCACAGGCAGCACAGCAAGCACAGGCAGCAAGCACAGGCAGCACAGCAAGCACAGGCAGCACAGCAAGCAGAGGCAACAAGCACAGGCAGCACAGGCAGCAAGCACAGGCAGCACAGCAAGCACAGGCAGCGCAGCAAGCACAGGCAGCGCAGCAAGCACAGGCAGCAAGCACAGGCAGCACAGCAAGCACAGGCAGCGAGCACAGGCAGCCCAGCAAGCACAGGTAGCAAGCACAGGCAGCACAGCAAGCACAGGCAGCAAGCACGGGCAGCACAGTAAGCACAGGCAGCAAGCACAGGCAGCACAGCAAGCACAGGCATGTTAGAAACCCGCAAAATAGCTCGACGAGATGTGTTCGTTTTAGCGATTCTGGGGGAAGTGCAGAGGGGTCAAGCTCCGTCCTCTTTCCAACAGGCAAAGCCTGCTCCGATCTTCGGCGAGATTCACTCTCGCATTTGTTTACAATGCTTACTCTTACTGAGACGCAGGTCAATGCACCGGCCGCCGAGGTAAACATATGATCCGCGACTCTCGGCGCCTCCAAAAACAGGTGACACAGCAACGCATTGTCGTGTGCCACTGTCGAATTACCGCGTGTTATGGGCGAAATCAAATGCATCGCTAACAGGCAGCACAGCAAGCACAGGCAGCAAGCACAGGCAGCACAGTAAGCACAGGCAGCAAGCACAGGCAGCACAGCAAGCAGAGGTAACAAGCACAGTCAGCACAGCAAGCACAGGCAGCGAGCACAGGCAGCACAGCAAGCACAGGCAGCAAGCACAGGCACCACAGCAAGCACAGGCAGCAAGCACAGGCAGCACAGCAAGCACAGGCAGCAAGCACGGGCAGCACAGCAAGCACAGGCAGCACAGCAAGCACAGGCAGCAAGCACAGGCAGCAAGCACAGGCAGCACACCAAGCACAGGCAGCAAGCACAGGCAGCGCAGCAAGCACAGGCAGCACAGCAAGCACAGCAAGCACAGGCAGCAAGCACAGGCAGCAAGCACAGGCAGCAAGCACAGGCAGCACACCAAGCACAGGCAGCAAGCACAGGCAGCGCAGCAAGCACAGGCAGCAAGCACAGGCAGCACAGCAAGCACAGGCAGCAAGCACAGGCAGCACAGCAAGCACAGGCAGCACAGCAAGCACAGGCAGCAAGCACAGGCAGCACAGCAAGCACAAGCAGCAAGCACAGGCAGCACAGCAAGCACAGGCAGCACAGCACAGGCAGCACAGCAAGCTCAGGCAGCAAGCACAGGCAACACAGTAAGCACAGGCAGCAAGCACAGGCAGCACAGCAAGCACAGGCAGCAAGCACAGGCAACACAGTAAGCACAGGCAGCAAGCACAGGCAGCACAGCAAGCACAGGCAGCAAGCACAGACAGCAAGCACAGGCAACACAGTAAGCACAGGCAGCAAGCACAGGCAGCACAGCAAGCACTGGCATGTTAGAAACCCGCAAAATAGCTCGACGAGATGTGTTCGTTTTAGCGATTCTGGGGGAAGTGCAGAGGGGTCAAGCTCCGTCCTCTTTCCAACAGGCAAAGCCTGCTCCGATCTTCGGCGAGATTCACTCTCGCATTTGTTTACAATGCTTACTCTTACTGAGACACAGGTCAATGCACCGGCCGCCGAGGTAAACATATGATCCGCGACTCTCGGCGCCTCCAAAAACAGGTGACACAGCAACGCACTGTCGTGTGCCACTGTCGAATTACCGCGTGTTATGGGCGAAATCAAATGCATCGCTAACAGGCAGCACAGCAAGCACAGGCAGCAAGCACAGGCAGCACAGCAAGCACTGGCATGTTAGAAACCCGCAAAATAGCTCGACGAGATGTGTTCGTTTTAGCGATTCTGGGGGAAGTGCAGAGGGGTCAAGCTCCGTCCTCTTTCCAACAGGCAAAGCCTGCTCCGATCTTCGGCGAGATTCACTCTCGCATTTGTTTACAATGCTTACTCTTACTGAGACACAGGTCAATGCACCGGCCACCGAGGTAAACATATGATCCGCGACTCTCGGCGCCTCCAAAAACAGGTGACACAGCAACGCACTGTCGTGTGCCACTGTCGAATTACCGCGTGTTATGGGCGAAATCAAATGCATCGCTAACAGGCAGCACAGCAAGCACAGGCAGCAAGCACAGGCAGCACAGCAAGCACAGGCAGCACAGCAAGCAGAGGCAACATGCACAGGCAGCACAGGCAGCAAGCACAGGCAGCACAGCAAGCACAAACAGCAAGCACAGGCAGCACAGCAAGCACAGGCAGCAAGCACAGGCAGTAGAGCAAGCACAGGCAGCAAGCACAGGCAGCAAGCACAGGCAGCACAGCAAGCACAGCAAGCACAGGCAGCAAGCACAGGCAGCACAGCAAGCACAGGCAGCACAGCAAGCACAGGCAGCAAGCACAGGCAGCACAGCAAGCACAGGCAGCACAGCAAGCACAGGCAGCAAGCACAGGCAGCACAGCAAGCACAGGCAGCGCAGCAAGCACAGGCAGCACGGCAAGCACAGGCAGCAAGCACAGGCAGCACAGCAAGCACAGGCAGCAAGCACAGGCAGCGCAGCAAGCACAGGCAGCAAGCACAGGCAGCACAGCAAGCACAGGCAGCAAGCACAGGCAGCACAGCAAGCACAGGCAGCAAGCACAGGCAGCACAGCAAGCACAGGCAGCACAGCAAGCACAGGCAGCACAGCACAGGCAGCACAGCAAGCTCAGGCAGCAAGCACAGGCAACACAGTAAGCACAGGCAGCAAGCACAGGCAGCACAGCAAGCACAGGCAGCAAGCACAGGCAACACAGTAAGCACAGGCAGCACAGCAAGCACAGGCAGCAAGCACAGACAGCAAGCACAGGCAACACAGTAAGCACAGGCAGCAAGCACAGGCAGCACAGCAAGCACAGGCATGTTTGAAACCCGCAAAATAGCTCGACGAGATGTGTTCGTTTTAGCGATTCTGGGGGAAGTGCAGAGGGGTCAAGCTCCGTCCTCTTTCCAACAGGCAAAGCCTGCTCCGATCTTCGGCGAGATTCACTCTCGCATTTGTTTACAATGCTTACTCTTACTGAGACGCAGGTCAATGCACCGGCCGCCGAGGTAAACATATGATCCGCGACTCTCGGCGCCTCCAAAAACAGGTGACACAGCAACGCACTGTCGTGTGCCACTGTCGAATTACCGCGTGTTATGGGCGAAATCAAATGCATCGCTAACAGCAGCACAGCAAGCACAGGCAGCACAGCAAGCACAGGCAGCAAGCACAGGCAGCACAGCAAGCACAGGCAGCACAGCAAGCAGAGGCAACAAGCACAGGCAGCACAGGCAGCAAGCACAGGCAGCACAGCAAGCACAGGCAGCGCAGCAAGCACAGGCAGCGCAGCAAGCACAGGCAGCAAGCACAGGCAGCACAGCAAGCACAGGCAGCGAGCACAGGCAGCACAGCAAGCACAGGCAGCAAGCACAGGCACCACAGCAAGCACAGGCAGCAAGCACAGGCAGCACAGCAAGCACAGGCAGCAAGCACAGGCAGCACAGCAAGCACAGGCAGCAAGCACAGGCAGCACACCAAGTACAGGCAGCAAGCACAGGCAGCGCAGCAAGCACAGGCATCACAGCAAGCACAGGCAGCAAGCAGAGGCAGCACAGCAAACACAGGCAGCAAGCACAGGCAGCAAGCACAGGCAGCGAGCACAGGCAGCATAGCAAGCACAGGCAGCAAGCACAGGCACCATAGCAAGCACAGGCAGCAAGCACAGGCAGCACAGCAAGCACAGGCAGCAAGCACGGGCAGCACAGCAAGCACAGGCAGCACAGCAAGCACAGGCAGCAAGCACAGGCAGCAAGCACAGGCAGCACACCAAGCACAGGCAGCAAGCACAGGCAGCGCAGCAAGCACAGGCAGCACATCAAGCACAGGCAGCACAGCAAGAACAGGCAGCAAGCACAGGCAGCACAGCAAGCACAGGCAGCAAGCACAGGCAGCACAGCAAGCACAGGCAGCAAGCACAGGCAGCAAGCACAGGCAGCACACCAAGTACAGGCAGCAAGCACAGGCAGCGCAGCAAGCACAGGCAGCACAGTAAGCACAGGCAGCAAGCACAGGCAGCACAGCAAGCACAGGCAGCACAGCAAGCAGAGGCAGCACAGCAAGCACAGGCAGCAAGCACAGGCAACACAGTAAGCACAGGCAGCAAGCACAGGCAGCACAGCAAGCACAGGCAGCAAACACAGGCAGCAAGCACAGGCAACACAGTAAGCACAGGCAGCAAGCACAGGCAGCACAGCAAGCAGAGGCAACAAGCACAGGCAGCAGAGCAAGCACAGGCAGCAAGCACAGGCAGCACAGCAAGCACAAACAGCAAGCACAGGCAGCACAGCAAGCACAGGCAGTACAGCAAGCACAGGCAGCAAGCACAGGCAGCAAGCACAGGCAGCACAGCAAGCACAGGCAGCACAGCAAGCACAGGCAGCAAGCACAGGCAGCACAGCAAGCACAGGCAGCAAGCACAGGCATCACAGCAAGCACAGGCAGCACAGCAAGCACAGGCAGCAAGCTCAGGCAGCACACCAAGCACAGGCAGCACAGCAAGCACAGGCAGCAAGCACAGGCAGCACAGCAAGCACAGGCAGCAAGCACAGGCAGCTCAGGCAGCACAGCAAGCACAGGCAGCAAGCACAGGCAGCACAGCAAGCACAGGCAGCAAGCACAGGCAGCCCAGCAAGCACAGGTAGCAAGCACAGGCAGCACAGCAAGCACAGGCAGCAAGCACGGGCAGCACAGTAAGCACAGGCAGCAAGCACAGGCAGCACAGCAAGCACAGGCATGTTAGAAACCCGCAAAATAGCTCGACGAGATGTGTTCGTTTTAGCGATTCTGGGGGAAGTGCAGAGGGGTCAAGCTCCGTCCTCTTTCCAACAGGCAAAGCCTGCTCCGATCTTCGGCGAGATTCACTCTCGCATTTGTTTACAATGCTTACTCTTACTGAGACGCAGGTCAATGCACCGGCCGCCGAGGTAAACATATGATCCGCGACTCTCGGCGCCTCCAAAAACAGGTGACACAGCAACGCATTGTCGTGTGCCACTGTCGAATTACCGCGTGTTATGGGCGAAATCAAATGCATCGCTAACAGGCAGCACAGCAAGCACAGGCAGCAAGCACAGGCAGCACAGTAAGCACAGGCAGCAAGCACAGGCAGCACAGCAAGCAGAGGTAACAAGCACAGTCAGCACAGCAAGCACAGGCAGCGAGCACAGGCAGCACAGCAAGCACAGGCAGCAAGCACAGGCACCACAGCAAGCACAGGCAGCAAGCACAGGCAGCACAGCAAGCACAGGCAGCAAGCACGGGCAGCACAGCAAGCACAGGCAGCAAGCACAGGCAGCAAGCACAGGCAGCACACCAAGCACAGGCAGCAAGCACAGGCAGCGCAGCAAGCACAGGCAGCACAGCAAGCACAGGCAGCAAGCACAGGCAGCAAGCACAGGCAGCAAGCACAGGCAGCAAGCACAGGCAGCACACCAAGCACAGGCAGCAAGCACAGGCAGCGCAGCAAGCACAGGCAGCAAGCACAGGCAGCACAGCAAGCACAGGCAGCAAGCACAGGCAGCACAGCAAGCACAGGCAGCACAGCAAGCACAGGCAGCAAGCACAGGCAGCACAGCAAGCACAAGCAGCAAGCACAGGCAGCACAGCAAGCACAGGCAGCACAGCACAGGCAGCACAGCAAGCTCAGGCAGCAAGCACAGGCAACACAGTAAGCACAGGCAGCAAGCACAGGCAGCACAGCAAGCACAGGCAGCAAGCACAGGCAACACAGTAAGCACAGGCAGCAAGCACAGGCAGCACAGCAAGCACAGGCAGCAAGCACAGACAGCAAGCACAGGCAACACAGTAAGCACAGGCAGCAAGCACAGGCAGCACAGCAAGCACTGGCATGTTAGAAACCCGCAAAATAGCTCGACGAGATGTGTTCGTTTTAGCGATTCTGGGGGAAGTGCAGAGGGGTCAAGCTCCGTCCTCTTTCCAACAGGCAAAGCCTGCTCCGATCTTCGGCGAGATTCACTCTCGCATTTGTTTACAATGCTTACTCTTACTGAGACACAGGTCAATGCACCGGCCGCTGAGGTAAACATATGATCCGCGACTCTCGGCGCCTCCAAAAACAGGTGACACAGCAACGCACTGTCGTGTGCCACTGTCGAATTACCGCGTGTTATGGGCGAAATCAAATGCATCGCTAACAGGCAGCACAGCAAGCACAGGCAGCACAGCAAGCACAGGCAGCAAGCACAGGCAGCACAGCAAGCACAGGCAGCACAGCAAGCAGAGGCAACATGCACAGGCAGCACAGGCAGCAAGCACAGGCAGCACAGCAAGCACAAACAGCAAGCACAGGCAGCACAGCAAGCACAGGCAGCAAGCACAGGCAGTAGAGCAAGCACAGGCAGCAAGCACAGGCAGCACAGCAAGCACAGGCAGCACAGCACAGGCAGCACAGCAAGCTCAGGCAGCAAGCACAGGCAACACAGTAAGCACAGGCAGCAAGCACAGGCAGCACAGCAAGCACAGGCAGCACAGCAAGCACAGGCAGCAAGCACAGGCAACACAGTAAGCACAGGCGGCAAGCACAGGCAACACAGTAAGCACAGGCAGCAAGCACAGGCAGCACAGCAAGCACAGGCAGCAAGCACAGGCATCACAGCAAGCACAGGCAGCAAGCTCAGGCAGCACACCAAGCACAGGCAGCACAGCAAGCACAGGCAGCAAGCACAGGCAGCACAGCAAGCACAGGCAGCAAGCACAGGCAGCTCAGGCAGCACAGCAAGCACAGGCAGCAAGCACAGGCAGCACAGCAAGCACAGGCAGCAAGCACAGGCCGCACAGCAAGCACAGGCAGCAAGCACAGGCAGCACAGCAAGCACAGGCAGCAAGCACGAGCAGCACAGCAAGCACAGGCAGCTTGCACAGGCAGCATAGCAAGCACAGCAAGCACAGGCAGCAAGCACAGGCAGCAAGCACTGGCAGCACAGCAAGCACAGGCAGCACAGGCAGCACAACAAGCACAGGCGGCACAGCAAGCACAGGCAGCAAGCACAGGCAGCACAGCAAGCACAGGCAGCACAGCAAGCACAGGCAGCAAGCACAGGCAGCACAGCAAGCACAGGCAGCTTGCACAGGCAGCATAGCAAGCACAGCAAGCACAGGCAGCAAGCACAGGCAGCAAGCACAGGCAGCACAGCAAGCACAGGCAGCAAGCACAGGCAGCACAGCAAGCACAGGCAACACAGTAAGCACAGGCAGCAAGCACAGGCAGCAAGCACAGGCATGTTAGAAACCCGCAAATTGGCTCGACGAGATGTGTTCGTTTTAGCGATTCTGGGGGAAGGGCAGAGGGGTCAAGCTCCGTCCTCTATCCAACAGGCAAAGCCTGCTCCGATCTTCGGCGAGATTCACTCTCGCATTTGTTTACAATGCTTACTCTTACTGAGACGCAGGTCAATGCACCGGCCGCCGAGGTAAACATATGATCCGCGACTCTCGGCACCTCCAAAAACAGGTGACACCGCAACGCACTGTCGTGTGCCACTGTCGAATTACCGCGTGTTATGGGCGAAATCAAATGCATTGCTAACAGGCAGCACAGCAAGCACAGGCAGCACAGCAAGCACAGGCAGCAAGCACAGGCAGCACACCAAGCACAGGCAGCACAGCAAGCACGGGCAGCAAGCACAGGCAGCACAGCAAGCACAGGCAGCACAACAAGCACAGGCAGCAAGCACAGGCAGCTAGCACAGGCAGCACAGCAAGCACAGGCAGCAAGCACAGGCAGCAAGCACGGGCAGCACAGCAAGCCGAGGCAGCACAGCAAGCACAGGCAGCTTGCACAGGCAGCATAGCAAGCACAGCAAGCACAGGCAGCAAGCACAGGCAGCAAGCACAGGCAGCACAGCGAGCACAGGCAGCAAGCATGGGCAGCACAGCAAGCCGAGGCAGCACAGCAAGCACAGGCAGCATAGAAAGCACAGCAAGCACAGGCAGCAAGCACTGGCAGCACAGCAAGCACAGGCAGCAAGCACAGGCAGCAAGCACGGGTAGCAC
This sequence comes from Priocnemis perturbator, assembly GCA_963942575.1. Lineage (NCBI taxonomy): Eukaryota > Metazoa > Arthropoda > Insecta > Hymenoptera > Pompilidae > Priocnemis > Priocnemis perturbator. The sequence goes on from CAWWDK010000299.1 coordinate 98,686, forward strand.
AGCAAGCCGAGGCAGCACAGCAAGCACAGGCAGCAAGCACAGGCAACACAGTAAGCACAGACAGCAAGCACAGACAGCACAGCAAGCACAGGCAGCACAGCAAGCACAAACAGCAAGCACAGGCAGCACAGCAAGCACAGGAAGCAAGCACAGGCAGCACAGCAAGCACAGCAAGCACAGGCAGCAAGCACAGGCAGCACAGCAAGCACAGGCAGCAAGCACAGGCAGCACAGCAAGCACAGGCAGCAAGCACAGGCAGCACAGCAAGCACAGGCAGCAAGCACAGGCAGCACAGCAAGCACAGGCAGCTTGCACAGGCAGCATAGCAAGCACAGCAAGCACAGGCAGCAAGCACAGGCAGCAAGCACAGGCAGCACAGCAAGCACAGGCAGCACAGCAAGCACAGGCAGCAAGCACAGGCAGCACAGGCAACACAGTAAGCACAGGCAGCAAGCACAGGCAGCAAGCACAGGCATGTTAGAAACCCGCAAAATAGCTCGACGAGATGTGTTCGTTTTAGCGATTCTGGGGGAAGGGCAGAGGGGTCAAGCTCCGTCCTCTTTCCAACAGGCAAAGCCTGCTCCGATCTTCGGCGAGATTCACTCTCGCATTTGTTTACAATGCTTACTCTTACTGAGACGCAGGTCAATGCACCGGCCGCCGAGTTAAACATATGATCCGCGACTCTCGGCACCTCCAAAAACAGGTGACACCGCAACGCACTGTCGTGTGCCACTGTCGAATTACCGCGTGTTATGGGCGAAATCAAATTCATTGCTAACAGGCAGCACAGCAAGCACAGGCAGCACAGCAAGCACAGGCAGCAAGCACAGGCAGCAAGCACAGGCAGCACAGCAAGCAGAGGTAACAAGCACAGGCAGCACAGCAAGCACAGGCAGCGAGCACAGGCAGCACAGCAAGCACAGGCAGCAAGCACAGGCACCACAGTAAGCACAGGCAGCAAGCACAGGCAGCACAGCAAGCACAGGCAGCAAGCACGGGCAGCACAGCAAGCACAGGCAGCACAGCAAGCACAGGCAGCAAGCACAGGCAGCACAGCAAGCACAGGCAGCACAGGCAGCACAACAAGAACAGGCGGCACAGCAAGCACAGGCAGCAAGCACAGGCAGCACAGCTAGCACAGGCAGCAAGCACAGGCAGCACAGCAAGCACAGGCAGCACAGCAAGCACAGGCAGCAAGCACAGGCAACACAGTAAGCACAGGCAGCAAGCACAGGCAGCAAGCACAGGCAGCAAGCACAGGCGGCAAGCACAGGCATGTTAGAAACCCGCAAAATAGCTCGACGAGATGTGTTCCTTTTAGCGATTCTGGGGGAAGGGCAGAGGGGTCAAGCTCCGTCCTCTTTCCAACAGGCAAAGCCTGCTCCGATCTTCGGCGAGATTCACTCTCGCATTTGTTTACAATGCTTACTCTTACTGAGACGCAGGTCAATGCACCGGCCGCCGAGGTAAACATATGATCCGCGACTCTCGGCGCCTCCAAAAACAGGTGACACAGCAACGCACTGTCGTGTGCCACTGTCGAATTACCGCGTGTTATGGGCGAAATCAAATGCATCGCTAACAGGCAGCACAGCAAGCACAGGCAGCAAGCACAGGCAGCACAGCAAGCACAGGCAGCAAGCACAGGCAGCACAGCAAGCACAGGCAGCAAGCACAGGCAGCACAGCAAGCACAGGCAGCAAGCACAGGCAGCAAGCACAGGCAGCACAGCAAGCACAGGCAGCAAGCACAGGCAGCACACCAAGTACAGGCAGCAAGCACAGGCAGCGCAGCAAGCACAGGCAGCAAGCACAGGCAGCACAGCAAGCACAGGCAGCACACCAAGCACAGGCAGCACAGCACAGGCAGCAAGCACAGGCAGCACAGCAAGCACAGGCAGCAAGCACAGGCAGCACAGCAAGCACAGGCAGCAAGCACAGGCAGCACAGCAAGCACAGGCAGCAAGCACAGGCAGCACAGCAAGCACAGGCAGCAAGCACAGGCAGCACAGCAAGCACAGGCAGCACAGCACAGGCAGCACAGCAAGCTCAGGCAGCAAGCACAGGCAACACAGTAAGCACAGGCAGCAAGCACAGGCAGCACAGCAAGCACAGGCAGCAAGCACAGGCATGTTAGAAACCCGCAAAATAGCTCGACGAGATGTGTTCGTTTTAGCGATTCTGGGGGAAGTGCAGAGGGGTCAAGCTCCGTCCTCTTTCCAACAGGCAAAGCCTGCTCCGATCTTCGGCGAGATTCACTCTCGCATTTGTTTACAATACTTACTCTTACGGAGACGCAGGTCAATGCACCGGCCGCCGAGGTAAACATATGATCCGCGACTCTCGGCGCCTCCAAAAACAGGTGACACAGCAACGCACTGTCGTGTGCCACTGTCGAATTGCCGCGTGTTATGGGCGAAATCAAATGCATCGCCAACAGGCAGCACAGCAAGCACAGGCAGCACAGAAAGCACAGGCAGCAAGCACAGGCAGCTCAGCAAGCACAGGCAGCTTGCACAGGCAGCATAGCAAGCACAGCAAGCACAGGCAGCAAGCACAGGCAGCACAGCAAGCACAGGCAGTAAGCACAGGCAGCACAGCAAGCACAGGCAGCACAGGCAGCACAACAAGCACAGGCGGCACAGCAAGCACAGGCAGCAAGCACAGGCAGCACAGCAAGCACAGGCAGCAAGCAAAGGCAGCACAGCAAGCACAGGCAGCTTGCACAGCAAGCACAGGCAACAAGCACAGGCAGCACAGCAAGCACAGGCAGCAAGCACAGGCAGCAAGCACAGGCAGCACAGCAAGCACAGGCAGCAAGCACAGGCAACACAGTAAGCACAGGCAGCAAGCACAGGCAGCAAGCACAGGCAGCAAGCACAGGCGGCAAGCACAGGCATGTTAGAAACCCGCAAAATAGCTCGACGAGATGTGTTCCTTTTAGCGATTCTGGGGGAAGGGCAGAGGGGTCAAGCTCCGTCCTCTTTCCAACAGGCAAAGCCTGCTCCGATCTTCGGCGAGATTCACTCTCGTATTTGTTTACAATGCTTACTCTTACTGAGACGCAGGTCAATGCACCGGCCGCCGAGGTAAACATATGATCCGCGACTCTCGGCACCTCCAAAAACAGGTGACACCGCAACGCACTGTCGTGTGCCACTGTCGAATTACCGCGTGTTATGGGCGAAATCAAATGCATCGCTAACAGGCAGCACAGCAAGCACAGGCAGCACAGCAAGCACAGGTAGCAAGCACAGGCAGCACAGTAAGCACAGGCAGCAAGCACAGGCAGCACAGCAAGCAGAGGTAACAAGCACAGGCAGCACAGCAAGCACAGGCAGCAAGCACAGGCAGCACAGCAAGCACAGGCAGCGCAGCAAGCACAAACAGCAAGCACAGGCAGCACAGCAAGCACAGGCAGCAAGCACAGGCAGCACAGCAAGCACAGGCAGCAAGCACAGGCAGCAAGCAGAGGCAGCAAGCACAGGCAGCACACCAAGTACAGGCAGCAAGCACAGGCAGCGCAGCAAGCACAGGCAGCACAGCAAGCAGGGGCAGCAAGCACAGGCAGCACAGCAAGCACAGGCAGCAAGCACAGGCAGCACAGCAAGCACAGGCAGCAAGCACAGGCAGCACAGCAAGCACAGGCAGCAAGCACAGGCAGCAAGCACAGGCAGCAGAGCAAGCACAGGCAGCAAGCACAGGCAGCACAGCAAGCACAGGCAGCACAGCACAGGCAGCACAGCAAGCTCAGGCAGCAAGCACAGGCAACACAGTAAGCACAGGCAGCAAGCACAGGCAGCACAGCAAGCACAGGCAGCAAGCACAGGCAGCAAGCACAGGCAGCACAGCAAGCACAGGCAGCAAGCACAGGCAGCAAGCACAGGCAACACAGTAAGCACAGGCAGCAAGCACAGGCAGCACAGCAAGCACAGGCAGCAAGCACAGGCATGTTAGAAACCCGCAAAATAGCTCGACGAGATGTGTTCGTTTTAGCGATTCTGGGGGAAGTGCAGAGGGGTCAAGCTCCGTCCTCTTTCCAACAGGCAAAGCCTGCTCCGATCTTCGGCGAGATTCACTCTCGCATTTGTTTACAATGCTTACTCTTACGGAGACGCAGGTCAATGCACCGGCCGCCGAGGTAAACATATGATCCGCGACTCTCGGCGCCTCCAAAAACAGGTGACACAGCAACGCACTGTCGTGTGCCACTGTCGATTTACCGCGTGTTATGGGCGAAATCAAATGCATCGCCAACAGGCAGCACAGCAAGCACAGGCAGCACAGAAAGCACAGGCAGCAAGCACAGGCAGCTCAGCAAGCACAGGCAGCTTGCACAGGCAGCATAGCAAGCACAGCAAGCACAGGCAGCAAGCACAGGCAGCACAGCAAGCACAGGCAGTAAGCACAGGCAGCACAGCAAGCACAGGCAGCACAGGCAGCACAACAAGCACAGGCGGCACAGCAAGCACAGGCAGCAAGCACAGGCAGCACAGCAAGCACAGGCAGCAAGCAAAGGCAGCACAGCAAGCACAGGCAGCTTGCACAGCAAGCACAGGCAACAAGCACAGGCAGCACAGCAAGCACAGGCAGCAAGCACAGGCAGCACAGCAAGCACAGGCAGCAAGCACAGGCAGCAAGCACAGGCAACACAGTAAGCACAGGCAGCAAGCACAGGCAGCAAGCACAGGCGGCAAGCACAGGCATGTTTGAAACCCGCAAAATAGCTCGACGAGATGTGTTCCTTTTAGCGATTCTGTGGGAAGGGCAGAGGGGTCAAGCTCCGTCCTCTTTCCAACAGGCAAAGCCTGCTCCGATCTTCGGCGAGATTCACTCTCGCATTTGTTTACAATGCTTACTCTTACTGAGACGCAGGTCAATGCACCGGCCGCCGTGGTAAACATATGATCCGCGACTCTCGGCACCTCCAAAAACAGGTGACACCGCAACGCACTGTCGTGTGCCACTGTCGAATTACCGCGTGTTATGGGCGAAATCAAATGCATCGCTAACAGGCAGCACAGCAAGCACAGGCAGCACAGCAAGCACAGGCAGCAAGCACAGGCAGCACAGTAAGCACAGGCAGCAAGCACAGGCAGCACAGCAAGCAGAGGTAACAAGCACAGGCAGCACAGCAAGCACAGGCAGCAAGCACAGGCAGCACAGCAAGCACAGGCAGCGCAGCAAGCACAAACAGCAAGCACAGGCAGCAAGCACAGGCAGCACAGCAAGCACAGGCAGCAAGCACAGGCAGCAAGCACAGGCAGCAAGCACAGGCAGCACAGGCAGCACAGCAAGCACAGGCATGTTAGA